>CM057225.1:115170939-115770939 GCA_029891385.1 Erythroxylum novogranatense
TTATGGACTTTGATTTGTTTTGTCTGCATAATGATAACATCTCTTATGGAGTGCATTTTGCCCGAAAGTATTAATCAATGCATGCTTATATTGTTATCGTGAAAAGCAATTGGTTAAATTAGATAATGATTACTCACTAAGCTTATAAGTGCTTAGCATGGTGGATTGCCTGTAGTGTAGAAAGAGAAAGAGAAGGATCGACAAGTCAACCGCAGCAGGGCCAAAGGAGTCGAGTTTTGTGTCACTCGTGATATGTATTTTGTTTGGTTTATTCTGGCCCATATATTCTTTCGAGTTATTTCCGAAAGTCCGAGATGTATTATATGTATGTTAAACTTAGATTTTAAAACAATGAAGCATGTGTAATGTTTGATTTTGTTTGTTTGCTTGGGTGACATCCATGTATCCTCCTGTGGGTATTTGGATGTTACAATCGAGATAAGTTGATTTGGCATTTTACTAAAGATAACTTCTGCCAGTTCGATCGGTTATAGAACGCTTCTTAAATTTTTAAGCACCACAAGCTGAAGAGATTGTTAGCCTTTGGAAGAAGTTATGGCATCTACCACCTCCTAAAAGCGAAAGAATTTCTTTGAGAGCATATAAAGGATTATTCCAATAAGAGGGCCTTGAAAAAGAGGAATGACAACTAAGAAAATTGTCCTTATTGTGACAAGGTTTGAAACAATTTCTCATGCATTGCTAAAATGTGATCAAGCTCGTGCATGTTGGGCGTTATTCAATTTATATCTTGTTGCTCCAAATTTTAATACCTTTTTTCGAACCTCTTCATTGGCCAGATAGATGTGATGAGTCGGGTTTGGTACTTGTGTGGCATTTATGGAATGCTCAAAATTTTTAATATGGCATAATAAAAGATCAGTCCTAAAGCTATTGTTGCCTCTTCAACTAGATATCTTGAAGAGTGGCAACATGCCCAATCTAAGACTAGAAATTCTGGTCCAACAATAAGTGCCGATAGACTTTATTGTTTGTTGGTCGTAGTCCAAATGCTGTGAATGCAGAAGTGCAACTTTGATGTCAGTAATTCAATATGATCAGGGGACTATGTCATATGGCTCAGTAATAGGAGGAGAGAGAGGACAGTTTGTTAAATGTCTCTAAGGTTTTTCTATATCAAATTATAATCCTCTTATTGCTGAAGCTATTGCATTCAAATAAACCTTATTTTGGTTGATACAATCTAGTTTCACGTCATTGAGGTGGAAGCAAGATTGTCTTTGGTTAGTTGGTAAAGTTTCCATAGATCAAGAATTGACATCAATGAGTTGGGAGTGATATGGAAAAATGCAAATTAACAACATGTGTTTTCAATCCTTTACTTTTTAAATGGATTCCAAGGCATGTAAATATGGTAGCCCACTTGTTAAATAAATTAGCTACTAGATATCCCAATGGGCTTAGTTGGAACATGACACTTACTTTTTTGTTAAATACTAAATAGTAATATTGTTTTGTCTCAATAAATAAATACTTTTCTTCAAAAAACCTTCCATGTCCGTAACAACTTAACATCTTTAAGTTAAGTGATAGATAAAGGCTATCTTCAAAATTGCTTGTTGAAATTGGTTAAGTAAGGACAACCGCTCATGTGCCAAGCAAGCGTACAAGCAAGATAACTTGCATTTGCAAGACATAAATACAAGAATGCATTTTGCTCTTCCTGTTTAAAATTGAATCCAATTATAGATTGAGAATCCAATATAATGATTCGAGCACTGAAATTTGTTTTACGTTCTTGTTGTTCTACCTTGTTAACAATTTTTTAGGACACCATGAAAAGCACAACAAATAACAAAGATCACGAAGCTAATCAAACATCAAGCACTCGAAACACAAGCTAGTTGTAAGACACCGTAACATGTGCCATACCTCCAATAGATGCACATTCATGAATAAAATCTTCATATGAAGTCCTAATCCCGCTTTAAACTCCATCCAAAATGAGAACAAACACATAGCTCAATTACATAAGTGAAGAAGAGTGTTCAATCAAGAGGAAAATATCCCATGAACCTAGCCTAGCTAATTAAAGCAAGTGAGGATAGGATCCTCTGTTTAATATTATGATATCTTATTACATCTTCATGAATCTCGATCCACCATTTATGCGGTCTCGTGTTCATTTATACGGACTCACATGGAACCCACATAAATGAATGACTGAGATTCATGGGATATAATAAGACATCATAAAATTAGACAGAGGATCCGAACTCACAAGTGAAAGTGTTGTCATCGCATAAGAGGGTGTTGAAACATAAAAGAAACTGAGAACTCTAATGCAACAACACAAATATCAAACATCCACACTCTTCAACTTAAGTTGTAACCTCTCGAGCATTCTTTTTTTCTCATTGTAAACTAATCACTGATTTCGTTTTGAAATAGTGAATCCATTTTAGATAAATAGGTATTTGGGTCGATATACAAATATATATAACAAAAACAAATTGTGAGGCTTCTTTGGAAGTTCTTCACTTTATCAAAATCACTCACGAGCGCTTAATGTTTCGTTGTAATCGCCCTAAGGATGGGGATTTTAAATGTAGAATGAATATGGTAGAAACAAAACAAATAAATCACGAGGTTTCTGCTTATAGTAAAAATTATAGAACAAAGACTCAAAGATCCACTGCTGTTCATTTTATCTTGAAATGCTCTTCACATTCAAAGCATCTCATCGTAAACTATATACCGATCCGATTTTAGAAAACCGAATAAATCTATAGTAACATTTATGTAAATATAGGTTCATTATTAAAAAATTCAAATTTTCATCAATTTTTAGTTATAACTTGAATTTTAAAAAGTAAAATAAAATATTCAAACTTTTAAATTTTTAATTTTAGCTCAAGTTTTAAAAATAACAATAAAATTCTTAAATTTTCTATTTTTTTTCTAATTCTAACTTATGTTAGTGTTTCCTTTAAATTTGTTGACATAACTTGCCACGTATTTTGGAAACCTTAACTATTAATGCATGTTAGCCAAAATTAACACATCAAATGAAGATTAATAAAACGACATCGTTTAATCACATAATTAAAACGATGTTGTTGTTTAAAATGACCTAAATCAAATTACGATCTTCGATAACTTTACTCTTTGATTTCAATTTTCTCTTCATTTTAGTTTGTTCTTTCGACACTCTCACCCTTTGATTTTCATATTATGCAGCCTTGACACCTCACACTTAAGGGTATTAAGAGAATGAACTAAAACAAATAATTTAGTAGTGCAAGATGCTATAATGCTAGAGTAGTTTGGGACGCCAAAAGAACAAATAGAAAATAAAGAGTGAGAGTATCAAGAGAACAACAAATAATGTCAGCTAGAATTGAAAAAATGACAGCTTTAGCATTTTAGTGTCACTTTTTGAAACTTGGGCTAAAATTAAAAAAATTTGAACAATTTATTGCTACTTTTTAAAGTTCGGACTATAATTAAAATTTGAGAAAAATTTAAGATTTTTAAATAATTATTCCTATAAATATATATAGAAACTAAAAATAATTAAATAGTTAGATTTATCAAAAGTTTTTACCCCTATGTACAAGAAAACTTTGTTACAACTTCAAATATTGTCTTCAATCTCACCGAGCTCCATTTATGAAATCAACTGTTGCATGCTTTGGCCCTCCAATAAGTCCAAAATTGTTGGCTATTAGTTGCATGCTTTGCCTCCTCCTCCACTAAGTCAAAAATAGATGGCCACCATTTTTTGTGCGCGTGAAATTATCAATTGCTGAGATTGCACACAGATTGAAGAAATTTTGGACATAAGCTTAGGAATTCAGCTATAAATAGAAAGCATAGTTGGAGACATAAATACACCACTCCTTCCTACAAATCCTCTCATCCTTTCTTCAGTTATTTTATGTATATTTGATGAGTTTTGAATGCATTTTGTTCCAGCCTTTGTACTTGTATACATTCTCCACATATTAGTAAAATTGCTCACCCTCCGGCCATGAACGTAGGTCATATTGACCGAAATACGTAAATATTTGTGTTCTGTCCTATTTTATTTTGTCTATCTTTATTTTTGTTGTTATTTTTCGGGCTATTAAATTTAATCGATATCCGATCCAAGAGATTTATCTTAACAAACTAGTATCAAAGCTTTTTTTATCTAACTTATCAGTATGCTCATGGTTGCCACTAAAGTGGATCCTCCACATTAGAAAATAACTTATATTTTTTATCATGAGTCTAAACAGGGTCCACTGTCTAGGATTTATCTTCAGGAGCCCATTGTCTCTGGCTTTATCTTATGGGGCCCACTAACTCGCTTTTGTAAATGAGGTTCAGCTTGGGGGTCAATGTCCCGAATTTGCCTGTAGGGCCCACATCTAGTGTTTTTGGGATTCATCGTCCCAATTTTACATGTGGGGCCCACATATAGAACAATAGTCTAAATATCAATTTTTGACCATCATAACGATAACAAAGACCTCTATTAAAAAGTTTGACCAATCATTAACTTCAATATATGACAACTTAAGATGCAAGCCATTTTAATACAAGATAGGTGTGAGATTGCACTTGATAGAGGGAGAAAAAGCCACAGATATGGCGTGCCGATAAATTCACTAATCTAGATAAAAGACTAGATCGACCATCATATGAATCTCTCCGATGAGGTTTTGTAGGAGTTTGCTAGTGAAAGCACAACCAAAAGTATGTGGACAAATTGAAAGCTATGTATATGAAGAAGACGGTGGAAAATTGACTTTATTTAAAAGTAAGTTGTACATCTTGAGGATGATAGAAAGTACATCTATTCTTTCACATCCGGATAAATTTGATTCTCTTTAGATTTGAAGAATGTAGGTGTTAAAATTGAGGATGAAGATCAAGCCACATTGTTGTTATGTTCTCTTCCCGACCCTTTAAATATTTTCGTGATACTATGATTTATAGAAAGAGTCACCTCATATAATAGGATTAAGTCTGCATTAAAGTCAAAATAGCATATTGATAGGGACATCACCGAAGAGACTAGTGGAAGTCAGCAGGAGGGACTATTCAGATGAGTAGATCCGAAAATAGAGATTTTGAAAGAAGTAGATCCAAAGGCAAGTCAAAATCCAAACATAGAAATAAAATTTGTAATTATTGCAAGAAAATGGGCATATAAAGGTTGATCGCTATAAATTGAAATATAAGGAGAAAAATCAAGTTAAGAGAATAACAACTACATCGCCGAGGCTAGTGTAAGTAACAGATGAGAATGAGAGAATTATCTTTGTAGCCACGTAAGATAAAGTTAGGTCTAATAAGGAGTGGATCTTAGATTCGTTGTTCTTACCACATGAGTCTCAACAGGAGTGTTTTTCCAGTTATTAGTTATTAAATGGTGGAATTGTTTTGATGGGTATAATGTCGCTTGTAAAGTTATTGGTAAAGGTACAATCCGGATCAAATGTATGATGGTATCATTAGAGCACTCATTGATGTTAGACACGCTCCTAATTTAAAGAAAATCTCATCTCTTTGGGCACTCTTGATTCTCAAAGTTGCAAGTTCTCATTGAAGGTGGAGTTTTGAAAATGTCTAAAGATGCTCTTATATTGATGAAAGTCAGAGGTCCGGTAGTTTGTATGTTTTGCGGGATCTACAGAAACAGCAAATGACAATATCTACCGATGGTGACATTACTAAATTATGACATGCGTTTGTGACATATGGGTGAGAAAGATTTAATGTTGTTAAACAAGAGAGGCCTACTTTATGGTCAAAGTACTTAGTAAGATGGACTTTGTGAGCATTGTATTTTGGGAAGCAAAACGAGTCATTTCAATTCTCCAATTTGCTCACAAAACTAAAGGTACTTGGATTATATTCATTTTGATCTTTGGGGCCCTCTCGTGTTCCATCTAAAGGTAGTACTTCGGTATGTGTTGATTTTATTGATGATTATTCAAGAAGGTTGGATGTATTTCTTGAAACATAAAATGATGTTTTCTTAACCTTTAAGCAATGAAAAGTTTTGATGAAAAGCATAAAGGAAAACATGTTAGCACCACGACGGATAATGACTTGAAATTTTGTGGAAGTGAATTCAATGAATTTTGCAAGAATGAGCTCAGCATCATACTATCAGAATGACTTTGCAACAAAATGGAGTTGTGGAGTGCATGAACCGGACTCTTTTGGAAAGGGCTAGGTGTATGATCTCTAATGCAAGGTTGACACTTAATTTTTGGGCAGAAGCCATTGCTACAGCTTGCTACATCATCAATCGCTCTCCTTGTGTTCCTTTTAATTTTAAGACTTCGGAGGAAGTGTGGTCAGTGCTCCAACTAATTACTCTACTTTAAGAATATTTGGGTGTCCAGCATATAAGCATGTAAATGAGGGAAAGTTAGAGCCTAGAGTTAAGAAATATATTTTCCTTGGTTATGCTTCAGAGGTGAAAGGATATTGTTTATGGTGTACTGATCCCAAGTCACCTAAATTTGTAATTAGTAGGGATGTTACATTTGATGAGTCCTTTATTTTGTATCCTAGAAACGAGTCTTGTAATCCTTGCAATTTAGAAAAGAGGATAGTACACAAAAGTAGGTGGAGTTAGAGATTGGTAGTTCAGTTCTTTATAGACGCCTTACACATCAAACCGATCAATCTAATAAACCAGATCTTGATCATGTTCAAGCTAAACCAGTAGAAGAAGAACATTCCATAGCCATAGATAGATCAAGATGAGAGATTTGACCACCATAGAGGTATGCAAATTTAGTTGCATATGCTTTATCAGTGGCAAAAGAAATAGGTGGAGACAATGAACCTTCCACATATGTAGAGGTAGTTTCAAATGTTGATGCTGATATGATGGCTATGAATGAAGAAATGGAATCTTTGCACAAGAATGATACTTGGGTTCTGGTGAAGCCGCCAAAGGGTAAGAAAATTGTTGGCTGCAAATGGGTCTTCAAAAGAAAAGAAGGTACTTCAGGTATTGAAAATGCAAGGTATAAGGCACGTTTAGTTGCAAAGGGCTACAGTCAAGTACAAGGTGTTGATTTTAATGATGTTTTCTCATCAGTGGTGAAACATAGCTCTATTCGTGTATTACTTGCATTGGTTGCTATGTTTGATTTGAAATTAGAACAACTTGACGTCAAGACATCATTCCTAGATGGCAAATTAGATGAGCAAATTTATATGAAACAACCTGAAGCTTTTGAAGTTGCAGGAAAGGAAGACCGGGTATCTTTGTTAAAAAAATCCTTGTACAGATTAAAGCAGTCCCCAGGACAGTAGTACAAAAGGTTTGATTCATTTATGTTGGGTCATGATTTCTCCAGGAGCACATATGATAGTTGTGTTTACTTTCAAAAGTTAGATGACAGCTCATTCATCTATTTATTGTTATATATTGATGATATGCTTATTGCTACCAAGAATGTCACAGATATTCACCATTTGAAGGCTTTATTACATGGTGAATTTGAGATGAAAGATTTAGGAGCAGCAAAGAAAATTCTTGACATGGAGATAAGACGTGATCAAGAGGATGGCAAATTATTCTTAACCCAAGAGAATTATCTCAATAAAGTTTTGGAGAGATTTGACATGCGCCAAAGCAGTTAGTACTCCTCTTGTTAATCATTTTAGACTACCTGCTGCTTAATCACTACAGTCATAGGAAGAGGAAGATTATATGGCATGAGTTCCATATTCTAGTGCTATCGACAGTATTATATACGCAATGGTATGTACTCGTCCCGATATTTTACAAGCTGTTAGTGTCGTTAGCAGATATATGGCCAATCCTAGCAAAGAACATTGACAAAGTCAGAAATGGATTCTCCGATACTTAAAGGTTACTTCAAACTTTTGTTTGAGTTTGGTAAACAACAACACTTTGTTTGGTTTTGTAGATTCAGATTATGTCGGTAATTTTGACAAACGCAGTCTCCGGCAGATTATATATTTTGCATTAGAGATTGTACCGTTAACTAGAAAGCTACTCTACGACATGTAGTGACTTTATCTACTACTGAAGCAGAATATATGGCAGTTATTGAGGCTATCAAAGAAGCATTATAGTTGAGAGGTTTATTTGGCTAGTTATCCCTTCATCGAGGGGTTACTATTGTTTATTGTGAAAGTCAGAATGCTATTCATTTGACGAAAGACCAGATGTATCATGAGAGGACGAAGCATATTGATGTGAAGTATTATTTCATTCGGGATATTATAGCAGAAAAGAAGGTCCTTATTCAGAAGATGAATACTAAGGACAATCCTGCTGACATGTTTACGAAGGTTCTTCCAGTTTACAAGTTCAAGCAGTGCTTAGACTTGATTGGTGTTTATAGTTGGTGATATAGTCCCTTTTTGGCATTGTCGAGAAGATGAAGCTCACTCACTAATTGTTCGTGACCAAGTCAAGGTGAAGATTTGTTGCATGCCTTGCCCCTCCAATAAGTTAAAAATTGTTAGCTATTTTTTGCATGCTTTGGCCTCCTCCTCCACTAAGTAAAAAGTAGATGGTCACCGGTTTTTGTGCGCATGACATTGTCAATTGCTGAGATTGCACACAAATCGAAGAAATTTTGAACATAAGTTTGAGACTTTAGCTATAAATAATAGGTATGGTTGGAGACATAAACACACCACTCTTTCCTACAAATCCTCTCATCCTTTCTTCGCTTATTTTCAGATATTTGATGAGTTTTGAACGCCTTTTGTTCCAAATTTGTGACGTATATACATTCTCCACATATTAGAAATTGCTCACCTTCACCAGACGATCAGTAGGTCATATCGATCGAACCACGTAAATCTTTGTTTTCTTATTTTATTTTGTCTATCTTTATTTTCGTTATTATTTTCAGGCTATTAAATTTAATCGGTATCCAATTCAAGGGCATTTACCTTAACATCAACACCAAACATCTATCAAGCGACTGATTTCTCCTCATTTTCCTTCTTCTCACCTCATTCACATACGAGCATCAATCAATCACCTATTACTTCAATTATGAATAAAACTCGACTTAACAAACATAGAGATGCAGGAGGTCAATAAATTACCTGGTAGGGGCGAACGTAGGAAACGAAGAAGAATCAGCCTTTTTGAGACATTGATCTCCATCCGCACCGACGCTAGAGAGATGAGAATTGTACGGGCGAAGAGAAGTCACAGGAAAAGAAACCATCGAAACTCTACCTAAATCGCCATTCTCCACTTCGTAACTGCCTATATCACACATAGGCGCCCACTCTCTCCCCATCTATCTATATATATGTACGTGGAAGGTTCTATATGTAAGTGAGATTGTGAGAGTTATGGGAACACAAACAGAAAGGAGCTGCAGCATGGGTTTTGTGGGAAGTAAGACGGTTAGCCACGAGTCATGCAATCATTGGCTAGTGCCAATTTATTAAAAGATAATTTAATTTTCAATACTTTTTGAAAAGAAATGAAATTTTAATAGATGAAAAAAATCTTTTTAAATTGGGCTTAGCTAAAAGTGCCCTCTAAAATAAGTGTTAAACTTAATTTATTGTTTGGATGTTTCAATCTTGTATCACTTAATTTTATTTACATAAGGGTTAAAATTATCTTATTTATGTTAAAATGTTTCAATCTTGTGTAATAATTTTATCTACATATTAATATAAATTTTACATAAATATATGAATGAGATTTAATATTAATGATATGTAAATTGGAGTAAGTATTGAGTAAACGACCCTTGGTAACCTTGAAGCCTATAAATTGACAGCCAGCAAGCCATAATAAATACAACAGTAGTCCCGAGTTTTTGAACTCTTTTTTCTTCACAATAACTAACTGGGCTATCCGTGCGGGCAGTAGCCTCGAGTTCTTGGTTCTTCTTGAAGGAGTGTTTCTTTTTCTTGTCGTAGAACTCTGTTTTCTATGGATCGAAACAAAGATTAAGATGATTTTATGTTTGGTATTATTGATTTTCATTTTGGTTTTCGGGGTATTGAGATTACGATGAGGATTCACAGCTCCTCTTCTGAGTTAAAGTTGATGAAATCGGCTGGCGGAATCAAACTTAAGACTTTATAGCCATCACTGAGTAATCTATCTAATCCCATCGTAGATGGATGGGATAAGGGTCTGTATAGTTAAGATTTACGTGCATTCCTGTCTGTGTCGTCAAGAGATGAAATGTGGAAAATCTTAGCACACCTTCCTACGTAGCTTCCCAGCTATGGATGAGAATGAACTTTCCGTTCCGATGATGACAAAGATACATGCTATTTAAATCTTACGTTGGAGCTTAAATAATTGATTAGATAGCTTCTCCTCTCGATAATGAAAGATAAAGCATGAGAAGATTGATTACCTTGATATTAGACAAGACTAAATTGGCTAAGAAATTTGTTAGATGTGGATTTTTAAAATATTAATCCAATTTAAAATTTGGTTGGATTCAAAATTAGATGAGGTTCGAGCGAGGCATGCTCACTGACTCAATTATGTGTTATCTATAAATTATTCATAATTATCTCTAATTTTCAAATAATTTAGTATCTCTAAATAGTTTTAGTCATTACTAATTATTTTATTTAATTTATCTCATAATTTGTTAAGCAATTTGTTTAATATACCTAATTTATATTAAAATTTTATTAAGTATGATTTAGTACCTGTTTGGATGGACTTTTGGGAAGTCAATAAGCACTTTTATCCACCACAAAAATCTTTTTAAAAAATAAGTGTTTTGTCGTAAAATAAAAAGTACTTTTTAATAAATATAATTTGTTTGGCGGTCAAAATATAGTTTTTAACGAGCTCAAATTTGAGCTTGTAAAAAACACTTTTCAAGTAAAATTTTCAGATAAATTAATAAGTCTATTTTTAGTCCGTTTTCCTTTATGTTTTATACATAATTTCACAATACCTACAAACTCATCTTCACGCTTATTATGAAATTTATATAATATTATTTGATTTTTTATATGTTTGGATGTTTATTTTGATATTAATTTTACTTATGTTATAGTCCATATAAAAGATTTGATTATATATGTTTTATTTATGTTTTATATGGTTTAAAATTATATAATAATTAATATATTGTATTTTTATATTTTTTAATATATTATAAATAATATTTATATGCATAAATAGTTTTATTACAAAATAAAATATAGTTAAAATTAAAAGTGCGTTTTATTTTTTGTTGCCAAACAATCTATCAGATGAAGTTCTTTAAAAAAGTTATTTTTAAATAATAGCCAAACAAATCAACTGATTTTTTAAATCTTCTAAAAATATACAAAAAAAATACTACCAAAACTCTAATAATAGAATATTATAATCCCACCTAAAATGTAAAGAGAGACGCACACCTTCTTTATTTAAGCTTTTGAATATGGAGACTATCTTAAATTCGATAAAAATGTTTAGTAGCGAAACGAAATATCAAATTGCTTTTAAGGGTAATTCGAGTCATTAAAGGAGACTTCTTAAAAACAATTTAAAGGTTCTAATCACATGAATTCTTTTAATTTTAATTGAATGTATCATTTAAAATAAGTAATTTATTTATTCAAATAATTTAATTTTAATACATAATATATCAATTATGTGTATCTAAAAATTTTATAAAATGTTTTGTGCATGTTTTAAATAAAGTAATAAGTACTTATTTATTCTGTATATATATAGATATATATAATTTTAGGAGTGATTGATTTGATAGAATAAAAATATAAAATATAAAATATTATATTCGAATCTTCCTACTTTCAATTTTTCGATCAATACAAATTATCCACTCGTATAATTTACGAACGTCAATCTGACATATTACATTATTGCGGAATTATTGCAAGTGGATCGGGTCAATGTAATCAAACAACTGTTTAACAGTTAAAACCTTGGGTCCAACTTACGAGGTGTCGAAAGTGGATTATGAGACATGGGTTAATATTCTGTCGAGCATGTCCCCACACGGTTTGGGCTAGAACGAAATCCACTTTCCTATGTTGGGTAGGGCCTGAACTATAGTGCCCTAGACGCTGCAAGTGGTGCACGTGATGTCTGAAATCTTAGAATCACATGTATCCTATATTTCCGACAGGCCTATTGCTATGGCTGTCTACCATTTGCCTTATCCATACTCGTGCTCAGCTGCGGTATAAGTACAATATACCGTTGTAAAGTATCGACCGAATCTAATCTTTAATAAAAATACATTTTTTATTATTTTTTAAAATTTAAACATTATAAAGTCTCATAAATGACCCACACAATCGTAGTCATACACATATCTAATCTCAAATAATATTTATATAATATATTAAGAGAACCCTTCAACTTGTATAAAGAGAATTAAGAAAGAAGGGTTACTTACTTTAGATACTAAATCTATTTACAATATGATTTAGAATTTCTAATAACTTTATTGAAATAAAATTTAATTTCAATTAGATTTATAATTGATTATAATTAAATGTTAATTGAGCTTAAATATTACCTAATATCCGTATCGATCCTTATTTATATCTTATATTTAATTCTAAAATTTATAAATCTTTATAATCAAGTTTAACTTGATTAAAATATTTTCCTATTAAATTTAAGACAAATAGCCAAAATGATAACACTCCTATATAGGAGTGTTTTCATCCAACAACAAAAATTTTAACTATCAAAATTAATTATACTAGTTAAATTATATTGCTAAATTGCTTAATATTTTGCTATTTAAATTATATTATTGATTAAGTTGCAATTAAGTACCACACGCATTACATTTTGTTAGTTCTAATATACAACAATTTATAGTAAATAGAACAGCCTAGTTGAGGTTCCCAGATGCCTATACAGCCTAGTTGAGGTTCCTAGATACGTACGTTTTAGGAACAATGTTTATTCTTATAATTGTTTTATGCAGTTATAGGTTAGAAATAAAATGTTGGTCTTAAACGAAATGAAAATTCAAAGAGATGCATAAATTTTTCATAGATAATGAAACATTACATGTGAACATGATTTTCTAAAATCTAAATTCTTATGAAAATATTCAACTAAATCTTAAGATATATAATATTCATACATTTTTAAAAATCATGTCTTCGTAAGTCATTTTACACATATGTAATTTTACCTTATAATACTAACACATATAGGGAAATTTTATCTCAGATATTTATAAAATAACACAAACAAGAAATACAGAAAAGGAAAATATGTCTCAGATATTTATGAAAACCGAGGGCAAAACCCAACAGCTAGATATGGGTGCATGGCCACAACAGCCTAGTAAAATTCCCACTAAAAAAGGATAACGACAGGGGATATACACGTATCAGGATCACGTCATTTTCGTGAAAGGATCAGATGTTGAAGTCAAAAGCAACAATGGTTGCCACTAGGCAAATGCACTAAGCAAAACAGCCCATTTGCTTTCTGCAACTGCCTAACTATCATCCATTATGTTACGGTTTGGCTAGAGGAAGGAGAAGATCTCAGGTTCAGGGTCAGGGGTTGCTTTCTAGATCCATTGCCACGTGTTTGAGGTGGCATGGTCAGGCGGGTTAAAGCTAGTGGATACTGGACCAAACTTTCTGGTAACATACCTAAAGCGTCTGCTTCCTCCAATATGGTCGACCTGTTCATTTTCTTCCCAGGCAACTCGCAGTAGAAGAGAACTCAACTTGTCAACTTGATAAGCAAATCTTGATGTGTTGCAATTGGTTACCACTCATCGCATTACTAGTGTCCCTGACTCCTTGTCGTTCGTAAGTAGCAAATAGGGTATGAAGCAAGGCCTCGTTTAGGAGTCCAGATTTTATGTCTAATATTATGATATCTTATTGTGTCTAATAAATCTCATTCATTTATTTATGTGGGTCTTATGTAAATCTCGCGTGGATTCCGTAAAATAAATGACTGAGATTTTATAAAACAGAATAAGATAGAATAATATTAAAATTTTATAAAACAGAATAAGATAGAATAATATTAAACAAATGATCTTACCTTATTTAAATTAAATTCTGGTCCACTATGAGATCCGTAGCAGCGCAAGTGTCTAGCTCTTGACACAACAGAGCAGCACGCCACATCCAACTTCGAAGGCAGATGATTACAAGAAAACTTAATATTTAGTTTGACAAGTAATAATAAAATAAAATTTAGGACTAACCTTAACGTGTAATCACAAAGTTTGACGTTAGCTTAGCAAAGTTGATCCTTGTGATCATTAAATGACAAGTTCAAATTATGAAAACAGTTTATTGAACTAATTTAACACTAAAAATTTTGAAATGTTAATTTTATTAATTTTTAATTTGATTTAGTCTAATAATCTTAATTATTAAAAACTGAGCAATTTATTAAGTTAATTTTATAAATTAATCAATTTTAAAAACTAAAATAATCTGATTAATTTTTATTTAACATTATTTTAATTAAATTTTAAATGTTTAGATGATTAAAATAGTTTTCTATTCATTTTTCAAATTCTTTAATTTTATTTAATTTTAATTGATTTTATGACATTTTAATACTGGTTGAACCTTTTAATTATTAAAACTTTTATCTTATCGATTTAACTTTAGTCCGGTTTAAAAACATTATTTAATATACATATAATAATTTATTAGGTTTACATCTTAAAAAGTAACAATAACGAGTTATAGAGTCCAGATTTTTCATTCAATTTTATGATGTCTTATCGTATTCATAAATCTCAACCATTTATTTATACGATCCCGCATAAATAAACGCCTGGCCTCACAAAAATAAACGATGAGATTTATAGGATATAATAAAAACTATAAAATTGTAGAAAATCTTATTCAGAACCCAAAAAAAAAGAAGAAGAAGCTTTTTATGGTCATTTTAAGCATGCTTAACGATGATAACACGTTATAATAATATTAATGGCAACTATGTCAGCTCATATATTTTAGTTGAAAGGCGGTGGGGCTACTATGGAAATGGTAGTGCTTCAGTGGGTTAACATTGCTTCACAGCCAGACATGTGCACTATAGCAACGAAAATAAATCATTTCACGGGTTACCTAGTGTCAGTATCAATCCCACTATAAATAACCCACTTTCATGCATCCTCATTATAACCGTGCAAAAGTATCAAGCTTTCTTTTGAATTTTGATCGTTTCTTTCCTCGATCACATCCACAAGGCTGACATGAAACCCAGTTCGATTCAGCTCGTTTTCTTCCTTGTTTGCTTGATCCTTGGTGCTTTTTCTGTGCATAACACTGCTGGAAACAGTGGTCCTGGTGAGAAAAAAGAGGAAATGTCTTCAGGACCTAAGGGTCAAACCGGTTCCCCCTCAGGAGCCACTGGCTCAGGCCGCGGTCCAAACTGGGACTACAATTGGGGTTGGGGCTCCAGTCCAGGTGCTGGATGGGGTTACGGTTCTGGTTCGGGTCGGTCACCTAATGGATTTGGCAGAGGTTTCGGCTTTGGTTTCGGCTCTGGAAGTGGTTCAGGTTCTGGTTCCGGCTCAGGTTATGGTTTTGGCTCCGGAGGTGATGGTGCCCGTGGCAGTGGGTACGGGGCTGGAAGGGGCAGTGGTGGTGGCAGTGGCGGAGGACGCGGCAGTCCAAGTTACAACGTCAACCGCTCACCATGGGAGTTTCGACAGAGAAACCACCATGGCTGAACCTGAGAGTAAATAACTCTATGCTTGCAATGGATTTTCACGAGTGGTGTGTCTTAACTCTCAACTCTTTAAGTCTATTTACTATGTTGCTTGCATGGTATGTACGTTAGAATAAGGTCAACAAATATAGTAGTGTTCGAGTTCCATACATATCTTATAATTAGTAGAGTGCACCTATCTCAACTGTCAGAGATTTGGCCTTTTCTCTCATATGCTCAAAGGTTTATGCGCGTGTGTTGAAGAATGGAATTAACTGAAAATTCTGTAAATTACTGACATTACTTGCAACCTTTGATAAACTGATAAACTGTTAAAATTTCAGTTGATAGATTTGCTTAGCTTGAGTTTACGTAATAAATTAGAAGTTCTCCATCAAAATAGCCGTATAACTAGGGATAACTGCACGGAAAACAGTCCTGTATGTATCCATCACAGATTAGCAGAAGATATATACATGAATCGTCACAAACTTTTGCAACGAAAGTTCTTGGGATCCCTAGAAGTCCCACGCATCCACCTGAAGTTCGATTTCTTAATAGTGCCTGAAGATAATGTGAATCGCAACTGCAGCTAAGCTTCTTTCAAGTTTGATCCCTGTGGCCTCTTTCTTGCATTTCTTGATTGTAGCTGAAGAACTTTAGTGCCAACAATTTTACAGTTCTTCTGTGTTGGAGCAACTTAATAGAAGCTTTAAGTTTTGGTCATGTCAGCAGGAGCAGAAATTGGAAAAGAAAGGCTACGTTATAAGATCATAAAATGAAAATTAAACAGTAATGAACAGCCAAGTGACTTTGATGGGTGGGTTCATTTTCATTTAAACAGTAACGAACACTTGGTGATCTTGCCATGTACATTGATGCTTGGGGTAGTTGAGCTCTTTGTGTATGAAAGAGCAGCAAGTGTTGAACGTCTGTGGTGTTACATTCAATTCTAAGCCTAAACCAAATAAGAAATCCACCTCAAAAAGCAGCAAGTGTTGAACGTCTGTGGTGTTACATTCAATTCTGAGCCTAAACCAAATAAGAAATCCACCTCAAAAACTTTCATTTCTAACTGCTGGTTCCTCTGGTTTCTGGCAAAAATATGTATTACTGTAGTATATGAAATAATAACAAAGACAAGAACAAAACAAATTAGTCAGAACCATGATGAGACCCTTTTTCAATTGGTGGCCTATTCGCAATTAAAACTTTTATTAAGACTAATCCAATAGACTGCCAAAGAATAACGCAACCAAAGATTAAGAGGCTTAGTTTTGAGAAGGCAACCACTTAGATGTCATCCATGAATTTAAGAAGACCAAGACGCTGGAGCAACCTGTGCACGTTCAAAGAATTGATAGGGAAAAAGGGGTTGTCTTCCCTCAAAACGATGAAGGTGCACCATAAGCAACAACGTTCTGGCAGGCTAGAGGCTACAATTGGCGTATTGGGATATTACTCCAAGATAGTCGTGGATGGATATGGCAGGTGCTGTATAGTCGTGCAGTTGAAACTGATAACTAGCAAAAAGGGTCCTGCGAGCCCATGAAAGACTGGAACTTTGTGTGGTAAAAACCGAATCCTGGGGTCGTTTAGATGCACGGGCCACTGGAGGGAGGACACTGATTTTTTGACTCTGAGCATCGCAGCTGAGGCCTTTAAACCCTCCATTGCTGCTGCTGGTTATTGGCTGTTTTATTTCGGTTTACTTCTGTCTAATGAGGTTAAGTGATTAGACACAACCTGTATTCACTTGTTTCCTATGTAGCATGTGTGCAAAGCAGAGTTCCTAGTCTCTAGTCAGGAAGGGATATTTTCAACTTCCTGTTAGATGTATGAATCCAATCATCATATGTCTTCAGGAAAGGGCATTTATAGATGTACTAATCCTATAAGCATGCTTCCTGAATTTAGAAAATCATTTGAATTCTTGTTCAAGTTTGATGAACTTTTTCCGAACCTGACTCATAATGAGAATCCAGTCAAACTTGAATCTGGTAACCTCTTACCAGAACAATGTTGATCATATTGTAGAATAATCAAAATGACATTTATAAAGCTTGTTCCATGTTTTATTTCATATCTAACTCCAACAATATCTATCCCCAATAATCAGGCTCGATAACGGCATTTATTATTTTGCACATATATTACAAATCCATGTCCTGAAGCCTAGATACACAAGGCAGTCCCACCATAGTGTTAAATACACAATAGCCAAACATATCTAATACATTGCTACTGAAGTCTCTGAACAATAACTTTTAACCTGGGCTGCTTGTTTTGCCTGATATAGGAGCCATATCTAGCCATAGCATCGGATAGGGTCATTACAGCCTTTAGAAGCAGATTGTTTAAATCCAAAACGTCCTCCTTTCTCGAGGTATTGTTGGTGGTATTCTTCTGCTCGATAAAACTTCTTGGCAGGTAAAATCTCAGTAACTATTTTCCTGTCCAAGTGCTTCTGCTGTCGTTCCAAAGATTCATGGGCTGCCTTTTCCTGCTCGGGCGATAATAGTATATTCCAGATCGATACTGTGTTCCCACATCATTTCCTGTCACGAATCAATAAAAGCGGTGATAATCATAATAAGAAGGAAGATCCTAATATAACTGCACAAACTTGTGTTACCTATAGTATGATCCTCCACCCATAAATCAATCATACAATTTGAGAAGACAAATGAACAAGGTTTCATTTCACAAAAAGTATTGGTCCACTACCATAACCAGACTTTGGAAGTCCTATCAAATTCTAAATCTGGTATGCCAAGCCTACTGCTTTCTTATGTGCATGAAAAATTCAACTGTGTTGTGAATTAAAATGAAAGAATTTAAAAGAGAACTATGTAATTAATCATCAAGATGTGATCATAAATTCAACAAACACTTCAAAATCCTACATGCTATCGGCCTTTATATGGGACCATTTTATTCAATAAGAATCGCAACTGGCAAAACAAATGTATTATAATGACAACAATTGCTAGTTGCAAAAAATTGCAACATTGAACTGGTTTCAGTGATTAGTGCAGTTCATGTTATGTATTTGATCTCTTTACAACTAAAATGAATGTCGTCTTTTATTTACTTTCACAGCACTTCGTTTGAGCCTTCAGCTTCTTGGATTTTCACCCCTCAAGAAAACACACCGTAGAAGAGGATCCAGCTAAAGCAAAAGGGTCATATACACACTAACTAACAGTAATCTCTATTTTGAATCCATGATATGAGAGTAACAAAACTGGAGAAACAACGAAAACACGCCTTTATTGCTCAATATCCACCAAACTTTGTTTTGCACTAACAACACCAATTACAGAGCAGCTCAGAACAAATTTGGCAACACACTGACATAAGTGATGGAAAAGCTGAAGAACTCTATCTTTCACCCACAAATTATCTATTAACTCAAACGAGTAAAGTCTCTAACTTGCAGTCAACCCACTAGAACACATCTACTACATCTGCAAGAATTTTCTACTAAGAGCTACCAGAACACTTAATAGACTCCCACTCCCAGTGTAGAAGAATTAAGCTGGGTCTGACTTATACATAACCTACTATAATTCACCTGAGCTCAAGCTAACATCTTACACCAATCATGTCGAAGCAATCATGATCACGTTTCATTGGGACTAGCAGCGTTAGAATTATACACGCACAAAAAAAAGAAGAAAAAAAGATGAAGAATATGGCACCCTGGTTCACACAATACAGATAATTAATCGACTAACAAAATCGATAGTCATATACCAAGTATTTATCAAAAAGAAACAAAAATCGATCGCCAAAGTTTACAATCCCTCAAAATTAAGTCTCACAACAATAATCATATAAACCTCGAACAAAATTATCCAAAACCCAGGAAGAAAAAGTCCAACACACTCCAATCAGAACAAAATTCCTAGAGACCAAGCCAGTTTCAAGAAACCACCTGGCGATTCAAGTTAGTAGGATCATGTCCAGCCCAGAAAACATCAAGCAGAGTCTCGAAGCTGCACTCTTTAGGATCATACTGCAGTCTAACCACCTCGCTATGTTTAGTAGTCCCAGTGCAGACATCCTCGTACGTGGGGTTGTGCAAGAGACCCTGAGAATACCCAACCTCGGTCTTGGTGACACCTGGCACTCTCTGAAACGTCAATTCCACGCCCCAGAAGCACCCAGCTCCAAACTGGGCAAACTGCTGGCCAGGAGCGGGTACGTCGTCGTCGGGTCCCTGAGGGATGGTCGGGTCCATGGTGGATGGGTCGGCTGACTTTGCCCCGAAACCGAGTTTGTTGAGTATGTTCATCGGAGTCTTGTAATAAGAATTGGGTCTTGAGGTTACAGCGGATTTTGAGATAGAAAATTGGAGGTTTCTAGAGAGAGAAAGGAAGGGTTTCGAGAGAGAGGAAGAGATGAGGAGGAGCGGTGAGGCTGTGGAGGAAGAGATTGCCAGATTCTTCAACATTGTTTTTAGAGCCGGTGAGTGACGTGGTTGGGTAAGCGAATGGGGAGTTTATTGAGATTTGATTTTGTTTTTATTTTTATTTTAATCTATCCTATTATTTTAGTATTTTCTTGAATTTATTTTTGAAATTTAGTATTTTCTTTAAATTACGAGGACTAGAAATATCAATTAATGCAAAAGACATGATTTTGTAAAAGTACTTTAAAAGTTTAAGAGTAAATAATATAAATATTTTATCTTGTTTTAAAATTTTATAATTTAAAATTACTAAAATGTATATTATAATATAAAATTTTAATGTAAAATAAGGAAATTATACAAAATTTGAGGCATATTTAATAAACAGTTGTAAAATATTGTATATTAAAATAAATAAATAAATAAACCATAGTAAAAACTAAAAGTTATAACATTTTATAATATAAAACTTTTAAAATAAAATTTAAACTTGAATAAAATATAAACTTTATATCTTTTTATGTAAGTATGATTATACCAAAAATAATAGCATGATCGAGTCGAGTGGTGCTAAGCCTAACCTTGCTAAGGGTGGCCATAGCTTGAGTTAGAGGAGGGCCGACGTCTAATTATTTTTTAAAAAATAAAAATGATGTTATTTTATCATTATTCGTTGAATCTTGGGGTGAGTCTGGGCTCAATTGTCAAGCCTATATAGTTAGCATAAAACTTATAATTATTATACTTTTAAATACTGATATTATTAAATTTTTGCCTAAAAGAAATTTTTGGTTGATTATAAAAAATGTTTTTGCTAGTTATGTCTCCAACTCAAAATAATTATTTGTAACATCTCTTCAATTATTAATTATTCATAATTCAGCATCCCAACGTAAATATTTGATTTTATCCTCTTTATTAGGTTCATTTTGTTATTTTCAGTCCATCTCTTTTGAGAGTGAAAACTAATTTGTTAGATAATTGTGTGTAGAGATCTTACATCTAATTTTACTATATTCAAATTATTTAACGTCTAAAATTACATTATTTTGCTATAGGATAGAGTTTGATAGTCTCCAAATTCATATCTAATGACTAAAATAATGTCATTTTAGACATTAAAAAGATAAAATCGGAGAGAAGATATGAAATAGGCAATTGTAGCTTTGCTTGGAATTACATAACTTCACTATTCGATAATCCCAACTCACGAACAAAAATAAAGCAATGCTCAAATTATTTAACACATAATTTGATTTATCCATTCCCTCAAAATTAACCAATAAGATGCAATTATGGAACTTAGATCTTCATTCTTCGACTCTGGGTGTTTCCTCACGATCGTGTGGCTTGTGATTTTACTCTTGGTGGAAACCTACCTACCACCATTTTCATGTGGAGATCATTCTTCCATCTCATGCATTTCAAGTAGGCCTTTATTACATCATTCTTCGACTCTCTGTGTTTCCTCACAATCGTGTGGCACTGAGGTCACTTTCACTCTATTCAAATTCCATCTTAAAGAATACGAACATTATAGTACAAATTATTTCATAAAGTCATCTTAGTTACTTTTATCTCAAGTTATGTACATGTAAGTTTAGTTTTGCTTATTCTACGAACCATTTTCTTTTTTTTTCTCATTCAATTTAAAATTATTAAATTTGAATTTGAATTTAATTTAATTGAAGTTAAACTATTTTAAACAACTAATAATGTCTTTTATTTATAATTAGCTAATTCGAGAAATATATGCATAAAGAGTAGAGGTAGTATTACATTATTTTTAAAATTGTCACTTATTTGATTTCATTCAGAAAGAAAAATATTACTAGTTCGGAACTCAAAATGGAAATATCCACAGCAAAGAACCCATGAAGGCAATGAGGGCCATTACACTTGAATCCCTTCCACGGTCCAAAAATCCTGCAGAAATCAGAACTGGATTATTGTTCTTAAAAGAAGGTTGTGTGCTACCACGTGGCTGTGGCTGTGGCTGTGCCTGAGGTGCGGCTACCGGCGAATTCGCTTGATTGCCTTGTACGTGAACGTGCAGCCTCAATCCTCCAAGACAGTGCAGTTTGTTCCCACAGACAAAGTACCTCGAACCTGGCGATATCAAAAGAACAGTTGTGTTCCCTGTCATGAATGTCCTTAGTACGTTGCTCGTGTTGCAACTACCAAAGCCATCCTTTGTTACCTCGTCCAAGCTGTGGGAGGGAGAGTACAGGAACACTACACAGTTGACAAGTAACGAACACTTATAATGCATACATGAAAAGCTGTTTGTATACGACTGAAACAAGAAATTAGTACTCACATAAAAGGTCTCCGACAGCAAATGTCTTGTCCTGTGCCCACCAATCAATATTGGTGCTTATGTCCCAACCGGAGGTATCTCCGACCAGGTAAGTTGCCGCATTGCATGCTAATGCGAAGGACAGACCAAGGAGAAAGGAAACCAAAACCAGATTAGGCATCTTTGTCGGAAACAATGTCAAAAATTTATGGAGATGATAAGTGTTATTTATATGTGGAGGATGATCGCTTTTAGATGACCTAACTTGAATGTTGCTTAACTTGTGTAGCTTGTTTTATAATTTATTATGTTGCATTTTATATTTTTAATTTTAAGTGCATATTAAATAAATAGTATAATAAATAAAAGTTAAACGATAAAATTGATTCAAATTGTGTTACAAATTTATGTGTTTTCATTTCCTTTTATCCTTTAAAATCATCGAAATTAATAACAACCTTTTAAGTGTAATTTATACTTAAAATTTTTCGACTAGTAAATCTAAATAAGAGACTAATATCGAGACAACATTTTGGTTCTTATATTTTGTAAGTTGAATGTGGTTAATATAGAATTGTGGAAGTTAATAAATACTCCTTTTCGTCAAATTATTTTTATAAATTTGTTAGAAATCATCTATGATCGAATCAAGAGTGTAGTGAAAATTAAAATTTTACGATTTCCAATCAAATCCTGAAAATTGAAGAACTTGAATAATTAAATCAATTCATGAAATTAGAAATCATACTTAATTTCATATTTATGTTGAAATCCTTTTAAAACTTTATGATGTATCAACCACAAGATGTTTACGTGTGCAGTCTCTAACAGTATTCATAGAGGAGTTTCTTAACTCTCGGGAGGAGTTATGCACGAGTGTTAGCTCTCTTATACTTATTCCTGTTTATAGAAAAAGTATTAGAGTTTTAAATTTTATATTAAAATTAAATACCTCAATTATAACTAAATTTAAACTATAATTATAATTAATTTAATTTTAATAAAATCAAATATTTTATATTTGATCAATAAAATTTCTTAAACTTTATAATTAAGTCCAACTCAATTAAAATTGACTTTTCCTTCACATACTACTATTTTATATGTGAATCATTAGATTTCTAATATATTGACAATGATTATAAATCATAATTATAATTATAATTAGAATAAAATAAATTAAATCTCATTTTAATTTATTTTCAATTCTCTAATTAAACAATTGATAATCACATATCAGGATGTTTAATAATATGTCCCGACTACTTAAATATAAAAATGTCAAAATGATTTGATTTAACATGTCCATGCATAATTATAACATATAATTTAATCATTTAGTCATCCAATATTTCAATTGGATAGAGTATGAATATAATGTTACTCTTTTGTATTCAAACATATTCGTTTTATTAATTAGTAATTGATTTATAATTAATATTTAAATACGCTTTTAAAATGTCAATTTACTCTAGCTAGATAATTTTATAAATCACTACTAACTAAAAATAATGTAATTGTTCCAGAAATTTTACCTTTAGTATTACAACATCAAACATAATTAACATAATATACATAAAAATAAAGAATATTTTATTAATTGAACAATAATATCATGTATCAAATCGTAATCGATTAATTAGTTGCAAAAACATAAACTAGCAAAATTTATTACTGTCTACCTTTTCTTCCACTTAACAAGTTTTTTACTTAAAGGCTCGTTTTTGATCCTATTTAACAAACGAATCTAATTATTTCTTTTCGAATACATTATCAACTTTTTCACTAACAAAACATAAAATAAATATAACCCCTTCCAGTGCCCATTATATATATATATATAGTTTGTGTGTGGGTGTGAAAGTTATTTTTTACAATCTTTCACGTTGGTGCCATGTTGGTTTGGAATGGGGATCATTTGGACAATACATATCAGTCGATGTTGGGTGAGGTTGTTGTGAAAGATGCAATGAAGTCAGACTTCTTCCAACCCTCTTCTCTTTTTGACTTGTCTATCAGAATTTCACATATTTACAAACTCTTATCAGAATTCCACAAAAAGCAGAACCTCTCGCAAAACGATCATAAGGGTGTAGTAATAAACTCTAACGCTTATATGTAGAACAAGCATCATTTGGAAAGTAATTATGCAAATAAAAGATAACGTCACACGACTTTGTCCATTCTCGAGAGTGGCTCTTAGCTTCCACGTCTCAGGATTATCCCTGTTTTATATATTGCTAGGATGTGTAAATTAATAGTATAGAAGTTGATATTTCTATTTTTTTAAATGAAGAGAGTTATCTTTAAACTATTTTGTAAAACTTATATAAGTGTATGGATTAATATTTAGTAAATTTTAATAATAATAAATGCAACCAAACGCTTACACTGAACTCATCATGAGAAACCAAATGAGCTACTCCTTCAAATCATTCTTAAAATGGTGAATCCTGAACCCACAAGACTTACCTACTTTTGCATGTCCCATACTACATCCTTGAACCAGTTCACAGCACATTTCTCTCTATAAGTGGCATTTTAGGATTCAATCCAGAGTTTCAGGTTTTCATGCAACATTCTCAATAAGATTATAAATTGTAGATCGTGAATTGTAGTCTCATAAATGATTTATAAAGAAGTGACCTAAATTACAACAAATCGTGATAACAATTCCAAATGTTGTTACAATACCATGACCCTTTGATTAATAATAATAAAAGATCCACTAACGAGTTTCTAACATTTTACGGGTCCTAAGCGAAGTTAAAATTTTTTCCAATAAATCCGCAATATACAACCATGTAAATTTTAAAAGCATATTTTTATTTATTAAAATTTTATAACTATACATAAATCACTCAATTTATAACTTTAAATGCTCAACAAAATATTTAATGATCATAACATCACTAACAATATCGTCCAAGTATTAATAACAATAAAATCACTAAAAATAGAAGCGAAACAACAAAATAGTAACAACAATATTCAAACAACAATATTAAATTACAAAACATTAAGAGAATTGTATTAACAAACACACAGATGATCATGATTTATTAAAAATTTCTCATACATTTTAAATACAAAATCTTGAATAATATTATCAAGATCAATATTGTCCAAGATATCATTCTCGATATATAAAATAACTAAATCATTCAACCTTTCTTGAGACATTGACGACCTCAAGTAGGTTTTCAATAATTTAACTTTAAAATTTCCCTCAACCGATGTTACACTCACAGGTATAATGAAAATTACAATTATAAAATTTAATTATTTATTAAAGTTTAATTATATTTTATACATAATAAGTATTCTAAAAATAAAAAGGAGAAACACAAATAAACACAATATCATTTAATATTAATGTTACGATTTAAATCTTTGGTATAGTGTCCACATGAATGACAAATTACAAATTAAGTATAATATATTCAAATATTTAATAAGCTAAAATAAATAAAAACAATTTAAAATTTTACTTTTAAATTATCACCAAAACTCATAAAGTTAGTGAAAATCATTTGTTGCAAATTCTAAATTGGAATATTTTAGATTAGTCTATTAATTGAAAGTTCTTGTGAGATGACTTAAGAAATTTGGCGGGTAGGATGGGGCAATGCGGAAGGAATATTTAGGAGTCAATTTAAGCGTGAAATGGAGGAGTGTGAAATTCAAATTGGGAGAGCTAGGGAGGGTAATTGTAACTCTGATAGGTTGTTAAGGCTTAATGACAAACTTAATGACTTATTGGGTAAAGAAGAGACTTACTGGAAGCAAAGAGCCAAGCAATTCTGGATGTTGGATGGGAATATGAATACAAAATTTTTTCATTCTGTAGCCTCAACTAGGAAAAGAAGTAATACAATTAGAGGTATCAAAGATGATGAATGGTCGATGGGTTATTGAGGATGGTGCGGTCGAACAAGTGGTAAAATCTTATTTTGAGAGGCTATTTGGGATGAGTTCAAGTGTGGATTGGGGAGGTTTTGGCAGGGTGGAGGTTCGATTGGGAGAGGTGGAGAATATTCGATTGGTACAGGCTTTTTCAAAAGATGAGTTCCAAAAAGTCGTATTCCAAATACATCCAGATAAATCTCCGGGTGTAGATGGTCTTAATCCGGCTTTTTTCAAAAGTTTTAGAATTTGATCGGGGATGATATTTTCCATTCTACTGTGGATTGGCTCAATAGAGGTGAATTCCTGTTAGGACTAAATGACACTATAATAGCTCTGATTCCAAAATGTCCTAATCCTCAATCGGTGAAAGATCTCATGTCTATTTCTTTGTGTAATGTGCTGTACAAAATTATTTCGAAGGTATTGACCAATCGTCTAGAGCTTGCTTTACCCGATATTATCTTAGAGATGCAGTCGGCTTTGTGCCTGGCAGACTTATTACTGATAATGTGTTGGTAGCGTTTGAAGTGATTCGTCATTTGAAGACTAAAACAAAAGGTAGTAAGGGGGATGTTCCTCTAAAAATTGATATCAGTAAAGCCTATGATCGGATGTCATGGGATTTTTTGGCGGAGATGATGGAAAGGGGTTTTAATGCGAAGTGGGATAACTAGATGATGCTTTGTATGTCTACTGTGGAATATTCAGTGGGGGTTAATGGGAGATTAATTGGGCCTATTCATCTGAGCAGGGGCTTGAGGCAGGGGGATCCTCTTTCCCCATATCTGTTCATTATTGGAGCTGAAGGGTTGTCCGCTATGATCCAGGCTCAGGAAAGATGTGGTAATATTTATGGCTATAAGGTGGCTAGAGGTGCTCCTTCAATTTCTCATTTATTTTTTGCGAATTATAATTTTTATTTTTTAGAGCAGATACATCTGAGTCTCTAAGAATAAAAGAAACTCTTAAAAAATATGAGACTTTATTTGGTCAGGAGATTAATTTTGACAAATCAAGTATTTTCTTCAAATGTTGGTATTGATAGAAGAGCTGAGATTTGTGGGATTTTAAATGTTTTTAATCCTTTAAATATAGGGAGATACTTAGGTCTTCCATCTATGATTGATAGGAGCAAAAAAAAGTATCTTTGGTTTTCTAAAGGAATAACTATAGGCTAGAGTACAAAGGTGGCAAGAAAAATTGTTGTCTAGGGCAGGGAAAGAAATATTACTCAAATCGGTTGCTCAAGCTATTCCTACTTATTGTATGAGTGTTTTTAAACTTTCGGTTTCTCTTTGTGATGAATTAGAAAAGATGATGAATTCTTTTTGGTGGGGTACGAAAGGTGATGGGTCGCGATGTTTGCATTAGTTTAAATGACAAAGAATGTGTATCCCGAAAAGTTTAGGTGGCTTAGGGTTTAAATGCCTTAGTGACTTTAATCATGCAATGTTGGGGAAGCAAGCTTGGAGGTTGATAAATTTTCTTAATTCATTTATCGTGAGGATTTTAAAGCTAAATATTACAGACACTTTGATTTTCTTTATACAAATATTGGCTTTCTCTCGAGTTTTACATGGCAGAGTATTTGGGGGGGTGCGTGAGTTGATTGATAAGGGTTGTAGGTGGATAGTGGGGGATGGAAGATCTTTTAATATTTGGAAGGATAAGTGGATCAAGAGTTCAGAGAGTCATCTAATTGAATCTCTCATTATTCCTGGCTTAGAAGATATGTGTGTTTGTGATCTTTGGATTCCCGAGAGTAGGTTGTGAGATGTGAAGCTGGTAGAATATCTTTTTTTAGATCAAGATGTCAAAGATATTCTGTCTGTTGTAGTTTTTGATGAGGGTGTGATGGATAAAAAAAATGGCATTACTTAAAGAATGAAGATTATTCCGTTAAATCGGCTTACTTTGTTGCTCGCAGTTTAAAGGGGACAATGGATAGTTTTGATGAGTGCTTCCCTTGAAAAAATCTATGAAAATTGGATGTCCCGCCAAAGGTGAAAAATTTCATGTGGCGTCTTATGAAGGATTGTCTTCCGACTACTTGTCGTTTGGTTCGCAGGGGAGTGAAGATTGTGGACAAGTGTTATTTTTGTGAGAATTTTAAGGAGGAGATTTCTCATTTATTTCTACATTGTAGGTTTGTGAAGGAGGCTTGGAGAATTGTGAGAGTGATGTTAGATGAGGGTGTGTCCTTATCCAATTGGATGATATGGTGGTTGCATAATGCCATAGAGGAGGAGACACAACGAAAGGTAGCGGGTTTATGGGTGATCTGGTCGGTGAGGAATGGTGTTGTTTGACGATCAATTGATAGGAGAGAGTTGGGTTGATTGGTAGTGGATGGGATTCAAATAGTGAAGAGTTGGAGTGAGGTGCAGAGAAAGAGATGGGAATAAGGTGAGAGATAAAATGCTAGGAAAAGTGGTTTGACTAGGGAGAGGGGTATGGTAGTTAGGTGGGTTGCTCCGACAAAAGGGTGGGTGAAGTGTAGTGTGGATGGAGCGATTTTTCAAGATCAGTGTTTTTTGGAGTATGGAGCAGTGGTTCGTGACTCTAATAGTCAATTTCTGATTGGCTTTTCAGGTTTATAGCTTTGCTATAAATTGCCTAAAGAAGCAGAGACGGTAGCTTTGAGATCAGTTCTGAAACTTTTAAAGTCTTTAGTTTTTCTAAGATTGTCATTGAGTTGGATTGCAAAGAAATTGTTGATGCAGTTAATTCATATAGTCAGAACTTCAGAGAATTTAGCTTAATTATTGATGATTGTAGGAGACTGTTGATTGGTTCTCATTCTTTTGTTATTATTTTTGTTAGATGTACTGTTAATCAGGTTGCTCATCTGTTAGCTTGAGCAGCTATTTCTTTTGGTTTTGATAAGACTTAGCTTGATCTGTCATTGTTTATTACAGATGCTTTGTTTGTTAATCGTGTAAGTTAGTTTATTAAAATTTTCTAAAAAAAAAAAAAAGAGAGTAAAAGTTAGTCCCTAATAAAGTAAGGCCCTAAGCAAGTGGGCCCTAATAGGGATACGCCCAAAAAAAAAAAAAACTGCCCCCGGCTATGCAAGTTCCCAAGAGCAACCCACAACATTTTCAGGGAAGAAAGTCCTTTTCGTTGTCTAGCAGTCTAGCCTGTTGTTTGCGACTCTCCACTGACGGCACTGACGGCCCGCTCTTATTTGTAGATTGCAGAAGAGTCAAAAAAGTTCTTTTTGTTTTCTAGTAATACTTTAGACTTCAAAACCATTAATTTTGCCGGGTAAGCTTAAATGAACTATGTAATGAAATTTAACCGACTTTTTACACAGTCCAAATGTAAAGATCTGGTAATAACTTTCCCTATTTACGTGTATCACCCCACTTGCAATTCCATTTAACTTTCTTCATGTTTCTGTACAGTAACAGATGCTCAGAAGTCAGAAGCACTGGTCTGCATTCAGAGTACTAGCAGACTTGGTCAGCGAGTTTTGCACCGCCAGATGTATTGCAAATCCGAGACTGTGGAAAACCTTTATAAAGAGCCTGCATTTCCAATCATTACATAACCATTCTCTTCTTTTATTTCCAACCTTCTCGACTTGGACACTTGTTTTCTGATTAATAATTTCAGTTACATTGACATGGAAGGAGACCAGGGTTCAAGCTCATTTCCAATTGGAAGTAGTGCTCCGGAGAGGGGCCTGTCTTACGTTCCCAAGTGCTATGCTGTTCAATCTCCAGACCGTCCAAGTACGTCTCCTGAGACAGCCAATGTACCGGTGATTGACTTGGGTCGGTTGAGACAAGGTACTCCTTCCCATAAGAGGATTGAAGTTATCAAAGAAATAGGTGATGCATGTCGCCAAATGGGTTTCTTTCAAGTAAGTGCTCGCAATGACAAATTGTCGTTTCATTTTTGTCATTTCAAGTCTCTTCCAAGCACCAACTCTCATACTAATACCATCTCACATTTCGACGTAACAACTTTGTTATTGACATTACAGGTTGTGAATCATGGGATTTGTCAATCGACACTAGATGGAGCTATCTCCGCAGCATCAGATTTCTTCAAGTTACCAGGTCAAGAGAAAACCAAGTTCATGTCTAATGATGTTCACAAGCCGATAAGGTATGGAACGAGCCTGAAGGACGGGGACGACAAGGTCCAGTTCTGGAGGATCTTCCTAAAACATTATGCTAATCCTCTTTCTAAATGGATTCATTTATGGCCGACTAGTCCACCTCATTTCAGGTTACTGATCCTTCAATACCTGACGAAATTTATGGTAGAAGTAGAAAATGTACTCGTTTATAATTATCATGGCTATATATTTAGATAACCATTTGATAATTAGTTTATAATTATTCGATTTTAATCTATCACTTAACGAAAAGTCAAGTACGTCAAGTACATAACAGGTACTTCAAAGTAACAAAATTGAAAAGAAAACACTTGCATTTTCTGCAATAAGTGTTATATACAGAGCTTGTGTCTTATTTGCCTATTGCGGACGTCTTAACTTGAATAGCAGACAAAGGGTTTTGTGTCTTCATATTAGTCAGTTTTATGTCTTCACATTTACACAGGTTTGAACTATAAGTCTCTTAGCTTCAATCCCTACAAATGTTCTATTTCTTTCTTTCTCATTTTTAGCTGTGCGATGAAGGGCTCAATCTGAAGACCCCCGGGCCCTAGTTACTAAGCTCAAACCTAGTTTATTGCAGTTAATGAATGATAAGTGAAACCATCCAAGAATAGTTATGTGCATAACTTCTCTAGGTGGGTCACTGATTCGTTGATTTCCTTCTAATAATGTACTATGTTTCAGGGAAAACATGGGAAGTTATTGCACAGAAGTGATGAAACTTGCTGGGTTGCTGATGGGAGCCATTACTGAGAGCCTAGGGTTAGGTCCAACATACTTGAGCAACAAAATGGAGGAAGGGACACAGGTCATAGCATTGAATTGCTATCCACCATGCCCGAATCCCGAAATTGCATTGGGATTGCCGCCTCATTCCGACTACAGCTGCCTGACAATAATGCTTCAGAGCTTCCCAGGCCTTGAAATCGTCGCAGGGTCGGAAGATGGCAAGTGGAGGCTGGTCCCTCGGCTTCATGGTGCTCTTCAGGTCCACGTTGGAGACCATATTGAGGTCCTGAGCAATGGCTTGTACAAAAGTGTTATACATAGAGCTAGACTAAATTCTGAAAGGACTAGGATTTCCATTGCAAGCCTCCACAGTCTGGGTATGGATGAGAAAATGGCGACTGCAGAAGAACTTGTGGATGATGAACACCCAAAGGGATACAAAGAAAGCAGCTTTAGGGACTTTCTGGATTTTCTCTCCAAAAATGACATTGCAGAAGGCAAGACCTTCATTAATACATTGAAGATACAGAAATAGTTAAGTGCGTATATTGCTCTTCTTTCTGCAAGGGCAGTGACATCTGGTTCCCCTGTTCACATGAGAAGCGAAGGAAAAGAAAAAACTAGTTTCTAGGTTGTTTCATCAGCTTGTAATCATATTTAGTTTGGATTTTGGTAGTTTCAAAATGATTATGGCTTAGCAAGTAGGAGCAAGGTTTGTTAAATTCGTCCTTTTGCTTTGAGGAGGGCGTGACGTGGTGTCCCTGCTCTGCTAATTATTTCTACTTGAAATTGTGCTCTCTACTTTTTTTTAATTAAACTACTCAGTATTTGACGTCACGTGAGTAACCGACTAATCCGAATTCGAATCAAATAGGACCCTTTCCCTCACGAATTTTTAAAGCGACTCTTTTTCAAAAACTTGAATTTAGAAATTTTAGGTTAAGGATGGAGAAGTCAGTGCCCCTTCACCACAGTCGTCGTGGGTACTCTCTACTTTAGCAACAACAATTTGTAACTAGAGTTGACAATGTTGATACATGAACTCTTTAAGGCTCCAAAATATATCCTAGTTGAAATAATACATGTTTATGAAAGTACATGTGTAATAGAAGTTAGAATTTGCTATGATTAAAATATGAAAAACTTATGACTTGAATTTTTGATCAAGTGAATAGTGAGTAAATTGGAATCAATTGATACCATTAGAGAGTTAAGGTATTTAAATGTATATTTAGATTAGGAAAATTTTTAAGTGGCAAGATAAATCGGTATATGAAAATTGCAATGATTAAGCCTATGAGTTAGTGATATTTGGCATAGTTGATACATTGATAAATGACCTAGTTAATAAAGTGACAAGTGACCTAATTAAATTGTAGCATTTGGCAGCATTCATTAAGGGACACATGGTTTAATGGAAGTGTGACAATTGATAGCTTAAGTGTAGGACATATGTGACACATGCAAGAAGACATATGCCTTATGGAGGGAGTGACACCTAGGTGCTGATGAAGCAAGTTTCTGGAAACTTTTCTGTTTTGTTCTTTTTTTTTTCACTTTGCTTTCTCCTCTCCATGAAACTTCCCATCTTCTCTTTAACTTCTGGACATTTGCTGGAGTTTGAATTATCAACCTTTGAAATCTTTGTAAGTTATTTCACTAAAAAATAGGTCTTGTGATTCTATGTATTATTACCTCATTGATGCTGAAAGTTGCACATTAAACTTAGATATGTGCTAGTTATTTGGAAGCTTGATTTAGCTGGTTCTTTGAAGTTAAAGAGGTAAGGGATTTCTACATTTGATAGCATGTATTCATATAGGTTTTATGATACCTAAGTTGGCCAAAAATATGTGTTATGATGTTGAGCATTAGGTGCTGGAAAAATAATTTTGGTTTGGCATATGCTGTTTTGGTTTTAATGTATGAAAGATAAGGAATGTGAGATGTTTATTGAATGACTTTGGAATTGGTTCTGGACAGAAAATTGATGTGTAATTGAGGCATTAATAAAGTACAATTGAAGTGGAATTCATGCTTGGTGAAGGCGACGTTGAAAGTATAAGATGTGAGTTAATCGTAGTAGTTTCACTGAATAGGATTTAGTATACAAACTTTGGTATTTTGTCCATACTTGACCTAAAGATCTCCAAATAACTTGGAACTTGAACCAATATATTTCTAAGATATTGTTCTCTCTCTCCATAAAAATTTAGAGTCATCTGAATTGATTTGAAAAAGATTGAATGAATGAAAGAAAGGAAATGTGCTAGAATGTTATGAATTGGAGAATTTTATAAACATGCTTCGATATTTTAATTATAACTTGATATGTAGATTTTTAAATGGATTGATTCTTAATTCAGATTAAATTAGAGACATATGTATACAACTTTCTTGAAGAAGTACAATTTTAATTCTGTCCCTAAGACTTTCAAAATTGGCATGAAATTGAGTCTTGGCTTAGGCTATAACATTACCAATGAAAGAAATCATGTCATGTAGTTATTGAATAAAATGTATTGATATAAGCTGAATTAGACTAGGATGTCTTCACCAAAGTTGTAGCTTATTCTCTTAGCTTTAAATTGATGTGAATTTTGAAATTTTTGAATATTGGAATTGAGAGATATGGGTTGTATAACTTGAATGCATGATCATGCTCTAGTCAAAATTTCAAATGTATAAATTGCAAAATTGTATAAATTATTGTGAATCATGCTCTAATATATTAAGCAAATTTAAAAGAAATTCTCAAATGCAATTTATATTATGAATTCAAGATTTAGCTAATTTTTATTCTTACTTATAATAATTCAATTTTTCTTATAAAAATCAAAATCAAACATGAAAAGACTTTTAAATTAAGATTTTAGTATATAATTGAAGGATTTTTAATATAATAAATGGAAATTTAAGAAATTTATTCCTTTTAAAAAATTACATTTTGATATTAAATTTTTGTTTTTGCCCAATTCTAATAATCTAGAGTAGGTCAACTATGGACTAGAATTTCATACTAATTTGATATTTTTTTAGTATGTTACAACACTTGATCATAATAAACAAAAAGTATTAAAGTGCCCTAAGAAAGTTATATGTTATTTTATATAAAACTTATTTTGGATCATTTATTACGTTTAAAATTTTCTAAAACATTGGTAATTTCATTATATGTATTTTGAAGTATTCACTTTTGTTGTTAGGTTGTTAATCTTCTTCTTGGCTATTTGTACATTGAACTCATTTTAATATATTGAACTTTACTTTCCAAGAAAAAGTATTCACTTTTGATTAACAAGTAAATTATTAACCCTTGTTTTTCATTCAGTTTCTTATATCTCATATTGGGATGGCAGACCTATTCGGGCCAAATCCAGGTTGACAGGTCCTAGGCCGTGCCGGGCTAGACCTAGGCGGGTCTATTGTCATCCGTTTCTCATACCAGTCAAGTTAAGAAAGGTTTAAGATTTAAAGGTTTTAACCAGTAGTGAACTGCTATAACAAAAGTATTCACTTTTGTTTAACAAGTTGAATTATTAACCCTTTTTTTCATTCAATTTCTTATATCTCTAGATGGTAAACTAGTCCAAACCCGGCCCAACCTAAAGTCAACGGGTCGAGCTCTAGTTGATTGGGCCTCGGAATTGATTTTTTACCCTACGGGGCCTTAGGCTAGGCTCAGGCTCAGGTTGCCTTTTTTGAAAAAATAAAATTCTAGCTGGGCTCGAGCCGTGCCACCTTTGGCTTCGTTAGTCTAGGACTGGGTAGCACTGGTTCGGTCAACCCTCAGGACAGGCTAGATTCGGGCAGGACCGAGCCTAGGTAGGCCCACTGTCATCCCTAGCCATAGTGAAAGTCGACAATTTATATTAATTGCTTTAGAAAAGCATGTTAAACTTTTGATTTATTAATTAGAGGGAAACCTAATTAATGCCTATTTTTACTTCAAAAATGTCATATAATTTTTTAGACAAAACTTTAATATTTCAAAAAAAATTAATTCAATAAAATGTTTTTTTGGTTATCAGACGCAAACACCTAGAAAATATTCACCCTTAAGGTGAAACTTACTATCGGACATCAACATCTCTCCCATCCCAAGCGGAGGAGATATCATAGTGTAGTACTCCATCGTTATACTGCGAGCATGTTTCACAATAAAGCCTGCATACTGATTTACTTCTTTTAGCACATATTGCATACTTGCTCTTCAGTCCCTGTAAAGAAGCTCCTTGATGTTTTGTAATACTTGTATATGTCCACCATCATTTTCTCTATGTATCACCATGTTAATGACTATCTCACAATAGGATTCTAATACCACGTTTCTTATTTCATGCCACCATACAAACCACAATCCATGGTAAATTCCTAGAAGTTTAGTTTTAAGTGTTGATTCCCTCTCCATATTAACAGCAAAACCCTTAATCCAGACTCCATTGTGACCCCTCAACAATCCCCTAACTGTAGCTGCTCCCGTGATTGGGTTGACAACTCCATCTACGTTCATCTTCAGGCAACCACGCATTGGAGGCTATCATTTCCTCTCACTGTTCTATTGCAGGCATAGTTGGTTAAACAAAATTTGCTCAAGAACTATGTTAATCTCATGAACTCTAGTTCAAATGTCTTTAAATTTAACTGCTGGAATATGATCTTGAATATGAAAGAGCTGTTTATTTCTCTAGTTCCATAATTTCTAGATTGCAATTCCAAAACAGATTTCCCATCCCCTCTCTCCCGAATACCCCTTTTTTTTCAAACTGTGATGTAGTCATTCGTTAAGGGGTAGTGAGAAAAACTCAACCCAAAATTCCCTCTGCAATAGCTAATTCTATATCATTTATGCTTATCGACAATCCCTTAATACATCAATCAACGCCTCCCTATCCTCCTTACACCGTATGCATCGAGTATCACGCATTACAATCCTCCTAGCTATTTCACATCTTGTAGGGAGACGATCCTTGGCTATTAGCCATAAAAATAATTTAACCCTTTCCATCCCCTTTCACCTTCATATGTTCTTTTGCTCAATTATCCATCTATGCACTTCCTCCTCCATTAAAATTTTGTAGGTTGATTTAATTGAAAACATGCCACTAGCTTAATGTTTCGAAAACACTTCATCTACATCATTTCTTAAGAACAAATGCGGCCCTGACTTGAGGTTTAGGAGGACACTAGTTGGAAGTCGCAAAGAGAACATGCTCTAATTTCAGCTTCCATCCAAATGTACAAATGCACTTACCTATTCAGAAAACATGTCCTCTAAAATAGCACCCGTTGCGTATGTCACTAGTAGATGTTCATTTGTCAACCATTTGTCCAACCATAACCGGGTCAGGTTGCCATTGCCCAACATCCAATCCAATTCATCATACATGTTCTCCCTTATATCGTTAATTGCTTTCCAAAAAGGGGACCCTCTTTTCTTAATCTTGGTCAACATTACTTCCTTAACTCCATACTTTGCTCGTATCGCTTTAACCCACAATTTATCAGGGTAATAAATCAATTGCCAACCAGCTTTCATGATAAAATCTCCTTTCATTACATGGATATTCCGAATGCCCAATCCTCAATTTTCTCTTCTGCGACATATATCCCCCCAGACCACTAAGTGCATCTTCTAATTGGTTGAGCATGAACCCATATAAAATGTCGAACCTGTTGCTCTATCTTGTCGCAGATGTAATACGACAACTTTGTTGTTTGCATTACAAAGAAAGGAAGACTTTGTAACATTGTCTTTGCTAATGTGACTCGGCTTGCTAACGACAGATTGTTTGCAGACCAACCCGAGAGTGTCTTTTGCACTTTCTCTAATATGCCTTCATATGTTTTCTTTGTGACCCTACTGTGAAGAATCGGTATACCCAATTACCATCCTAGATCGTTAGTGTCCTGGAAACCTAGTTGATTGGACAAGTTTGTTTTGAGCTATTTTCCTATATTAAGTGAGAAGTAGATAAATGTTTTTGCTCTGTTAACTTTATGCCCTATTGGGAACAAAAATCTTCCACCACTTTCTTTACAAATGTAACTTGTTCTTATGTGGTATCCACAAACAAAAGGAGATCGTCCGCAAAAAATAGATAGGAAATAAGAGGGCTCTGTCGATTAAATCAAAAAGGAGACCAACGATCGTGTTCCATAACCTGTCCTATTTGGTGAGCAAGGCGTTCTATACATAAGAAAAAAAGGTAGGGTGACAATGGATCAACCTGCCATATACCTCTCAGTAGAACAAAAGGTTCAAATGCTTCCCTATTAATTAAGATTCTTATGTTGGACGATTTCACACACTTTATAATTAGTTTAGTTAACTACTGGAATCCTCATTTGTTGTAATGTATCATGGATAAATTCCCACGATAGCATGTCGTATGCTTTCTCTAGATTGACCTTGATCACCATGTAACCTTTTCTCTCAGAGGTACGTCACATAATATGGATTACTTCCTGAGCAAGAATCATGTTGTCCGTAATTTGTCTTCGAGGCACAAAGCTTGTTTGTGTTGGACCAATAAGTGATGGAAGGATGCTCTTTAATCTATTAACAATAACCTTTGAGATTGTTTTGTACAACACGTTGCAGAGACTAATGGGGCGAAATAATTGGATACTATTTGCAAGCTACTTCAGGATAAGCACCAAAAGAGTTTCGTTTAATTGACTTGGAAGTTTTTGAGTGTTAAAGGTTTCCCGCACTACCTGACAGATCGTTGAGCCTACCACACTCCAATACTGTTGAAAGAAAATAGGGCTTAGGTCTTCTAGTTCGGGGGCTTTCATCGACTTCATGTTATATATGGTCCTCTTGATTTCCTCCTCTTCCACTCTCTCTACCATCCCTTCCAACACCTGCGTATCAATGGAAGGAAACTATATGACTCTTTTTTTCTGAATTAGAAGTGGTTTGGTTGCATGTGTATAGATCAATAAAATAATCTACGATGTGTTGGTGCATCTCCGGTTCTTTTAATATATGTCCTAAACCATCCTTAAGAAAATTCAATCTACTGGTTCTTTTACACTAAAGCACCGTATGATGAAAATAGGAGGCATTTCTATCTCCATTTGCTAGCCAATCTATCCAAGAGTTTTGTTGCCAATAGACTTCTTCCCATACTAGTATAAGTTCCAGATCCTTATTCAAATCCTCTTCTATCTGAACCAAGTCCGACATCTTATGCATGGCCAAAGCTCGTTGGACACCTCCCAGCCACCACATTATTCTTGCTTTTCTTGTAAACATATTACCAAAGGTGTGTACATTCCGTCTTGAGACTTCTTCAACAAAAGAATTCATATTGGTGAAAAAATCTCCAAGTACTAACCAAACATTATTGAGAAGGCTCCTGAAACTCTGGTCCATCAACCATGGTGCTAGAAATTGGAACACCCTTGTAGGATTACGTTGTGTCATGGTGTCCTCCGTGCATGTGAGAATGGGACAATGGTCACTCTCCGTAAATGTATCACCTTAATGTTTGAAAACTGCTCCACAAAAGATAAATTGCTTACTACTCTATCCAGTCTATCATGCACCATACCTCGTGTCCAGGTAAACTTTGACCTTGAAAACTAAGATCGATCATTGATGCATTAAAAAACCATTCCTGAAGGTTCCAAAGCTCCCCTCCTCAATGAACCACCTGTTTTCTTCGATGCGTACAAAATGCAATTAAAATATCCATTGATCAACCACGGATTATTAATTTGAAGTCCTATTCTTAGAAGATTTGGGCAAATACTTCTACAAACTTGAGGATTTGGACTAGCATGAACTACTGTGAGATGGAAACTTTGCCGCACCTTCCCCACCAACATATGAATATACTAGAAATTGTTTTCTAGTAATTGAATGTTCAAATGGTATTGCCAGAGGATCCATATACCGCTGGTGAAACCAATAGCTTTGATGCGGTGTGAATTTGTAAATCTACTACGACGAATGACTTCATCTACTTTTGCTCCTGAGACCTGGGGGTTCCAATAAGGCAACAAATTTCGGGTAATACATTTTTCAAATTTGGGGATACCACCCCTTGGCAATTCCACGTAATACATTTAAACTCCATAATATAACAATAAGATTTAAGACTCCATATCTAGAGTCTCCTTATTGCCATGTTCAAACTCCATAAATTCACTATCCTCCATATTACCAACAAATTCCCTTTCTTCCACCATGTTCTCATTCTCAAAGTCCCTATGGTCTATACCTTGCTATTCCAAACAATGTCTTTGAGGAGGTGAATAACAATATGGGGAACAATGTCCATGTCAATGCCACTCCGTATAGCAGTGTTTGAGTGGTTATTAGGTCACTTACTAGAACTTAGGTGATCACAAAAAAGTTGAGTTAAGGTCTGAGGTGTTAATGGTGGTAAGGTGAACACTAAATGTTTATGGGAGTTTATAAAAGACTTGGATTTTTTTGTTTAGGATTGCTTGGGCAATTGCGGGCTTTTTGCCTAAAACAATATGCACATGTGTTGAAATTTGTGTAAGACCAGAGTGATTACTTCTTGAGGGATATTCCTGTGAGCTTGAGGAGTTTGTGGGTAATGCTTCCGAGGAATATTTCTACGAGCATAAGTAGTTATTTTTCTACAAAGAAAAATAACAACTTAAGCTACTAGTCGGGAAAAAGCGACCCTAGATATATCCTCTAATAGAATAATGAAGCAACCCACAAGCAGGTTATGATACTAATAAATGCCAAGATCTAGAAACCTGGCCTGGTTGACAGAGGAGTTGTCAGGATTTGTTGTCACCTCAAAACAGTCCCTATTGCCAGAGTCTGACCTTGCCTAGTTGCGGCCCCTCTTCGAAGCAATCATCCACGAGCCATAGCTTGGTTTTACCAGTTCGGCCATCTCCTTCTGCTGTGCTTCCCTATCATTTGCTCTAATACGCTTCGTAGAAATCGTCTGTAAATGGCTCGACATCTCCTCCTGTTGCGTGGTCTCTGTGTAAACATTGGATACGTGTCCATATTTGTTGGACCCCACTGTCGGAGCCCAACATCGGACATAAGAGCGTGACGTGAAACATGCTAATAATATATTTAGAAAAGACCCGGAAGATTAATGGGCCTGCTGGAAAATAAACTTGAAACACCTTTCATGTGATTTAAATAAACAAGCGAAATATATAAATTAAGCGATTGAGGAAGGAGACCATCGGAAGTTCAATGGACCCATCGTGAACATACTCAAAACTTGCTTTCATGCTTTAAAACAAAATATCCATAATTCATGCTCCAAAGATGAGTTTCATAACATTTTAAAATATCTCAAAACAAATTACAACTGTGAATTCAAGAGCCAAAAATCTAAACTACTCTTGAACCAATGATACTTGAAATGTAACTAAAGTCTTGACTTCCAAAATATAACATTGAAAATAACAAACATAACAAAATGAAGCAGAGTGCTTTAGTAACTCGTGACTCACTCGATCTCTTGATCGTCACCTGTATTAGGGAGATTAGAGGGGGTGAGCTATAAAGCTCGTAGGAACATATTTATAATATAGCCATAAGCAAAAGTAATCAAAAATTTACTCATTGTTGTGATACTTGTTGAAATCATAGTCATTGAGCATGTATGATTCATAGATTGAAAATGCTTGATTCTTAACCAGTTCATGATGCATGACACATAGCAAATCATAACACATAACATAACATGATGGTTTGGGTTGTCCTTAGTTAAATGACGTACTACACATGCCATCGAAATATTGATGTGTGGCGTAGTTTCGTGAGGGAATCCTTGTGAGAAACCTGTGCCACAGTCAGGCAGGCGGGAGAAGCCTTTTAAGTGAGTCAATGTGCACTTGACTATTCGTGAGGACATCGAAACCCACATAAACATGCATTATTCATGTTCTTGTAATCTTGTTTGCCAAACGGCACTTGCTTGTAAACTTGCTTGTCATGTATTCGTAAAACATGATTTCATGTACTTGTATTCGTGAAAGGAGAACACCTTTGTAAAAAATCTTGGTAATGATCATGAATGCAAATCACATAGCAGAATATAATCATTCATAATAATATGTAATCAATAAATGGATGATGCAATTCAAATGCATTAATTCTTTCTTGATTTGAGCGAAACAATGAGTACTTATATACTCTATTATAAACATGAACCCACCTGATTTCCTTGCTTGTTCTTGCTTAGGAATGAGTTTCCTCTTGAGCCTCTTGATCCTCTTGCCTCACTTGATCTCCTAAAATAAGAACCAAAATCTCATTTAATAACTCATGCTGAAACAATAATTCCATTTTTTTAACTTCCATCCAAAATTCCATAGTCTTAGAAACTGATTCAGAACTTCCTCACTTCACAAAACTTGTAGATCTATGTCTCTAGTTTACAACGCCTCTAAAATCACCCAAAGGACTTATGTAGCAAAAGATATGATCAAAACACTAAAATATAAACTTGCTGGAAAAGCTGGGCTCGCCCGTGACGAGGCTCGCTTGTCATCATGACGAATACTTTGCACGTCGTGGCGTGCGGCCCTCTCAAGACGTCATAGCGTCGGCTCGACACGTCATGACGTGTGGCCTTCTACTGCCTTGTGCGTCACGGCTCCACTGCGTCGCGACGCAAGGGACGGGAAGACGACTCCGAACCCAGATTTCTGCCATTTTCAACCTTAAATCCTTCCCTTTCTTAACTACAACACATCTAAGCCATAAATCAAGTCATACATTTCCATTTTAAACTTATTCTAACACCATAAACATAAAAAACACAACAACCCATGCATTTCTACAAATCTTTCCCATAAACCCTAACTCCATCGATTTCTACTCATTCCAAGCAAAAATAGGGTTTAATTCAACCTAAACAAGAGTAGAAGAGTTAAACAAACCTGAAGAATGCTTCAAAACCTTCGAAAATGACAAACGGGAGCTTGCTATTTTTCTTCCCCTTCTTCCTCTCTTACGAATCCTCTTCTCCTTCTTTCTTTTCTTCTTATTCTTCTTTTCCTTTCTTTCTTTCTTTATTTCCTTAAACCTACAAGATAGGGCAAGTACTAAATGCCCCTCCATACAGCCTTAAACATCCTAACTCATATGCCTTGACCATTTTGCCTCAACATTTCTACTCTTTCAAACACTTATTCCATACTAATCTCAAATAATTCAAATTTTCCATTAACATCTCCAATAAAATCAAACTATGCCATAAATCATAAATCAAATAAATTTGTACTAAATAACATCAAGAAAACAAAGAAATTTGGGGCCCAACATTTCTCCCCCTCTTAAAAGAAATTTCGTCCTCGAAATTTACCTGAATCATCGAAAAGACTAGGATACTTCTCTTTCATGGCATCTCTAGGCTCCCACGTGGCTTCTTCCACTGAATGGTTCCTCCACAGAACCTTAACTAGCTGAACTGTCTTATTCCTGAGGACCTTCTCCTTGGTGTCCAAGATCGCTACCGGAATTTCCTCATAACTCAAGTCGTCTCTCAACTGAACCTCTGAAACCTGAATGACATGAGAAGGATCTGATCTGTACCTTCTCGGCATGGAAACATGAAGACATCATGAATGCGAGACAACTCTGGCAACGCCAACTTTGTAAGCTAGAGGTCCGATCCTCTCAAGAATTTCATAAGGACCCACATATCTTGGACTTAACTTGCCTTTCTTGCCAAACCTCATTACTCCTTCCAAGGAGACGTCTTGAGAAACACCTTCTCACCGACTTCATACTCCATCTCCTTAGATGAGCATCGGTAAAACTCTTCATCCTATCACAGGTTTGCCTTTAAGCCGCTTAACTAGGTTGACTTTATCAACGATCATCTGGATCAACTCTAGTCCGACTAGTTTTCTCTCTCCTTCTTCATCCTAACATATCGGAGTTCTACACCTTCTTCCATACAAAGCCTCATATGGAGCCATCTGAATGCTCGAATGATATGAATTATTATAAGCAAATTCGACCAATGGTAAATGCTCATCCCAAGCTCCCTTGAAATCCAACACACATGCCCTGAGTATTCCCTCAAGTGTCCGAATGGTCCTCTCAGATTGACCATCCGTCTGAGGGTGAAATGCCGTACTAAAATGTAGCTTAGTACCTAAAGCTTCCTGCAAACTTCCCCAAAATATCGATGTGAACCGAGGATCCCTGTCAGACACTATAGAATCTGGAATCCCATGCAACCTCACTACCTCATCAATGTACTTCCTGGCTAGCACATGTAATGAATCAGTCTTCCTGATTGCCAAAAAATGGGCTGACTTCGTCAACCGATCCACTATAACCCATATGGCATCATGCTTCCTATTAGTCTTAGGCAAACCCATCAGAAAATCTATGGTTACTCTTTGCCACTTTCACTCAGGAACGGACAATGGCCTTAACTTGCCTGAAGGCGCCTGGTGTTCAGCCTTGACTTGCTGAGACACTTCATCGACATACTCTGCTACATCCTCTTCATGCCCTTCCACCGTGCTCTCTCAAATCTCTATACATCCTGGTGCTACACAGGTGCATGGCATAAAGGCGCGTTGTGTGCCTCATCCAAAATCTCATCCTTAACCTCCCTACTATCTGGAATACAAAGTCATCCCCCATCATCATGAGTCCATCATCTCTCACTACTACCTCGAAACCTTACCATCTTGAATTTCCTCCGAAGCTTGCTCAACTCTGCATCTCATGCCTGCAACTCCCTAACCTTCTCCGGAGTATAGGCCTCACTCAAAATTAGTTAGGAGGTAGTTTGGCTCCTCACCTTCAAGCTTATCTTAAGCTTGGCCATGTCTTCAATAAAGGAAGATACCTTTATCGAACATGGGCAAAAGAAGACTTCTTGCTCAAAGCATCAGCCACTACATTCGCCTTGCCTGGATGGTACTCAATCAACAAATCATAATCCTTGAGTAACTCAATCCACCTTCTCTATCTCAAATTCAATTCCTTCTGGCTCAGTAAGTACTTGAGGCTCTTGTGATCTGTAAAGATCCTGATCTGAACACCATAAAGATAATGCCTCCAAATCTTCAAGGCAAAGATCACTGCTGCCAACTCCAAATCATGAGTCAGATAATTCAACTCATACGGCTTCAGTTGCCTTGAAGCATATGCTATCACCCTGTCTCCTTGCATCAATACACAACCTAGACCCTTCCTCGAGACATCATCACCTTTGTATAGCCCTCATCACCGTAAGGCAAAATCAGCCTTTGGAGCACTTGTCAACTTTGTGCTGAGGCTCCTCAAAGCTCTTCTGGCACTCATCGGTCCAGATAAACTTCTGATTCTTCCTCAATAGCTTGATCATTGGAGTAGCTATCATGGAGAATCCTTCTACAAACCTCCTGTAGTAACCTGCCAGACCTAGAAAACTTCTCACCTTTGTCGCTGTCTTAGGTGCATGCCAACTTACTACTGCTTCAACTTTCCTCGGATCAACATTTACACCATCTTGCAAAATCACATGTGCAAGGAAAGTCACCTCATGAAGCCAAAACTCACACTTGCTGAACTTGACATAAAGCTCTCTCTCCCTAAGAGTCTGCAATACAATCCTGAGATGCTCCTCATGATCTTCTTCACTCTTAGAATACACCAGAATGTCATCTATAAACACTATGACAAACTGATCCAGAAACTCCCTGAAGATCCTGTTCATAAGATCCATGAAAGCAGCTGGAGCATTGGTCAAGCCGAATGGCATAACCAAAAACTCATAATGCCCATAACGGGTCCTGAATGCTATCTTGCTTACATCAGACTCCTTGATTCTGAGCTGATGATAGCCTGACTTGAGATCAATCTTGGAGAAGACCCTAGCTCCTTGTAGCTGGTCAAACAGGTCATCTATCCGTGGCAACGGATACTTGTTCTTAACTATCACCTTGTTGAGTCTCCGATAGTCAATACACATCCGTCATGATCTATCATTCTTCTTGACAAACGAGGCAGGTGCTCCCCGAGGAGGCGAACTCGATCGACAAATCCCTTCTCTAACAGTTCCTCCAACTGTTCCTTAAGCTCCTCAACTCAATTGGAGCCATCACTGTAAGCGGTGTCGAAATTGGCGCGATTCAGGAATCAAGTCAATAGCAAACTCGATTTCCCTCACGGCGGCAAACACAGTAACTCATCTGGAACACATCCGAGAATTCCCCACATGAAATCTTCTAACTTCCCTTCATGCACATCGGCATCCTGACATGCGCCAAGAAAGCTTCACATCCACGGCCCATCATCCTTTCAGCCAACATAGTTGAAATCAATCTTAGTGATGGTGTCTTCCTATCCTCTCGAAGATCACCTTCTCACCATTGCCCGGATCAAACTCTACTTCTTTACGACCACAATCCGACAGTGGATACTTCTCCATAGTATCCATCCTAGAATAACATCTAATCCTCTAAGGTCTAGCGGTAGTAAGTCCACTACTGAATCTAGCACCATCAATGAAAAGCTCACACCGCTCATACACTGATGATCACCATATTCCTCCACAGAGAGTACTAACAATCAAAGGCCTATCCAACTACAGAATTCACACTATGCAATGCTATGCTCATGAAACAAAAGAATCGTGGAACCAAAATCAATAAAACAAATCTGCTGAATCAAATAACTGATTCATACCCGTGACAACCTCGGTCGCGCTTGCGACTTCCTCTCGGTCATGGCAAACACTCTTCTTGGCTCGATGTGGACCTCGATCCCGGAGCCCATCGTCCCTGGATGTGAGCCCGAGTGGAGCCCATCCCGAGATACTTGCCTTGCTGAGACCTTAAACTTGACACTCTTACTCTTACTATAGTACCATAGGCGCCGGAACCGTTTGAATGACTTTCGTTGTCACGAAACCTTGCGCTTATAATCTTGCAGGATTCTTAATTGTAACTCCACTTTCGTGGCAGCACACCATGTATACACTAAAATCATGGGTTGACTTATTCATATAATTTGTAGCTTTATGTCTCAAGTTCTCCCTGAAACAAGAATCACCTTAATCGGTCATGTACTCAAGATACACTCCGAAACCTAAGAGAGTTCATACCCAAACATGCCCTCTTAACTGACCTTTCACTTGTTTTAGAACAAACTTTCTCAATTTAACTCCAATTGATACCGGATTTTATGGAGTGAAAGATATGTGTCTTATAAATCCAATGGTTCAAGCCTCACCTCATTTGGAGGTCGTATGAGGAAATATGCCCAAAACAACGGACCATGCTCACTTAGAAATCGAATCGAAACTCTTTTGGCGCGATTGCTATAACTTTTAATCTATAGCTCCAAATGTTTTCGTTCTTTCACCATATGAAAGTAGACATCTAGATCTACAACTCTTATGAAGACTACAAAGGCTGATTCTATCTCCTACATTCTGCAGCATCCTATGTTTCTATCGTCTGATTTCTATCATCTGGTTTTCTATCGTCTGATTTCTATCATCTGGTTTTCTATCGTCTGATTTCTATCATCTAGTTTCTATCTTCTGCTTTCCTTCCTTCTGATTTCTATCTTCTGATTTCTTTCCTTCTGATTTCTATCTTCTGATTTCCTTCCTTCTGATTTTTATCTTCTGATTTCCTTCCTTCTGATTTCTATCTTGATTTCCTTCCTTCCGATTTCTATCTTGATTTCCTTCCTTCGATTTCTATCTTACGATTTCCTTCCTTCCGATTTCTATCTTACCTTTTCTATCTTCCGATTTCCTTCCTTCGATTTCTATCTTGATTTCCTTCCTACGCTTTTTATCTTGATTTCCTTCATACCTTTTTATCTTGATTTCCTTCCTTGATTTCTATCTTGATTTACTTCCTACGCTTTCTATCTTCTCGATTTCCTTCCTTCGATTTCTATCTTCGATTTCCTTCCTTCGATTTACCTTCTTGATTTCCTTCCTTCCTTTTTATCTTGATTTCCTTCCTTGATTTCTATCTTCGATTTCTAATAAGGATCATATCTTTTGACTCGAACTCCAAATTTAGCAAACGATATACCTTGGAAAACTCTAAACTCCTACTACAATCTTCATGAAGACTCATTGATCTAATTCATACCAAGAGGGTCTAATATTGAGGCGAAATCTGTCAATTTTAGGAAAATTTGACAGCACATCCCAAAATGCAACTATCAAATTTTCAATTCTAAGACTTCCACTGCGTAAAACTCATCATACAACCTCATATAACATGATTAAACCCTAAGGTATCTTCAAACACCATTCAAGCAACAGCCACACTCTTAATCATCTATCATATCCAAACTATAACAATGATTCAATTGTCTTAAACATACATGGATTTCTCAAAATACATTAAAACTGAACATTTTGCTTTCATAATTCATTCATTCCATCTTCATCAAATCATGTCATATTCATACAATGCTTTAGTGGGCATTTCAAGCCCAATTACAATGAAGTTTCAAAATATAATATCTTCTCAAATGCAACTAAAGCATTGTTTTACAAAAATCATTTCAAATACAAAATCAAAAGAAAATCTTGGAGTAAATGCCTTTAAGCTTGCTCCTGGGATCCTGCTCATTTCTGGAAAATTTTTGGGGTGAGCTTTAGCTCGTGGTAACACATTTATATTTATATATCAAGCAGGTCCTATTAGTTATTCATACTTTTAGCAATCTTTCAATACAATCATAATACATGCATCATGCAATGTTCATCAATACTCAAACATAATTTCTCACAATTCAAACATTCATCATTCTTGCATTTTCATGTAATCACATATGAAACACATCAAATGGCTCGGTAAGTCCTTATTCTTGGCAACCATATAGTCTCATTTTATGAGTCTATGTGGGCAAATCTTTAGGAGTCCAAAATGTTGGATCATCCTATGTCACAATCGGGCAGCCGGGCGAAGGCTTCATGGTCAACGTGTACGTGACAGTTCTTAGGACAATACCTTACCCACATAACATAGCAATCATGAATCATACAAGGAAATTGGACTGTTCTTATCCAATTCATTGTTTCTTTGAAATCATCTTTTCATACATCGTTCATGCCTTTCATTATATTCATTCAACAAGTTTCTTCATGACAGTTTCAATCATCATCAAGCATTTAATACACTCACATTCATCATTCCATCACACACATTTAATACAACAACCAAGTGATCAAAGCTCATTAATGTCATGCATTTATTTACATTTGTAGCTTATATACATAAAGATAAATATGAAACTCACCTTTTATCCTTGCTTAAACTTGCTAAAGAAGTTCCTCTCCTTGTTCTTCTCCTCTTTCTTGTCCTCCTTCAAGCATAACAAGAAAATAACCCCATATCAACATAGGGTTTAGAAATTGAAATACCTAAAATCTAAATCATGAAATTCATAAGAGAATCACTAGACCCATCTTATTCTTCATCTTTCTAACCAAAACCCAAACAAAAACTTAACCTTAAACCAAGAACTTACCTTAAATCCTTAACCAACCAAGTGGTTTCTTGGTTCAAAGTGAAGCTTAGACTCTCCTCCACACTTTTCTTCTTGGACTTTCTTCAAAACCCACTCACTTTCATGGAAATGCCAAACCCTAACAAGCCTCTTCTTTCTCCTTTTCCTCCCTCCTTTCCGACACTCTTCTTTCCTCTCCCTCCAAATTTCGTTTCTATCTTCTTTTCCTACAAAAATCATTTATCTCCTTCCTTATATACTCCTTTCTAAATTACTTAAGCCCGATAAGCCTAAGCCCAACTTAATTCCTTCTTCTTTCTTTTCTTCTTTTCATTTCTCCTCCTTACTTACTCAAGCCCACTAACTCTTTTCCTTGAGCCCATTGCATTAAATTCCTCTCTTCTTTCTTACTTCATTTGGACCCAAAGCCCAATTAATACATTAATTACACCTAACTCACCTAAGTCCAACTAACATATTTAACTTCATAAATTCTTCACCTAACTCATTAATGCTATCATATATTAATTTATGACACCTTAATTAATGCTAATCTAACTTAATCAATTTAATCTAATCATGATTAATCTAAAAATTTTGGGGCTAACACTGACCCTTGGCCTTCTGGAGGAACAGTCTTCCTTACAGGTCCCAGGCGCCTATCTCGATGGCGGCCTAGTTTCCACTTGTCTCTGCATGCGCTAGGAGCACAAATCTGTGACCCCTCTTATCTCGATTGCACGAGGACAATGCTTGGCTATGTCCCTTCTCTCGCATCTAAAACAAACTCCAGTGATCTGAGGCACTCTCCACGATGATGTTTCCACATTGGTCATATAAGGGATAGTTGAACCGCTTCTTCCCTCCTACCGACACCTCCCACATTAGAGGCTTGCCTTGATCACGCCTCACTTGCTTGTTCTGGTAGCTCCACTGCTACCTACTTCACTCTCAGTAAGAGCTCCTCGTGCTCCTCTCAGGCATTGGAGCACTAGTACCCTTCCTGAAAGTCTGCTCCCTGATCTTCCTCTTCTTGTTAAGCTTCATTTATGATATTCTCTAGCTTCTCAGCCTGGAGAGCAGCATCCACCAACTTTTGGTAGTCACGAAATTATGTATCAGGACTTTCTCCCTGATCCCCAAATGAAGACCTCCTTGAACTTCGGCACTTGTCTTCCTCTGTTGCCACAATGTTGGGTGCATAACGGAAAGTTGTGTGAACTTCAGCTCATATTCGCTCACACTCATGTCCCTCTGCATAAGATTCGAAATTCTGGCCTTATCTTGCACATAAACCCTAGAGAGATACTTCTTCTAACACTTGACAAAGTCCCTCCATGTCAAGACCAAGGAACAACTTTGTTGTGAGGCAATTGACTCCACCAATGCTAAGGCCGTCACCACCTGTGCAATCGATCAGATAATCTAGCTTGTCCTCATCGAGCATCTCATCTAACTAGGACCCTCTCGGTCCTCTTCAACGAAAGCTTCACCTCTTTTGGATTAGTAGTCCCATCAAATCCACATTGAAACTTTCGAGACTTGTCATCTGTCCACTCACATCTCTGGAGCTTGCATCGGCATCTGAGATCTGTGACCCATGGCATACGTGAAAGCCTGAGCAAAGGCTTGAAAGAAACTCGGATCCATGGGAGTTCCCTGAGGCATAGGAGGAGGCGGTGGAGGCACTTCTTGTTGCAAACTAGGTGCCTATGAAATCGAAACAGAATGTGTCCCGGCATCCTGAGGAATATGGAATTCATCCGTGCTCCCCTGACGAGAATGAGATCGAGTCATAGCTCCCCGAGTTCTCCTTCGAGGTGGCATGTTCACTCCTTGAATAGAAAACCATTGAAAACTTTAGTTCAAGTAAGACAATTTTCAAAATATGCAAAAACAGTTCCAATCATGAAAAACAATGCAAGTTATTTCTTGAAAGTGATGTCATGCGACCCTAGATCAAAAACCTAGGCGCTCGATACCTGAACATGTTGGACCCACCGTCCGAAGCCCAACATCGGACATGAGGCGTGGCGTGAAACATGCTAATAATATATTTAGAAAAGACCGCGGAAGATTAATGGGTACGCTGGAAAATAAACTTGAAACCCGCTTTCATGTGATTTAAATAAACAAGTGAAACATGTAAATTAAGCGATTGAGGAAGGAGACCATCGGAAGTTCAATGGACCCATCGTGAACATACTCAAAACTTGCTTTCATGCTTTAAAACAAAAATATCCATAATTCATGCTCCAAAGATGAGTTTCATAACACTTTTAAAAATATCTCAAAACAATTACAACCTGTGAATTCAAGAGCCAAAATCTAAACCACTCTTGAACCAATGATACTTGAAATGTAACTAAAGTCTTGACTTTCAAAATATAACATTGAAAATAACAAACATAACAAAATGAAGCAGGAGTCTTGCCGTAACTCGTGACTCACTCGATCTCTTGATCACACTGTATGGGGGAGATTAGAGGGGTGAGCTATAAAGCTCGTGGGAACATATTTATAATATGGCCATAAGCAAAAGTAATAAAAATTTACTCATTGTCGTGATACTTGTTGAAATCATAGTCATTGAGCATGTATGATTCATAGATTGAAAATGCTTGATTCTTAACGATTCATGATGCATGACACATAACAAATCATAACACATAACATAACATGATGGTTTGGGTTGTCCTCGGTTCGTGACGTACTACATGCCATCAAAATGTTGATGTGTAGGCGTAGTTTCGTGAGGGAATCCTTGTGAGAAACCACATGTGCCACAGTCAGGCGGCGGGAGAAGCCTTTTCGTGAGTCAATGTGCACTTGACTATTCGTGAGGACACATGAACCCACATAAACATGCATTATTCATGTTCTTGTAATCTTGTTTGCCAAAGCGGCACTTGCTTGTAAACTTGCTTGTCATGTATTAAGTAAAACATGATTTCATGTACTTGTATTCGTGAAAGGAGAACACCTTTGTAAAAAAATCTTGGTAATGATCATGAATGCAAATCACATAGCAGAATATAATCATTAATAATAATATGTAATGCAATCGTGGATGATGCAATTCAAATGCATTAATTCTTTCTTGATTTGAACGAAACATTGAGTACTTATATACTCTATTATAAACATGAACCCATCTGATTTCCTTGCTTGTTCTTGCCTAGGAATGAGTTTCCTCTTGAGCCTCTTAATTCTCTTGCCTCACTTGATCTCCTAAAATAAGAACCAAAATCTCATTTAATAACTCATGCTGAAACAATAATTCTATTTTTTTAACTTCCATCCAAAATTCCATAGTCTTAGAAACTGATTCAGAACTTCCTCACTTCACAAAACTTGTAGATCTATGTCTCTAGTTTACAACGCCTCTAAAATCACCCCAAAAGGACTTATGTAGCAAAAGATATGATCAAAACACTAAAAATATAAACTTCTTGGAAAAAGCTGGGCTCACCCATGACGAAGCGGCTACAGCACGCCATGCGTCTGACCCTCTCAAGACGTCACAAGGCGTCATGGCTCGGCATGTCACGACGTGTGGCCTTCTGCACGCCACAAGTCTTGACCTCACCTGCGTCAGCGACGTCTTGGACAGGAGAGACGACTCTCGAACCCAGATTTACGCCATTTTCAACCTTAAATCCTTCCCTTTCTTAACTACATACTAATCTCAAATAATTCAAATTTTCCATTAACATCTCCAATAAAATCAAACTATGCCATAAATCATAAATCAAATAAATTCATACTAAATAACATCAAGAAAACAAAGAAATTTGGGGCCCAACAATATTTCCCACACATAAAATGTATGGTAGGTAAACCTTCATACTCCGCTTGAATACAAATGTCATCCACCATTATTTGCAGCACTAAAGGTTTACTAAGGACAATTTCAATGACCATTCTTGCATATTTTTCCCTGGATGCATTTTTAGTAGATTAATTGATCTTTAAGACATGCCCAAGAAACATGCCAATCTTTTAAAGAATGCCTTTATGATAACACTTCAGGGGGATTCCTGGAAGCCTTACCCAGGCAATAACATTTCGTATAATGTGCTCCTCACCCCTGAGCTATGGCGTCCAAGATTGAACGGTAAGGTAATGTCCAAGGATGGTCCAAAGGCCTCCTGATAATACCAACTACAAATTGATTGTCTCTGATGACTTATATACACCCATGATGGATATAATAGTCATCATTCCTGAATAACTACTAAAGGTAGTTATATATAGAAATAGATGAAGGCAACGTTTGAGATATAAAACTCTGTCTCTGTATGTATTGGTTTTTTGAATGCTGGTTTTCTATCTTCTCTCAAGTTTACAAATAAGGAGAAGGAGATCTCTGCAGTAAAAACTGGAAATAGAAATTTCTTTAACCGATGAAACTACAACGATCAACCAAGTATGTGTTTTTTGTTTTCTATGCATATAAAATTGATCCTGTGTTTATCATAATCTTTGTGGCTATGTTTCGATATGTTAACTCTAACATTGGTATAAGAGCCATGGTTAAATATTTGTTTATGTTATATGCATACGTTTGAGAAGATGACTATTTCGGTATTGATGATTTTTTTGAATATGATACATTGTTTTCCGAAGCCATTCGCGACTATTCTTATTTACCAAGTTTTTATATGGTTTCTGAGAAATTGTTTGATTAAAATCCCTTTGTGTCTGTATATTGCATCTGCGTATCTGTATTCTCTTTACTCTTCTGGTTTCAAGCCTCTCACATATGTATTGTAGCCTTGATGTGACCAATAAACATTTGAGTTTATGGTCCAAGGCTGATGACTTCTCCGGTGTGGACGGTTAAGAGTGCCGAAGGTTGATAGGTTGTAAAACATGGAAGATAGAAATGTTTATAAATAAATAAATAAATAACAAAAAACCTAGAAACGAAACGCAGAGAAGAAGACTTATTCCCCTTGTATAACCCAAAAGGCACGTGGCTCAAAAGTTTACAACAAGAGGAAGTCATCTAAATAAATCAACACAAATGTATATATTGTTATACATATAAGTATAATAAGACAAAAGTCTTATTAAATAGATTTTTGATATATGATTTACATTAAATGTAACATAAATTAGAAATAAGTTTTTAATTTTCCTAAACTAATTAAATTATTTAAATTAGTTTCTAATTAATATAAAATATTAGAATTTTTTACAAGAAATCTAATTTGTTTAGTTAAAATTAAAATGGGGTTTCATTAGAAATTAGTTTCTAATTAAACCAAAATAAATTGATTAGTTCAATTATACTTTAAATTAGAAATAAGTTTCTAATTCTATTTGAATTATTAATATTTGAATATTAGAAATGAGTTTCTAATTAATTAGAAAGTTTTTCTAATAAAAACTAACTAATTTTTTAGTTAAAATAACCTTAGAAATAAACTAATTTAGTTGGTTTATTTTCTAATTAAATTAATACTAATTTGTTTAGTTGAAATTAGATTAACCTTAGAAATAAACTAATTTTGTTGGTTTATTTTCTAATTGAATAAATACTAATTTGTTTAGTTAACATTAGATAGGAATTTCATTAGAAATTAATTTCTAATTAAACCAAGATAATTGATTAGTTCAATTATAAGCTAAATTAGAAACAAGTTTCTAATTGATTAGATATTAAAAGCATTTTTGATCGATTCAACAAATTGTTGATAAACAAATATAATACAAAATAATAAATTAAATTATTTCTATATATGAGCATAAGTTATTTATGTGTTAGACAAAATAATTTGTTATTTTGTATACTCTTCTAATTTTTGAAAATTTGTTTTTCAGGAAAATGCCTATTATTAAGCAAAAACTTAAACTTATTCGATGTGAAGCACAGAAGAGACAAATTGGCAGCATATATGTATAATTAGTCAACATGCGCTTAATGTCTGGAGATGGTATAACACAACATGTTATTGTAGTTAATAACATGATGCAAGAGTTATATTTTGGAGGTTGCCTAGCTTACGCAGATGTTGAAGTAAAGTACATGACTTTGCTTGCAACATTTCCTCAACCTCAAGGCGAACTATTACGAATGCTCTGGAATAATATGCCTAAGAAGACTTATAATTTGTTAGTGATGACATTTATTAAAAAGATGCGTAGAAGGGAGTTGATTAGGACTTTATATCCTATAGGTCTTCGAATGGAAATAGTAAGAGCTATTGTAAATCGAGCTTCAGGAACTGTGTCACGCGAACTCATGAACTCATTTTCGCATAGGGTTCATTACTTATAGACTGTTCGTAGGTTGAAGCACATCTAATACAATAGGTTGTTTTTTATATAAGAACAAGGTCTTAATATTTATGTAATATGTTTACATGAATTTTATATAAAAATTCGTCTAGAGTAAAGTAATTAAGGTTCGATTGTTGTATGAATGATGATTGAACACATTTGTGGACTTTTGATTTCATAAGCAATTGTGATCGAATTATTTACTCTATGAATGATTAATGTGACATTAACATGCATATATATTTCTTTCTTATTATAGAAACTTAGTGTTTCAAAAATGGCTACTGCTTCGAAGAATATAGTTGTTAAACTTAATAGGGGTGAGAAACTCAATGGTGACAATTACGAAATCTGGAGTATGAAAATCTAATATGTACTGGAAGAGCAAGAGGCTCTTGAGCCATTAAACCTAACCATGAACATTCCTGAGGAGGGCACTACAACCCAATATAGAAGAGACTGTGATGCATATGAATTATGGAAAAAGAACTCTTTAGCTCGTATCACGTTGCTGAGCAGCATAGATAATGATATCATGTGTGAGTTTCATAAATTTGAAACTACAAAGGACATTTAGTCCGCATTGGCTGCTCATTTTGGAGGTACTTCAGTGACCAAAGTGAGGTCACATACAATTAAGTTTGATACTTATAAGAAGCGCCTAGATGATACAATGCAAAAGTATTTGAGGAAAATGTCCAACATGGTAAGTGAGTTGTAATTCGTTCATTGCCTCAAAGTTGGAAACATATGAAGATGCACCTAACTCATAATGAAAACACCAAGACAATAGAAGATGCTACGAGGCATCTTATCTTGGAGGAAGAGCATCTTGAACCCTCAAAGATGTCTTCTGAGGCATATGCAGTTAATTCTAGCTTACATAGAGCTATGAACAAAAAACACAAGCATCATGGTGGATATAAGTGGAAAAAGAATAAGAAATTCAACCACTCTCCTCAAGAATCCAAGAAGGAAAAATGGAACTAACGTGGAAAGGGAAAACGTCCCTTCAAAAAGAAAACATGAAAATGTAAAATGCTATAATTGTGGTAATAAAGGCCACTTTGCTCGAGATTGTACTGAGTCTAAGAAGGCATAACTTTATAATACAAATATTTGTTTTGTGAATGTTTCTTGTTCTGTTTTTTTAACTGAAACACATCCTTTATGGATTGCAGACTCAGAAGCAATCAACCATGTAGCGAAGGATCGTGATGCCTTCGTTGAGTTTCGTAAACTCCCACATGGTAGTCGATGGCTTTATGTAGGTGATAAAAGTTGCTGTACAAGGAATTGGCACATGTAAATTAGATATGTGTGGAGGGCGACCCCTTATCCTACATGAAGTATTATTTGCTCCACATATTCGTAGGAATCTTTTATTTGTATTGATGTTAGTTAAACTTGGTTTTAATGTAAATTTCCATAGCGGTGGAATGGATTTGTATCTTGGATCTATTAATTATGGTCATGGTTTTTTATTGGATGGTTTTATTGTACTGGATGTGTTAAAGGAAAATAATAATATTAGTTATTCATTATTTACATCTAGTAATTCCAACAATGATGCAACTTTGTGGCATGCTAGACTATGCCATATTGGTCAAAATCGAATCAGTCGATTAGCTAAAGGACTTTTAGGTAATCTAAGTCAAGTAGATCTACCTACATGTGAGCATTGTTTAGCTGGTAAAATGGCACGAAAGCCATTTGGAAAGGAAACACGAGCTTTATATCCATTGCAATTAATTTATTCTGACATTTGTGGTCCAATGAATGTAAGGGCTAGACGTGGAGCAATTTATTTCATCACTTTTATATATGACTATACTCGATATGGTCATGTCTATTTGATTTCTCATAAATCGAAAGCATTCAATTATTTCATAAAATACATGAACTTGGTTGAGAATCAATTAGATAATAAAATAAAAGCATTACGAACTGATCGAGGACAAGAATACTTGTCAGAAAAGTTCAAGGCTTTATGTAATGAGAAAGGAATAGAAAGGCAATTAACAATTCCTAGAATCCCACAACAAAATGGTGTCACTGAAAGACGCAATAGGACACTATTAGAAATGATTAGGTCCATAATGACCCAAGCAAATTTACCAATCACTTTTTGGGGTGATGCATTGCTAACAGCCACCTATGTACTTAATCGTGTGCCCACAAAATCAGTTACTAGCACATCATATGAGTTATAGATTGGTAGGAGACCTAATATGTCAAGTATCAGACCTTGGGGGTGTACAGCATATATTCATGATATCTCTCATAAAAATAGGAAATTAGGCCCAAGAGGGAGAAAAAGTATTTTTATTAGATACTTAGAACACTCAAAAGGATACGTGTTCATTAGTGAACAAAGTAATTGAGGTGTAACTAAATTTGAATCACGAGATGTAACATTCTTAGAGAATGATTTTCCAAAGCAAGGCGACATAGGTAAAGACCTATTATTATATGAGTCGCTTGATCAGAATGATTCTATTATGAAGAATCAAGATAGGGAACTTCAACCAAGTGGGAGCAATTCCATAGAAAGGTTCTCTATAATGACTGATCCGAGTGGGAGCAATCAGATCAATAATGAATTTGTTTATGATGAACCTCAGTTAAGATGAAGTAATCGAGGGATAATTCTCCAACATTATTTTTGAGATTGAAGGAGAAATTAATATGATTTTTTCGCAAGAAGAAGAAGAGCCAAGGAATGTAAACGAGACTCTTACTGGCCCTGCTAAAGAAAAATGGATGAAAGCAATGACAAAAGAAATGGCTTCTTTAAGCTCAAATCAAGTATGAGACTTGGTTGACCTCCCAGAAGGGTGTAAAGCAATTAGGAACAAATGGGTTCTTAAAATTAAGCGAGAAGCTGATGGCAATATCGAAAGATATAAGGCACGTCTTGTAGCAAAAGGATACATACAACATGAGAGAATTGGTTACGAGAAAACTTTTTCACCTGTTGTGAAGTTTGCTTCAATCCGTCTTATTTTGGCTATAGTATCTAGTATGGATATTGAATTACATCAAATGGATATAAAAACCGCTTTTCTCAATGGCGAATTAGATGAAGAAATTTATATGGAACAACCTATAGGTTTCATCAAGGCAGGTCAAGAAAATAAAGTATATCGATTATTAAAATCAATTTATGGCCTGAATCAGTCTTCAAGACAATGGCATATTCGTTTTGATAACATAATCATTTCGTATGATTTTCAAATGATCGATGAATACCATTGTGTGTATGTTAAGAGATCCAAAGATAAATTTGTGATTTTATCTTTATACGTGGATAATATATTGATTGCTTGTAATGACTATGTGTTTCTTACGAAATTCAAAGATTGGTTATCATCTAAATTTGAAATGAAAGACATGGGTAAAGCGGCATACATTCTTGGAGTCAAGATTTCAAGAGATCGTTCGAAGAGATTGTTATCGCTTTCATAAGCGATGTACATTTAAAGAATTCTTGAACGATCCCGTATGCAAGATTGCAAACCAATTGATAATCCTATTGCTAAAAATGAAGCCTTAGTAAGAAAAATTGCCCATCAACACCACAAGAAAGGGAACAAATGAAAAGTGTTCCCTACTCTAGTGCAGTTGGAAGTCTTATGTATGCAATGATGTGTACAAGACCAAATATTTGTTATGTTGTTGGGATGGTAAGCAGATATCAATCAAATCTAGACTAAGCACATTGGAAAGCAGTAAAGAGAATATTGAGGTATCTAAAGGGAACCGTGGACTATGCATTATGTTATCAAGGTAATGATTTATGCGTATAAGGGTATAAAGATGCAGACTGGGAAGGAGATTTAGATGAAAGAAAATCTACTTCAGGATATGTATTTGTGCTAAACCATGGAGCAATATCATGGAAAAGTAAGAAACAATCTTGCGTTACATTATCCATAATGGAAGCTGAATTTATAGCATTCTCAACTACAGTACAAGAGGCTATGTGGCTTCATCAATTTTTTGTACATTTGGGAGTCACTAAAAGCGAAATTAATCTAGTGACCATCAACTGTGATAGTCAAGTTGCAATCGCTTATACTAAAGACTCCAAATTTCATTGTAAGACAAAGCACGTAGATACAAAGTATAATTATGTGAAAGATATAGTTGCACGAGGAGAAGTGAACATGAGATATATATCTACGTGAGATATGATAGCAAACCCAATGACAAAGCTAATTTCTAGAGATGTATACATCGGACGTGTAAAGTCACCGGGACTACGTAGATGTTGAAATGTACTGATAAAATATTTCTCTATATATGTTCGCTCAGTCTAATGTCATATGTTTGGATATATTGTATGATGAAGATTATACATTGTGTATCAATTGATTCATGAATATATGTGTTTGTGTATAAATATATTTTGGGATAAATCATAAGTATATGAGACAGATTATAGATTGACCCTCTCACACGGGAAATCACCTCTAGTGTTTATGCTCACTAGAGATGAGGCATGTTTAAAGTGTTAGAGTAGTGCCCTGAAGGCAATCGCCTTTAGCGCATTTTGTACAAATTTGTGTACAGTCTTTATGAATAAATAAAGAAAGGCATATTTCATTACGTTGCTGTTCATTATTTATGAACTGATATTGATCAATAAGCAAATTAATGAAGTCCATGATATATGACATAGCATGAAGGAAATTGTGATGTGATCATACTACTGAGATTCCTATCATGTGCAATTATGTCAGTATCTAAATTATCCCTAGTCATAGGATTCTTGAGGCCGGACATCGATGTCCGGAAAGACTAGCACATCTCAAACTCCTTGATTTGGTCAAGCGGTGGATCTCAGAAACTGTAAATATGAGATATTTAGGGTTGAGATGTGGATACTTACTAGAGGTAGTAAGTACATTGGATGACCTGCTATGAGATCATCACATGGATATCCTATTCTAATGTCGGTGATAATCTTATCATAGCAGTGCAAGTATCCATAGACTTGAGGTGCTCAAGGATATCTTGGATCTTGATTACGTGCTGACTCCATTCCTTGTTGCCTTACAGAGGTCGCTCATAGGGTGGTGCTTGGAGTGCAACTTGAGGTATTGAAGGTAATTGAGTAGCCAATAAAGGATTCACTATACGTGATAGCGAAGATGATACCCATGGCCTCTTGTCAGGGTCATTACTTGGAAATCTCTGGCCGGAGTATATATGTCATGAAGAGTGTCTTCAGTGACATATAAAGTAATGAGTCCCAGGATAAGAACTGATATCACTTGGACTAGATTTGACTTAGTCAGTCTAGTAAGAGTTGACACATTGCCCATACTCATAACCAAGTGGGGTATAGCATGGTGAAAGGACGAATTGCACGGCAATTATCTATGGAAAGGTTCGTAATATGGTTCATGATAAGTATAAGTTCATTCGTCAAACCAATTACTTTCCGGTCAATTGGGGGTCATGATGTGTTGCTAGATACCGCTCATGACTTGCTCAGATTAAGTGTTAATCTAAGTGGCCAACATAACAGGCAACCTAATGGGTCACACGCATAAGAGTGTCTCGGAGAATTCGTAAAATAGTTTTGGATATAGATCCAATATATGGAGAGCAATAGAATTAAATGGATCCCGATGAGATCGAGATATGTCCCATGAGATCACGACATCGATATTCTTTGAAAAGGGTTTCGGTGGTTTTCCATACGGGACCCGGAGGCCGGTAGGATCGACCCTAGTGTGACTGGACCACTTCAACATTTATATATATATATATATATAATTAATTAAAAAATTAATATATATATATATATATCTGTGTGTGTGTGTGTGTGTGTACGTAGATGGAGGAAGAGGACTTATCATTTTAGCTTTATATATATATATATATATATATATAAAGGCTAACGTGGAAGCTTGTCCACCATAAGCCTTTAATGTGTCTTTAAGAGTTAAAAGACACATGGCAAAATGAAGATATAAAAAGGAGATGATCGTTGGCTTTGAAAAAGAGTGGAAAAGAAGAGGGGTTTAAGAAAGAGTTTCTAAAATCCTAAGTCTTCTTAAGATCTCCATCAACGATCTCAAGCTCTTCATCTTCCTTCATCATCTTTGATTCAAGCTCTCCAAGAATAAGGTAAGATCTAGCAGTCTTCTTCTTATTCTAGCTATTCCTGGGTCAAAGGGTTTGTCCCGGTTAGGTTCTCCGATCTCTGCGTGGATATCGTTAGAGACGGTCTCCTTTGGCCGTTATAGTTTGAGTTTGTTGTATAGACACATGGATCCTAGCTTTCGGGAAGGTCCCGGAATAAAAATTTTTATTTTCCGCACCGTGGGCATGTGATGCTCACACCGGGATTTTCCTACAGTGGTATCAGAGCCACTTGTGTCGTATATAACAAAGAAACCATGACTAGGTCGGAGTTGCCTATTGCTTGTGACGATGATGCATGTTGATTGTGTGAACTTCGAATTCAGTATAGAAATATAGTTTTTGAAATTTTCTTTTCCAGATATGTTCACAAGATGTTGTTGCATATGTCTGTGGAAGCTTGGAATTTATCAATGTGATTTGATATGGTTTTGCTAATTTATTCCCTAATGTTCTGGTTGCTGTCTTTGTGCACATTCAATGAATAGGCATGCTTATAAATTCGATAATAAATTGTAGAAATTTTTTTTTTCGGATTTGCTTTCACCAACATGTCTCTAAGATGTTTATGAATGTCTATGAGAATGGAAAAATATTTTCAAGGTGATTTACTATTTATTTGAGAATTTATTGTGTGCTGCTGGGAATAACTGTGTTGAGGAACACAGATTCTACATTGGCTTTGTTGCTGAGGTTGGATGAGGTTTTGTTGGAAAAAAATCCTGAAAAAAATCATGAAGCATGTTGGGAACATGTTGTAACCTCTGTAATTTTCTCAGAATTTATTGAAATTGTTTCAATGAGTTTTTCAAGCAAAACACAGAGCTTGGCAGTTTTGAGAAAGTTGTTGGAGCTGTTTTGTTTGAAATGAAAAATTGTGTATTTCTTAATTCCAATGCCTTGGATCATTTTTAATGTGATTAAAAATGTGTTACATTGATTTTGTATGCTTGCCTAAATGATTTTCTTGAAATCGGGTTTCCAAACAATTTAGGATGTCAAATGTGTCTCATTAGCGTCTCGTTAGTATATTCCCTTATCTTGATTGTTTTGGCCGTCACAAATTTTGTGTCAAGTGCCGAAGTAGTCTTGATAAAGTGTAGACTACCTAGAGATACTTAGGGTGATAGTTTGATATTCTCAAATTATTTGAAAATCTAAATGAATAAGAGTGTATTCATCAATTTCAAGTTTCATGTATAATTTGACTATATATGGTAAGCATGGAACAATGAAAGTGTTTCATTGGTACATCATAATAAAGGATATTACACTTGGTATTGTGAATTTGAACTACGGATTGAGAAATTAGCGATTAGATAGCAGGCCAAAAACCGGTCGATAGCACATGTACCAATGGTCATTGCACATCCATTCGGTCATTGAACATGCACCGATCATTGGAAAGTGCATGATAATCCATCCTTCAACCGGAACATGTACCAATCGACCAAACGTGCACAATAACCTATAGTAGTCGACTAGCACAAGTTCCAAATGTGGCACATGCACCATCGACTAGAACATGCACTAGTCGACTACAACAACATCTTGAAGGTGGGATGATGGATGGTTTTAGGTATAGACTCAATGTGATTGATGAAATACCTAAATCATTCCATATAGTCATGGTGACTATAATCCTACAAACTTGGAGAAGAAGAAGAAGAGACCGAAAACCCTCACATCATATGAAAACTAACGCCTTCCATTAATATGGGAGAACCGAGTTCTTATAGAGTTGGGTTGTTGGGTAAACCCAAGCTCGCTCTATCTGAATATGTTGAACCATGAAAATAAGATTTTGATTAATGGGTCGGTTTTTACTAAGCGTTGATTTGTTGAGTAAACTCAAGGTCAGCGTGGATGAGGCGAAATTGGGTAGTGTACATCAGATGTACGCACATCAAGAGTTGATAACCCAATGAGTGTGCATACATCATGAGTTGATAGCACTAGTCGATAGTTGCATCTATGAATCAACTGGTATGACCGATGCCTGCCGATAGATCTAAGGTGACTTGTTGGATAAACCCAAGGTCATTTTAGAAATGTCGGATATCTATGATGCAATTGGTATGACCGATACCTACCGATTGACCTAAGGAGGCTTGTTGGGTAAACCCAAGGTCATCTTAGCAATGTCGGATATCGACCCACTAAGACATTTTGTCATAATGTTTCTTGGATTCATACTGAGGGTTATGGATTCTTGGAAACTAGTGGGAGCCATATGCATGTCATTCAAGTCCTTATGATCATGCATGTAATTCTATTCTAACATTCTTTCTCTCTTTCCCTATAGGTTATTGAAGATGACTTCTAGTGTGAATTTGCGCTCACTTATGGACTCCAACAAATTAACTGGACCAAATTTTCTCGATTGGCTGAGAAATCTGAGAATTGTTCTTAGGTCTGAGAAACTGGGATATATCCTAGATGTTCCACTTCCTGATCCACTTGCTGCTGATGCTTCTGATGAGGATCAGAAAGCAAATCGTAAGCATTTTAAAGACAGTGACATAGCTACCTGCATTATGCTTGCCTCGATGTCACCAGAGCTGCAGAAGCAGCATGAGTCTATGGATGCTCATACTATAGTGTTTCATCTTAGGGAGTTGTTTGATGAGCAAGCTCGGTCTGAAAGGTTCGAGACCTCGAGGCTACTCTTCACTACTAAGATGACTCCAGGTTCATCTGTAGTGCAGTATGCACTGAAGATGAATGGTTACTGCACTACAGATGAATGGGTATATTAAGAGATTGGTCGTCTTAGGTTTTGTTATGGATTATGAATTAAGTGTTGACTTAATTCTAGTTGGATTGTCTGATAGTTATTCACAGTTTGTGTTAAACTATCGGATGAACCAAATATCCACGACAATCCCTGGGTTGATCAATCTGCTCAAGACAGCAGAGCAATCTATCAAGAAGGATAGTAAGCAAGTGCTTATGATGGCTTCTTCTTCTGGTTCAAAGAAAAAGAATCTAAAGAAGAAAAGGTCTAAGAAACCGAAAGGAAGTGCAGCCAAGAAGAAAATCAAAGAGACGCACTAAAGGAACTTGCTTCCATTGTAGCAAGGACCGCCACCTTGGGCGGGCTAGAAAGTCTATCCGGATGAATTGAAGCGAAGAAGGCATCGGATGCCTCGGCTCCTTCAGTATCTTTGTCATTGAGGTTATCATTTACGACCATAACATATGGGTATTAGATACGGTTTTGGCTCACACATATGCAATGATATCACGGCCTCGGGGACGATGAGCGACTCGTGAAGGAGAACTAGACCTGCGTGTGGGAAATGGAGCAAGAGTTGTTGCATTAGCCGTAGGCACTTACTTTTTGTCACTCCCAGGTGGGCTTGTAATTAAATTGGATGAATGTTATTTTGTACTGTATTAACAAAAACATATTATGCATTTCTTGTTTAAATAGAGTTGGTTTCCATTTGACTTTTAGTAACAATGGTTGTTCTATTAGTTTGAATGGAATGCTTTATGGTATTGGTACATTATGCAATGGAATTTACATATTAGATATGTCACATCCAATTATGAATGTCAATGATACGAAAAGACATAAGCGAGATAATTTAAAATCAACTTACTTATGGCATTGTCGCTTGGCCATATAAATGAGAGACGATAGCTAAGCTCCATAAGAATGGAAGTTTAGGGTCATTTGATTATGAATCATATGACACGTATGAATCTTGTTTGTTAGGCAAGATGACTAAGTTACCCTTTAAGAGAAAGGGTGAGCGAGCGATGGAGTATTAGACCTAATACATTCGGATGTATGTGGTCCGATGTCCATCCATGCGTAAGTGGTTGTCTTTACTTCATTACCTTTATTGATGATTATTCTCGATATGGGTACCAGATCGATGAGATACAAATTTGAAGCATTTGAAAAGTTCAAACAATTCAGAAATGAAGTAGAAAACCAACTGGGGAAAAGTATCAAGACATTACGATCTGATCGTGGTGGGGAATACTTAGACCAAGAGTTTTTGGATTATCTCAGAGATAATGGGATTTTATCTCAATGGACTCCTCCTTACACACCACAGCATAATGGTGTGGTAGAAAGGAGAAATCGAATCTTTTTAGATATGGTACGATCAATAATGGGCTTTGCAAAGTTACTAAAATCCTTTTGGGGGTATGCAATCGAGACAGCTGTTTACTTGTTAAACATAGTTCCATCAAAGACAGTTGATGTTACTCCATATGAGATGTGGACTAACAAAAGACCCTATTTTACTCATTTGAAAGTTTGGGGTTGTCCTCGCTTGTGAAGCGGACACGATCGATAAATTTGATGCAAAGTCCGACAAGTGTTTGTTCGTAGGATATCCTAAAGAAACAATGAGATTTCAATTCTACGCTCACGAGGAACAAAGGTGTTTGTTTGAAGCATCTGTCTTTTTTAGAAAGAGTTTCTTTACAAGAAGGCGGTGAGGAGCAAAATAGAACTTGAAGAAGTTCAAGATGCTCGAATGACCGCAGATCAATCGCTGCTGAACTCAAACTCAGTAACTCATACAGATGAAGTAGCAGTTTAACCTTCTACAACACACGAAGTTCGTGGGTCACATAGGATCGCTCTGTTCCCGAGAGATATGGATTTCTCGTGAATGAACAGAATGACATATTGCTCATAAAAGATGATGAGCCTATCACCTATGAAGAGGTTCTGAAGAGTTTAGAGTATGAGAAATGGCTTCAAGCCATGAAGTCTGAAATGGATTCCATGTATGAAAACTAAGTATGGACTTTGGTTGAGGCACCCGAAGGAATAAAATCCATAAGGTGCAAATGGGTTTTCAAAAAGAAAACCGACATGGATAGTAATGTGATTACCTATAAAGCAAGGCTTGTGGCTAAAGGTTTTCGTCAAAGACAAGGAGTTGACTACGACGAGACCTTCAGCCCAGTAGCAATGCTTAAATCCATTAGGATATTCCTAGCCATTGCCACTCATTATGATTATGAGATATGACAAATGGATGTGAAGACAGCTTTCCTAAATGAAAATCTAGCTGAGGATGTGTATATGACACAACCTGAGGGCTTCACCTCCTATGATGGCGAAAAGGTATGCAAGCTTCAAAAATCTATCTATGGATTGAAGCAAGCATCCCGGAGTTGGAACATCCGTTTTGATGAGGTAATCAAAGAGTTTGGTTTCTCACAAAATCCGGATGAATATTGTGTGTATAAGAAGGTTAGTGGGACTGCAATCGTATTCCTTGTGCTGTATGTAGATGACATATTATTGCTAGGAAACGATGTCTCTATGCTACAATCAGTCAAGATTTGGTTGTCCAAACAATTTGCCATGAAAGTCCTTGGTGAAGCAACTTATATCCTTGGGATAAGAATCTATAGAGATAGATCAAAAAGGTTGCTTGGTCTTTCACAATCAACGTACATAGACAAGATGCTAAAGAGGTTTAGCATAGAGCAATCCAAGAGAGGGTACCTTCCGTGACTCATGGGATAACACTCTCGAAATCTATGTGTCCTAAGACACAAGATGAGAGGATCTTGCATGAATATGATCCCGTATGCATCTGCGGTAGATCTATCATGTACGCTTATGCTATATACGAGACTCGATGTATCATATGCTCTAAGTGTTACGAGCGGATACCAATCGGATCTGGTGAGGTCATCAGGGTGGTTGTCGAGAATATCCTCAAGTACTTGCGAAGGACTAAGGATGTTTTCTTGATATATGGGATGGAGATCTCCAGTGGCGGGTATCAGATGCGATTTCCAACTGATAAGGATGATTCTAAATCCCAATCGGTTATGTATTCACACCGAATGACGATTGCCGATTCAACAAGCGAGGCGTAGTACATTGCCGCTTTAAAGTAGCAAAGGAAGCGGTTTGGATCAAGAAGTTTATTATCGAACTTGGTGTGGTTCCTAGCGATGATGTGCCCATGCGGTTGTATTGTGACAACAATGGGGCTATTCTGCGAAGGAACCAAGGTCTCATCAACGATCGAAACACGTACTCGCAGATATCACCGATCGGAAGATCATTGGTCGAGGTGATGTGCAGATCGAGAATTCCACGAGCATGAATATTCTTGATCCGTTGACAAAGCCATTATCACAAAGAGTTTTGATTCTCATGTACTCGCTTTATGGTATTAGATATCAAGGCGATTGGCTTTAGGTCAGTGGGAGATTGTTATAGTAGTGCCACAAGGCAATCGCCTTTAAGCGCATTTGCACAAATTTGTATGCGGTCTTTATGAATAAATAAAGAAAGGCATATTTCATTACGTTCTTGTTCATTATTTATGAGCGATATTGATCAATAAGCGAATTAATGAAGTCCATGATATATCACATAGCATGAAGGAAATTGTGATGTGATCATACTATCGAGATTCCTATCATGTGTAATTATGTCGATATCTAAATTATCCTAGTCATAGGATTCTTGAGGCGGACATTGGTAATCCGGAAAGACTAGCACATCTCAAACTCTTTGATTTGGTCAAGCGAAGGATCTCGAAGCTGTAAATATGAGATATTTAGGGTTGAGATGTGGATGCTTACTAGAGGTAGTAAGTACATTGGATGACTGCTATGAGATCATCACATGGATATCCTATTCTAATGTCGGTGATAATCTCATCATAGCAGCGGTGCAAGTATCCTTAGACTTGAGGTGCTCGAGGATATCTTAGATCTTGATTACGTGCTTTGACTCTATTCCTTGTTGCCTTACAGAGGTCGCTTCGTAGGGTGGTGCTTGGGTGCGACTTGAGGTATTGAAGGTAATTGAGTAACCAATAAAGGATTCACCACTACGTGATAGCAGAAGATGATACCCATGGCCTCTTGTCAGGGTCATTACTTGGAAGTCTCTAGCCAGAGTATATATGTCATGAAGAGTGTCTTCATGACATATAAAGTAATGAGTCCCGTGACAAGAACCGATATCACTGACTAGATTTGACTTAGTCAGTCTAGTAAGAGTTGACACATTGCCCATACTCATAACCAAGTGGGGTATAACATGGTGAAAGGACGAATTGCACGACAATTGTCTATGAAAAGGTTCGTAATATGGTTCATGATGAGTATAAGTTCATTCGTCAAACCAATTACTTTCCGGTCAATTGGGGGTCATGATGTGTTGCTAGATACTGCTCATGACTTGCTCAGATTAAGTGTTAATCTAAATGGCCAACATAACCGGGAACCTAATGGGCCACACGCATAAGAGTGTCTCGGAGAATTCGTAAAATAGTTTTGGATAGAGATCCAATATATGGAGAGCAATAGAATTAAATAGATCCTGATGAGATCGAGATATGTCCCGATGAGATCGCGACATCGATATTGCTGAAAAGGGTTTCCGGTGGTTTTTCCATACCGGGACCTGGTAGGTCGGTAGGACCGACCCCAGTGTGACTGGATCACTTTTGCATTTATTTATATATATATAATTAATTATATATATATATATATATATAATAAATTAATTAATTAATTTATTATATATGTGTGTGTGTGTGTGTGTGTGTACGTGGATGAAGGAGGAAGAGGACTTATCATTTTAGCTTTATATATATATATATATATATAAAGGTTAACATGGAAGCTTGTCCACCATAAGCCTTTAATGTGTCTTTAAGAGTTAAAAGACACATGGCAAAATGAAGATATAAAAGGAGATGATCGTTGGCTTTGAAAAAGAGTGGAAAAGAAGAGGGGTTTAAGAAAGAGTTTCTAAAATCCTAAGTCTTCTTAAGATCTCCATCAACGATCTCAAGCTCTTCATCTTCCTTCATCATCTTTGATTCAGCTCTCCAAGAATAAGGTAAGATCTAGCAGTCTTCTCCTTATTCTAGCTATTCCCGTCAAAGGTTTGTCCTAAGTTAGGTTCTCCGATCTCTGCGTGGATACCGTTAGAGGCGGTCTCCTTTAGCCGTTATGGTTTGAGTTTGTTGTATGAACACATAGATCCTGGCTTTGGAAGGTCCGGAATAAAAATTTTTGTTTTCCGCACCATGGGCATGTGATGCTCACACCGGGATTTTCCTACATAAAGTTTATTATCTAGGTGATAATTGAGAGCGAGAAACTTAAATCATAAAAAGTTGCAAGGAAATTAGTTCAAAGTGATTTATTAATCACTATATCTGTCTTACGTTGCCAGATGTGAGCTCTGAATAAGTTTTTAAGTAGATGAGTGAACTCAAGTTAAACATTGAGTATGTTTGAACTATCATCTGTACGATATTTCCTTAATAAAGACATTCAAGTTAAACGAAGTGGGTAAATACCGTAGCACATGACTCGTACCATGGGTGTACAACTAACCACTAAAGGGATTAATGTAAGTCGCAAGATCTCATTTTACATTATGTGAGACCCTTGAGGTTAAGAAGAACCTCATCATATACCCTTATGACTCTTGTTTCATTCTTGAGAATTGAATTTAAGGTTTGTTACTTTAAGTTATTTCCAAAAGATCATATAAGATGTGATCCTATGGAATAATTCTAGAAAAGCAAATTAAATTTAATTCAAAAGAGAATTGAGAACAGAGAAAGGTCATTTAATTTAAATCATTGACTCGCATGGAAAGTATTCATAAATGGTCATCGTCTCTTTGGTAGAGAACTTGAATATAGTCATGACATCAGGAGCTAAAAGAGATCAAAGAAAAGTGCAAATGCGAGATATGACCTAGATTATAGCATACAATGTCTGCTCAAGGACACACAAGTCTCGAGATCAATTTGTTAATTGAGATATCATATACTCCTAACAGATATGTGACAATGTATGACAAGTATGAGTACTGCAGAGTTTTGTTAAACCTATTATGTGTGAGTGGGAGATGATGACTTATATACACCCATGATAGGTATAATAGTCATCATTCTTGAATAACTACTAAAGGTAGTTATACAGAAATAAATGAAGGCAACGTTTGAGATATAAAACTCTGTCTCTGCGTGCATTAGTTTTTTGAATGCTAGTTTTTTATCTTCTCTCAAGTTTACAAATAAGGAGAAGGAGATCTCTGCAGTAAAAACTGGAAATAGAAATTTATTTAATCGATAAAACTATAACGATCGATTAAGTATGTGTTTTTTGTTTTCTATATATATAAAATTGATTCTGTGTTTAACATAATCTTTGTGGTTATATTTTGATTTGTTAATCTCTAACGGTCTCTGTTAAATTTAATAAGATAGAAATCATTTACCAGATCAATAACCTTCAAATCTCTTACGGTTTTCCTAATAAGTAGGTGTATATGTTGTAGCTAATACCGATAAACAGTGAATAACAGTTAATGAATCCACTTCGAGTTCAATTTTCCGGTAACCTTCATTCCAGGCAAGGTGAGGCCCGAAAATACCTCCCATAGTTCAGCACAAACTGAGGTGCAATACCCAATGTTATGCCCAAAACCTCCTAACCATCTGCCTGTACTATCCCGAAGAAGGCCCCCTGCTGTAACATGCGAACTCGAGGAGTGGTAGGCTCCATCCGTATTAAGGTGTATTCGGTCCTGTTAGGGGTTAGTCCATCCCACTAAAGTCTCTATCCTCACTTGAGGGTTCTGTAGTGCTTTGTTAACCAGTATCTTAGCTTGAACGAACGAATGCACATATTGGAACACTATACAATGCGGATTTACCAGCCAAGAGAATTTGGGGTCGAAAATGGATTTGTTCCGCCAATTCCAGAGAAACCAACATGTTGTTCCAAATATTAACGACCATGCGATACCCTGAAGGCGTTGATGTCGCTGAAAATTAGCCAATAGCCAATACGTCAATTCTTCCTGAAAGAATTCGTCTAAGATGAGATTAGTGGAAAAACTACGCCAAAAATGCTTTGTTCTACAACCATCCCGAACAATATGTAGAATGGATTCAAGTTCCCCACATCGCTGACAGGTTGGGTCCATGGATTGGTGTTTAATAACTCGTTGCTGATTAGAGGGGAGTTTGTCGTGTGCCAAGAGCTAAAGGAAGGCTCCAATTCGTTGTGGACCCTCCCATTTCCATACCTTTGTCCATACACTGCTACAATTGTTGTCATCCTGCCGAGTAAGTAAATTATAGGCTGAGGAGATGGTAAACTTACCATTTTCCCCATAACATTCGATCTTAGCCGAATTGATGAGATGGTGGGAGGATACCAGCGATCGCCAAACATATTGATGGGGGAAGGAGATATTGGAATAGATGCCAATGCCATCCTCCCCGATCATTAACAAACTCCCATACTGGCTTGTGCAGCAACTGTGGAGGGATGGGTTGCACAGATCGATCCATAAGCGGTCCAAAATCATGTACCCATGCATCCATCCAGAATTGTGTTCTATAGCCATTGCCAACAACCCATTTCCGTCCTCCGAGAACATATGCCCACACCGACGATATACCTCTCCATACCATCGATCCGCCAAGTGCTGACAACTGGGTTGGTATGTTGTTGCAGTTTAACTTATATTTGGCACTTAAAACCTGCACCCAAAGTGCCTCTGGGTTTGAAAGCAGTTGCCAGCCAAGTTTGGTCAAGAAAGCGTCATTGGTGTCCCTTGTGTTCCGAAGACCCAAACCCCCAGCTGATTTTGGCTTACGCACTGCATCCTAGTTTAGCAAACCTTGTTTCTTTTGTGCCTCATTGGATCCCCATAGGAAACGCCTGCTTATCCTATCCAGTTCGTCACATAATAGGCGAGGGAGTTTGACTGTTTGCATAGTGTAGTTGGGGAGCACTGATAAGATGGATTGAATGAGGGTGGTTCTGCCTGCTAGCGATAGAAGTTGGCCCCGCCAGCCATCGAGTTTGTGCTGCACCTTATCAAGAATATATTGGTAAGAACGCTTGGATGTGCGTTCTTGGATTATTGGAACGTCGAGGTACTTTCCTACGTTTGTGGCATATTGAAATCCCAGTTGTCTGCTTGTCTCTCGTGTCAGGCCGATGGAGACATTCTTAGAATAAAAACATTTAGTCTTGGCTGTACTCACCTTTTGCCCTGAGGCGTCACAGAAAACTTGAAGGATATGATGAATGGTTTGTATCTGTTGGTCATCTATCTTGGAGAACAATATTAAATCGCCCGCAAAAAATAGATGTGTGAGTGGCGGTCCCCCACGGCTCAGAGAAATCGGTTTCCATTTCTTGTCCTTGACTGCCTGATTTATCATATGACCTAGTCTCTCAAGGAATAAAACATAGATATACGGGGATAAGGGATCCCCTTGACTAATGCCCTTAGTTGGTGTGAAGCTTTCCGATAGTTCTCCTCCCCAATTGACTTGCATTGATACAGAGGTGATACATTTCATGGTGAGAGCGATGATTTGGTCTGGTAAGCCCGCTTGTATCAAAGTATCATTAATGAACTCCCATCGCAAATGATCATATGCCTTTTCAAGGTCTACCTTAATGGCCATATATCCTGAGCGCCCCTGTTTTTTCCTCATGGAGTGGATTAATTCCTGCACAATAATAATATTGTCTGTGATCTGTCGATGGGGGACAAAACTGCATTAGGTTGGTGCCACTAGTTCGGGAAGAAAAAGTTTGATCCGGTTAACTATAATCTTTGCCAAGACCTTGTAGGTGACCGAACATAGACTAATTGATTTGTATTCAATATATCACTTCCTTTATAGCGAAGGAGAGAACACAGAGAACTGAGAGATCGCATCGCTAACACCGAAGGCCCCTAGCAGCACCGCCGCGGTCTCAATAGTTGATTTTGTTCCCTTGGGTCTTGACGATTCGTCTATGGACAACTCGAAGAGATCTGAAGCTACACGAGGTGATAACATCCGCTCTACCACCGATGACCCCAATGCAAAAAAGGTTCGTCTCCGGGATCGTGACGAGGAGATTCAACCTCACATGAGAACGCCCAAGTCTTATAGCGCTGTTGTGACAACTGACCAACCACCCATCGACTACGACGAATTACCCTGGCCCAAGGTTCTTATAGCAACGCTATTGAATTATCAGACGCCTTTAAACATCGCCTAGATCAAACATGGGAACGAGCCGTTATTGTAAAATTATTGGGAAGAAGAATAGGATTTCAATTGCTTAAGAACAAGGTTAAAATCATGTGGAACCTTACTGGTCCCTTAAAAGTGATTGACTTAGAGAATGATTTTTTCTTAGTTAACCTGGTTGAACTCGAGGATTACGAAACAGCACTAACCAAAGGCCCTTGGGTTATCTTTGGCCATGCTCTGGCGGTACAACCTTGGAGCCCATAGTTCAGACCAGCATAAGGGACAGTTACGAGGGCAGTTGTCTGGGTCCACTTCCCAGAACTTTCAGTGTCAAGATACCACCCAGCCATCCTTCAAGCCCTGGGTAACATTGTCGGACATACAGTGAGAATAGATAATACTACACAACAGGCACAACGGGGCAAATATGCAAGAGTGGCGGTAGATATTGATCTCACCGAACCTATTATCTCCAGAGTGGAACTAGATGGGGAAGAGATAAAGGTGGCTTATGAAGGCTTACCTCAAATTTGTTTTTCCTGTGCAAAAGTTGGTCACAGCACCGAAATCTGTCCATCCAAAACAACGCATCCTCCTTCCATCCCTCCCATGATTGGAGGAGCAACGAACTTGGTAGAGGAAGCAACTCTCAACCCACAGTCAGCTGCTCATACTCCACAAGAAGCTTATGGACCTTGGGTCCAAGCCCCTAAACGTAGCCGAAAGCAAAATACTCAAGTGCCAGCACCAGCACCACACACGGTAACCGAGAGGACCCACATGAAAAATCAAGGTTCACGATTTAATCTACTTGCAACAGAGGAAATCCCCTCTGATCAGACACCACGATCTACTGTCAGCCATTCCAAACAACCCACTGCAGATCACATGGGCAGCACTAAAGGAGACATCCAGAGAAGTACAAAAAAGTTGAAATCTCCGATAAAGAGAAACCCACTTCCATGCGTCTTCATGTCGTGTAATAAAAACACCTCTGAGAACTCTTCCCAACGGACACATCGCTACAGTAAATCTAACTCTGCTACAGTCACCCCTGCTCTCGGCCGCTGATCTGCGCTGGTCCTCTGGCCGGCAGTCTGCTTGCCCATGGACATTCCGTCATCATCCCTGACTTCCCCCCCTTGGACCCGCGATGACCTTTCCCGGGATGACCTCACTGCTCACAACACCGCAGGGCATGCGGCCAAGAAAGTCCGGATCCGGGAACGGGAGGAGGACCCGCCTCCCCCCCCAGCTGACGCATCTCCATTCCCCTTCAGTTACAGTGCCGCTGTCTCCGGGCACTCCCACACACCTGCGACAACCGAACTTCCCTGGCCGGATGAGGAACCTGTGGAAGTGGAAGAGGGCGATCTCACTCTGGTACAAGGAGCGCTGGGCCTCGGCATTGAACTCTCCTCGACTCTCAAGGACCGGCTTCGCAAGCGATGGGAGCTGGCGGTGGTGGTCAAGCTGCTGGGATGCCACATTGGGTTCAATCTGCTCAAACAACGTCTTCAATCTCTCTGGCCCCTTACAGGTCCCATGAAAATTATTGATCTGGAAAATGATTTTTACTTACTTAATTTTGTGCAGGAATCGGATTACCTCACCGCTCTCACCGGCGGGCCGTGGATGATCATGGGGCACGCCCTTTCCGTGCAGGCATGGCAGCCGTCCTTCCGGCCTTCGATTGGTGAGGTCTCCACAGTGGTCACATGGATCCGGTTCCCGGAGCTTTCCGTGGAGCTCTATCACCCGACCATCCTACGTGCCCTTGGAAACTTGATCGGACGTACCATCCGTATAGACTCCACCACCCTCCTCGCGCAGCGCGGTCGTTACGCTCGCGTGGCGGTAGAAATAGATCTGAAAACCCCCCTCCGTTCTATGGTTGAGCTCGATGGTGAACGGGTAAAGGTAGCTTACGAGGGCCTCCCGACCATCTGTTTTGCTTGTGGTCTCACCGACATGAGGCCGACTTTTGTCCCGGCGCTGCCTCCTCCTCCTCCGTCCCTCGGATGCCTCTGAGTCACCCCCTGTCGACCCCCAAGCCTGACCCTCGTCCGTCACTTCGGAAGCCCTGTCATTGCCCCCGCCTCACTTGCTGATGATGATTCCCGGATCTATCTGGACCACAGATCCAGTGCGTGGCGTCACCCGCCCTTCCAGCGGTAACTTCGTTGGGGCGTGGCCAGACCTTCTGCTTGAGCTTGAGCTCGGGCTCGCGCTCGACCTCTCGCTTCCGCGACTCGGCACCTTCCCTTTCCTTCCTTCTGCACGGCTTCTCCTCCTCAGCCTGAGTCCGGTCTCCTCGCACCAAAGGTCATGGACGGGCGAGGCAGCAGTCAGGCCACAGGCCCGCACCTCACTTGGTCTTGGTTCTCCGCGTGGTGCTGAGGCCTGAGCTAATGACCTTCCTCTTTCCAGAATGGGCCTGCCCGTTCCACTACCCTCCCTGCCCAAGCTACCCTCCTTCCCTATCCATTGACCCAGGCCTCCCTCCAGGCCCCCAGCCATCCCCTTGGGCTCCAGCCCACGCTCCACCTCGGGCCTCCGCTCCCACATTGCGGTCACTCTGAGAATCACACTCGGATGTCTGTTCCCGACCCTCTCTGCACCCGCTCCCAGCCTTGGGCCCTCTGTTACTAGCATGGAGGAGGACCTCCAGGGAGTCCGTGGCTCCTTCTTCGTGCCACCCGATCCCCCCCCCTCCATGGGCCTCCAGATCCTCCGGCCCCTCCTTCTTCCACCTCTGAAAGCCTTGCCTTGTTTCCCGATGAATGTCATCTCCGAGACTCCTGTGATTGCCCAGATGGGGGACCTTTATGCCACGGGATGGCCCCAGCTCCTTAGGCCGTCTTTTCCGATCTGTTTTTTATGTACATTTTCCTCTGGAATTGCCAAATTTGAGGGGCAATCGTTCGGCCCATCTTTAAGGAGTATTCCGTACCCATAAACCGATTACAGTTGCTTTGTTTGAACCTCGCATAAGTGGCTCTCGGGCGGTGAGTTCTCCAATGATTGGGTTTCACCCAGATCCTATAGGGTGGAGGTCATCGGCTTCTCCGTGACATCGCTATTATGGAATCAAGGCACCCATGTTCAAATCTCGATCACTCATCGTCGGTTCATACATGTTGATTCAATGGGCTAGTTTATCGCCGTGTTCACCGCTATCTATGCTAGTCCTACCTACTCTCTGCAACACTTCCTTTGGGACCATCTCCGCCACGTTGCCCGAGGCTACTACTCTGCGTGGCTTCTCGGTGGAGATTTTAGCGCTAAATTGACGGGTGATCTCGTGGTGGATCACGTCTCCGTTAGGGAATTAGTCCTTCTTTTCGCGATTGCATTCATCACGCCATCTTCATGACCTTGGGTTTATCGGACCCAAGTTCACTGGCGTCGAGGTCCCATTCGTGCCGTCTTGATCGTGCTTCGGATCAGAACTCGGATGGAGACCTTCCGCACACCACCTGTTCGTCCCTTCCTTTCCTTAAGTCGGATCATCGGCCCCTCCCGGTCACGTTCGATAACCAAATTACTCCCTCCATGGTCCCTAGGCCTTTTGGTTTCAATCACTGGTTGACCCATGACCGGTTTACCGCCCTCCGGGATCAGCCTCTCTCACGGTACATCGCTTCGATTAAGCTGGACCTTTTAGCTCTTGACCTTGGCGGTGGAATGCTAGATCGTTTGGCAATATCTTTCGCCAAGCGCGCCTCATGGCGCGGCTTGAGGCATTCAAATCCACCTTGACCATAGTCCCTCGGATTCCCTGCGGGACCTGGAAGTGTTTCTGCAACGGGAGCTCGAACAAGTCCTCATTCAAGAGGAACTGTTTTGGCATCAAAAATCGCGTAGCCAATGGTTAGCGCAAAGGCGGCGGAACACGAGATATTACCATGCGCTCACTTGGCCGTCGGCGTGCCCATCAAGCCTCTCCTCGGGATGAGTTTGGCCACACACCTTTCGTCTGATGCGCCATTCACCGGATAGCTCGGGATTTTTTTGTTAACCTGTACACTTCTGGACGGGTTCACCCTCACGTCCTTCTTCCTCCCGGCACTTTCCCCGCTCTCCCTCCTCGGTACTCTGGTTTGATCGCCCTGTTTCTCTGGGAGGTTCAAATCATTGTCTTTGACATGAACCCGCCTGAGCTCCGGGCATCGATGGTTTCCTGCTCTTTTTCCAATCGATGGGATCACATTGGCGGATATTGTCTTATTCATTCGGCCAACCTTTGGGCATGAAATGCAGGGCGAGGGCAATCGTACTATCTTGGTCCTTATTCCCCAGCGCCCTCTCTCATTTGCTCACTCGGTTTAGCCCGATTCGTTGTGCGGTGTTGTACAAAGCTATTTCTAAAGTCATTGTCACTCGTCTCAAGCCTTTCTGGATCGGATCGTCGCTCGGACGCAATGTAGCTTTGTTCGGTAGTCACATTGTCGACAACATCATTATCGCTCGAGGAGGCTATCCACTCCATGAGGCGTAAAAGCGGGTAAAGTGGGTTTTTGGCGGTTAAAGTAGATCTCGAAAAAGCCTCTGACGAGCTTTCTTGGGATTTTATCCAAGATACTCTCCATACTATCGGTCTCCGGGTTCCATGCTCACTCTTATCATGAAGTGCGTTTCCACGGTGACTATCTGATTAATTGGAATGGAGTCTGGGAGCGCGTTTACCCCTCTCGAGGTATTGGCGGTGACCCCTCTCGCCTTACCTATTTGTGCTATGTATGGGCGTCAGGGACATCTCATCTCCCGTCCGTGGATGGGGCATTGGGCCCATTGCTCTCGGTAGTTATGGCCCCCCTCTCGCACCTCTTTTTTCTTGTGATCTTATTACATTGTTGAGCTTCCATGAACAGTCACATCATCAAGGACACTTTGGACACTTTCATCGCTGCGTCGGGGCGGTGTGTTATCCGCTAAATCCGCATCTATTTTTCCGGAGCGTCTCCCGTCCACGGCCTACTACTCTTAGTCGGTATGGGTTTCAAGCGGACTCGGGACCTCGGCCGCTATCTGGGCGTTCCTTTGCTTCATGATCGGGTCCTTACCGGACTTACCGATATATCCTCGACAATGTCGGCCTGCTTTATCTGGTGGCGGGCCAACCTCTTGTCTTTTCTTTGGCGTATAACCTTGATCCAATCGGTTCTCTCGGCTACGCCTACTTACTGATGCAAGCAGTGCGACTTCCTCGAGGTTTGTGCGATGGTTTAGAAAGATGTTAGTGCCTTTTATGGGGCTCCACCGGGCACTCGTCGGTTTCCTTGTCCCACAGGAGCGGGTTTGTCGACCAAAGGATGTGGGTGGATTGGGAATCCATGACATCCGCTTCTAATGATGCTTTACTTACCAAGCTAGGGTGGGCTCGCTCACGCAACCTAATGCCTTATGGAGTGCAGTTTTATCGGCCAAATATCGCTTTGATGCCACGGGAACCATCATGTTCTACCTCGACCAAGGCGGTTCCATGGTGTGGCGGAGTATTGGGCCGTGTCGGCCCGTGTCCTTCTGATCTGCGATGGATGATTGGTGATGGGCTCGGGACGGGTTTTGGCTTGACCGCTTGGATAGCCGACGTGGGCCCTCTTATTGACATTATCTCCCTCTCTCGGACTCGGACTGGCTGCCGCGTACACCAATTCGTTGACTCCGTGGCGGTGGGGCGGCCTAAAATCAACATTGCTTCCTCCTCTATATGGATGGCCATTGCGGGCACATTCCCCATGGACTTCTCTTGGGTGATCAACTCGTCTGGGCCCTTCCCTTCGGCCTTTTCACGACGGCGTCGCCTACTCGTTGATCATGGATGCGCTGCGCCCCCGTCGTTTGTGGTCGTACATCTGGCGATGGCGGGCCTCAGCGCATTCGCTCGTTTCTTTGGCTATTGGCTCATGACCGCCTCCTTTCCAATCGGCGCCTTCGCGAGCACCTTACTACGAACACGCTTGTTATCATTGTCGACGAGGCGGCCTCCACATTGTTCGCGGCGCCCACTAGCGCGGACTCTTTGGGAACTTTCCTCGCCGTCCTCCCTCCGCTTTCTTCGGTAGTAGTGGTCTGGATGGATCCTCACTAACCTTTGCCCACCACCGGTCTCGGACATTGAGTGGGCGGTCCTTTTAGGACCGCTTGTTGGTTCCTCTGGGCTCTAGCGCCTTCGGCCATTTTCGATGCCCGTTTTCTGGCCTAGTTCTCCCGCCTTGTTGTGTCTAATTTTATCCTTTGGGTTCTTTGGCGTCAGTTTCCTGCTGGCGCTTCGCTTGGCTCCTCGGCCACGTTCGGCCATGACCTTGGGTAGTCCCTTTGTCTCTGGTGGGTTAAAATTTGAACACGGATGGCGCTTTGTTGGGACACTTCCCAGCCACCGGCAGAAACTTCTTGGAGACGATTGTGGGCGTGGATTGGCGGTTTCTTGGCTTATCGGTGAGATGTTACTAACTTTACAGGTGAGCTCAGGGGAGTTTACTCGTGCGAGTTTAGCATGCTTTGGGCTACCGTGAGTGGTCTTTGAAATGGATTCTATTGCGGTGATTGACCTCTTGTCGGATGGCGGCGATCTCTCACGCTAAATCCGATTGTCCGAGGCATCAATGAGCTGTTGATCCGGGCGGGTTGTCCTACCTCGTCACACTTACAGAGAGATGCCATGCTGCTGCGGATTGGCTTCTGATCTGCTTTCTCCTTGTGCGTGGGGACCACATGATATTTCTTTGTGCACTCCACAGTGTCTTGCTCTGCTATTATAAGCGGACCTGGTAGGGGTCACCTCTCCATGATTTTTGTAATTTAATTTACGAGTTGTTTCCTTGTAAAAAAAAAAAAAACCCACTTCCCAATCAACCTAGTGGAGTTAATAAAGATAAAGTGATTTTCTTGCCAAGCTCCACTACCGTCTCCATGCAACCAACCTCAAGACAAAATGACGTCACCCGAAGTCAGCAAAATTCCATGCATGCATCGATGTCCAAAAACCAACATGCTCCTTCTCACCAAGCGATGTCTCTAGCTACCCATAAGGACGTGGTGTACCAGTCCTCAGACTTCCGCCTCCCAGATGATACAGAGATGGAATTAGAGGGGACTGCAACAATGGGAATGGATGTAGCTGCATACTCTTCCCCCGCATCTCAGCTTCCATATTTAACTCCACAACCTGAACCACCTAATCAAGTGCTTGATACAGCAGGGGGAAGAGATGTCGATATGGTTAATGACTCCCAACCGGAAGCACAACCACACGATACCTGTATGGATCCCGTCGGTGAGCAAGACAATGAACACAGGCTCCCCCACGCCTGAGTAAAGTGGTGTCCATCTTTCTATAATTAATTATGTCAGTTATAGTATGGAATTGCCAAGGTGCGGGTGGCAAGCTACTAAAACCGGTGTTATCATCCATAGTTCGACTGCACAAACCTTTTATGGTAGTCCTGCTAGAAACTAGAATTAGCGGAAGCAGGGTTGACCAGGTAATCCGAAGATTGGGTTTCTCACAATCTTTCTGTGTGGAAGCTAACGGTTTTTCTGGAGGTATATTGGGTTTATGGAGGGCGTACATGGATGTCCAAATTTTGGTCGCAAATAGACAATTTGTACATATGAATATACTGAAGGATAATGCCGCTTTTGCATTTACGGCGGTTTATGCCAGTCCCTAGAATCAATATAAAAATTCTTATGGGAGAACTTGATGAGAATTCGTAGGACTACAACGGGAGCTTGGATAATTGGATGTGATTTTAATGTTAAGTTGGAGGCCAAAGACCAGAGGGGTGGATCTAACAACAGAAGAATTGTTAATAAACATTTTCAAGATTATATTCAACAGTGCCAGTTACAAGACATAGGGTTTGTGGGTTCGCGATATACTTGGCGAAGGGTGTTGAAATATAGACGCTCTCATATCAGCGATTTTTCACTCTTACTCACGCAGGGACGTTAAGCTAGTTACACTCTGTTATACTCTGCTTTTATATACAGATTCTAGAACTGTCGTTGATGAGCTGTAAATAATTTTTGTAAATATTTTTTCCTTCTTTTTTAACTTCTTGTACAGTTATACAAAAGGAGCAACTTTTCACGTGAATAATATGAAGAGAAAATCCATTCTGCTATTACGTTTCCTCTTCGTCTTTACAGTATCAATGGCAGAATATTAAATCTGTCATTCTTTCTCATATTTGTACATGGTATCAAAGCCAACATCTTGAATATGTGAACCTTACCATTTTTTGTTAAACTCAGAAACTTACCATACTCTTCGTCATGGCCAACGTCGATGAAGTTGTCGATCCATAAATAGAAATAAAAATGTTATTCAAAACTCTGACGATCCCTTATTTTGCAAGGATCGATAACCGGGAATGGCTCTAAATGGCTGTCTTACTCAATGATAGCAACTTTCGACATGGAGCAGATCTATGAAAAGAGCTCTGCGACGAGAATAAGTTGGGATTTGTTAATGGAAGCTTGGTGGAACCAACGGATGAACCCACTCACTTTCGAAATGGAGAAGGTGGATGAAATGGTCGACTTATGGATAATCGGTTCAATGCAAAAAGACATAGCAAAACCTTTATCTCCTCTACCTCGACTAGAAAACTTTGGCAAGAACTAGAAGAGCAATTTGGTGAAAGTAATGGCCCTCAAATCTACCAAATCTGATGAGGATCTCTTCCATGGAGCAAGGTAATTCCTCTGTTGCCATGTATTACGATAAGATGAAAAAATTGTGGGAAGAGTTGAATGTCCTTGACTATTCCTCGATGTTCATGTGGGCGATGAGAAATTGTACTTGCAATCTTCTTTGAAATTTTACGGATATTATGTCCCAGACCAAACTCATTCAATTTCTTATGGGTTTAAATGAAAGTTATGACAATGTTAGGAACCAAATCTTGGTCACGGAACCTATATATACATTAACAAAGCTTATTCAATGATCTTTGAAAGTAGAAAGCGGAAGAATGTACAAATGGACTTCTGAAAATATTGATGCAAGTGCCTTGATGATTAAAGGAACACGTTACGGGTGACACAAATAAGATTAATTCTTATAAGAAAAGGGAATGGCGTAAGAAGGATGATAGAAAGCGTGAATCTTGTAAAGGTGGAGGGCATACCAAGGATCGTGCTTGAAGCTCCATGGATATCCAGATTGGTATAAACAATTAAGGAAGGACAGACCAGTTGCTACAAAAGGAAGAGTTAATATGGTCAATACTACTTTTGAGGAAAACTCTAGTGACAATGCGAAAGCTTGACGATCACGATGCCACCAATGATCCGCAATGCTTGATTAGAAATTGCCAAAATCTTGAAGGGGAAGCAAATGACACCAACGGAGCAAGTTAATTTTGCACAGATTGAAGATTTTGCAAGTAATTCTGTTATGACACCTACAGCTGGTAAATTTAAAGATGAATGGATTGTGGACATTGGTGCAACTAATCATATATGTGCATTTAAACATTCCTTCACTTCATAAAAAACCCTTACCAGAAAAATCCTTGTCCATTTACCTGAAGGAACTATCAAACAAGTTAGCTCTTGTGGTGATGTGATTATCCATAACAACATCAAAGCTGGAAAATGTTCTATATATCCGGTTTCAAACATAACTTATTATGGGTTAGGAAACTAGCGAGAGGAACTCCTTGTGTTGTAGTTTTATCCAAAGTTTTGCATTTTAGGACACGAAGACTAATAGAGTCCTTGGAGTGGGCAAGGTGAAGGGAAACCTATATTTCCTTGATGCCAGTTCGTGCACACCCAAAGCTATCCCTAGACACTGCAATTTTCTCAATTCAGTACCCAATAGGACAAATGTTTGCTGCATAAATAATGTAGTTGATGTAAGTACTCTTACTTGGCATCAAAGGTTGGGACATCCTTCAAACGTTGTACTCAAACATCTATCTTTTATGAATGAGATTGAAACTTACATTGAATGCAATATTTGCCCTCTTGCAAAACAAACTAGGCGCCTTTTACGAGCAATAGCAATGCAAATGATATTTTGAGCTGATTCACGTTGACATATGGGGACCATATAAACATTCTAGCATGTCAGAAGCACATCATTTCCTCACTATAGTAAATGATTTAAGTAGGTGTACATGGACCTTTTTGATGAAACATAAGAGTCAAACTACATCTATTTTGAAGAGCTTCATTGTCATGGCTAAGAATCAGTTTGAGAAATCAGTCAAAAGAGTTAGAACCGATAATGGCCTAGAATTTGTGGGAGAAAAGTGTTAACAAATTCTAAAGGACTTTGGAGTAATACATTAGAAAACTTGTGTAACATCCTGTCACCGATGGGCAGGTTATATTGATAAATTGAGACGGATTAGGATTTTTACCGCATATTATTGACTAAGCATTCATTTGGCCTCTAATTTTAGAGGAATGAGTCTTTTGCACATGCACATATATGTACATACAATCATGACATTTTCCCGGCATTTGATTTTGAATATGATATGAATTGTGATTTTTGAAATAAGTATGTTTGATTTTAATTGGTTTGAGAATTGTGGGATATTGGGTTTGAATGATTGAATTGGGACTGTATTAGAGTGATTGCCAGTTGATAGTGACCCTTAAGAAATTTTCTGAAAATTTGGAAGAAAAAGTCCGGACTGGAAATTTTCCGAGTGATGAACTGATTGACTGCATAGTGCTAGAATAATTGGTAAGTGGCAATGAAAAATTTATATATGTGATTTTAGAGATGAATATGTTGAGCTATTGAAATTTAAAGACAAATTGGACTGGAAATGAATTGAAAAGAGAAAGAGATTTAAATATTTTGCGAGGAAAAAGGATAAGAGGCTTGATTGTTGAATCTTTAAATGGTTTGGTTTTGAAAACTTGGAGAAGCTTCCTCCTCCTTCCCAAGGCTTGCGATTCTCCACCGATGATTGAGCTTTCTTCTTCCTCCCTGTGAGATTTTCGTTTCTAGCCTGCTTGCTCCTTCTCTCCTTGCAAAGCTAAGCTTTAACCCTAAGGAAGATAAAGATTTTGAGGTTTTGAGAGGGAGCTCGTAAGTGTTAAAAGAATTGGAGAATTTTCAAAAGAGTCGAAGATTTGAGCTTGATTGGTAAGTAAAATGGTTTTAATGTGTTTTTGTGGTTGTTAAATGCATACATGGGTTTAATTGAGAAAGATTGGGGTAGTTTTAGTTAAGTTATTACTTGATTTAGAGAGAGAAATGGCGAAAAACTGGTCAGAGAAAACGACCTGCGACTCGCACGTCGCGACGAACTGGAAGGAAGGAAGTCGCGGTGAGCTCAAAACGTTTCACGTCGCGGCGAGCTCGAGTTTTCCACGCTTGTGACAGTCCTCTCCATGCGCAGCGGTGAGCCCCGAGGAAAGCGTTCACCTGGCGTCATTACGTTCTTGGCGGCGCTGCAAGCGCCACGACGAATGGTTTGAGGTTGCGGCGAGGGATAATTTTTTGATTTGATTTAATTTGATTTTTGAGGCATAACTAATGGTGTAGACCTCCAATTGAGGTGATGCTTGATTTGTCTTGATCTAAAGAAAGAGGTCTACAATTGATGTGAAGAATGAAAGTTTGAATTTAAATTAGTAGGATCGCAATTAATGAAAGAAAGTTAAGAATGTGATTGTATTGCAACCTAAGGATTGTTCTTGATAATTGGGGTATAATTGTGAGGCTCCTAAATGTAAAGAAAGGCTATTGGAATTTAGAACTAAGCATAAAGGATGAATTCGATCTAGAGAATAGTGATCTTGATTTTGAGGTAATACCCTAGCGAGTATGACTTGATAAATTGACTGAATATTAGAAATGGAATTGATGGAGTTCCGTAATATGTTATTGAAATGGAAGTGAGTTATTATTGAGAAATTGAGTGGAAAGTTAGAATTTGACAAAAGAAAGAAGAAATGGGAAATAGCACCGGGAAAGTCATGAATAGACATAGTACATCTTTTATTCAAGGCATGTGCATCATTAAATTATTTTGTTGTGCATTTTGTAATGGAAATTATTTGGTATTATAGAGGCTCAGATGAATCGATATTTCACGGATATTGCTGGGACTTCGGTGTAGCTCGGAAATGCAATTGAGTAACCTAGTTGGTTCCTCAATCTATGTGTGTTTAATATTATATGCATTGATGCCATGTGGAGATAATGGATGGATATGTGTGTTTGATTTTGATTGATTTCGGACCATGGGTGTCAGAAATATTAGGAATTTGATATTGAAGTGCTATTGTGTGTAGATAATTATGAATGCATCAATGAAATAAATTGTAAATGCATATGGTGAAATCTTGGACCGAAGGTCCGAAGGAATGGGAAATGGCATTGAAATGTAAATGAATGTAAATGGAAATTGGAGCATATGCATTCATGCATAAAGGTATGATCGGATAATGGCAGTTGTGACGGAGCGACCAGCGTATATCGAGCTTTAAGCTCAGCATAGCGAGGCCTCGAGCCCAGCGTTTATCAAAGCCACAGGCTCACCGTATCAGGGCATTCAAGCCCAACGTATTGCAGAGCCACAGGCTCACCGTTAATATGCCCATCACTGGGACAGTTTAAGGCGTACGATCACAATAACGTAATAAAATAGAAAGTGTCACATGTGCATCATATATGAATGATTATATGTGAATTGTGTGAAAGGCGAAGCGCCTTACATTTGAAAATGTGATCGTATGTGATATATGGTAAATTGAGTGTATATCATGAATTGAGTGAACCATCGATAATGGTTTCTCGTTGAGTTCATAAACTCACCCAACATTACAACTAATTTTTTCGAGGAATTGACAAGTACCCGTTAGATAAGCGGGAGTATGATTACCATGAAAGTCGAGTTTGAAGTCGGGATCAGTTTCACATCTGCATTAATGTCATTTTGAATTATGAGTAAATTTATAACTCTGCAAATTCTGCATAATAGTACCGATATTGTATTGGGCCCAATTTGACTATGGATATTGTGTGTATGAATTGATTTATGGTGGAATTGTTTTATGATCGAAAATGATTTACATTATTAAGCGGGCTCAAATTATTCTTGATATCTGCGCACTCAATTATTTTCAAAAATGAAAATGCATTACCGAGTTTTTGAACTGCATTGATTGCTCTAGCATACCACCGTCGTGAGGCACGGGCTCGGATATCACCATCGATATCGGATTCGGGTCTTGCGGGAGTGGGATGCTACAACTTGCGTGTACACACCTCAGCAAAATGGGATAGTAGAAAGAAGACATATATCCATACTTCAACTAGCTAGATCCTTGATGTTTCAATCCAAAGTTCTATAAAATTTTGGGGGAAGCGTTTTGCATGCCACTTTTCTTCTAAACCGATTACCTACGGTTGTCTACATTGGAAAACACCTTATGAAATTACGCACGATAGGATACCATCTATGACAACCTCAAATGCTTTGGATGTTAGTGCTTTACAATAGATACTTTACCTCACAAAGACAAGTTCTCACGCAGAGCTTTTAGGGGAGTTTTCTTGGGGCATTCACCGGGGACAAAGGGTTTTAAACTTTATGATCTAGACAACGGGAAGTTGGTTGTTTCTAGGGATGTTATCTTTCATGAACATACTTATCCCTTTACAACAAAGGAAGACCATATCATTACCACCCCAAACTCTCAAATCCCATTACCTATTATATCGTGACGGACAAGCGAATTCATGGACGAGGAAGTTGTGTGTGTTAATCCCATGAGCATGCAAGCGAAATTGAAAACAATGAGGATCGGTTGCAGACTGAAATTCACTCTCACTATATCCATACAAAAGCAGCTCCCATTAGACCACGATTACCACGAATCAAAAGGCTCCGGTTTGGATGAATGATTATGTTTCTAGTGTTGAGCATGATCTATCCAACTACCAAAGGCCGCACATATTAGTAAACCCACCAAATACACTCCTCTTACCTATCCATACAATATCGAAACACATATCATATGCACTTATATGTTTTGTTGCAAATTTTTCGAAGTCACGAGGAGCCAATGTCATATCGAAGCAAAAATAATCCAAGATGGGTGAAGGCTATGGATGAAGAAATTGAAGCTTTAGAAATGAACAAAGCGTGGGACATTCTTGATCTACCCAAAGGAAAAAGACTATAGGATGTAAGTGGATTTTCAAAGTGGCCCGAAGGAAAATGGAAAAGTTGACAGATTCAAGGCAAGATTGGTAGCAAAGGGGTATAATTAAATTGAAGGAGTAGACTTCCATGAGAGCTTCTCACCTGTAGCTAAGGTAGTAACTATCAGAATTTTTTTTGCCATTGCCGCATCAAAGTCATGGAGCCTTCATCAACTTGATATTAACAACACATTCTTGCATGGTCATTTGGATGAAGAGGTGTTTATGATGTTACCAGAAGGATACAATAAAGCCAAACCAACTCAAGTATGCAAACTAAGTAAATCATTATACGGCCTCAAACAAGCATCTAGACAATGGAATACAGAAATGACGATGAAAACTGCAGGAGTATGGTTTTAAACAATCATGTCATGATAATTGTCTCTTTATCCTTTCTAAATCCGGTATGTTTGTAGCTTTCTTTGGTGTATGTGGATGATGTTTTGATTACGAAAACTCGAAGATGAAATTGCAGCGATAAAATCGTTCTGCGTGAAAAGTTTACCATCAAGATCTTGACATGCAAGATATTTTCTTGGTTTAGAGATCACAAGATCTGAAAATGATATCTCGTTAACCGGAGGAAATATGCTGGATTTAATCCAAGATCAGGGGTTGATGGGAAGTAAACCTGCGGCTACACCATTGATGAAAGGACATAAGAAGAGTATTGATGATGGTCCTAAATTAGAAGATCCATATTTATACCGAAAATTGGTAGGAAGATTACTTTATTTGGGGTATACAAGACCCGATTTGGCTCATGCCACACAACAACATAGTCTGTATGTACATGATCCTAGATAGCTACATTTAAGGAATGCGTTGCATGTTTTGAGATACATCAAGAACAGACCATCCTTAGGACTGTTTTTCCCAGCAAGCAACTCCCTAAGACTTGAGGCTTATTGCGATGCAGACTGGGGATCTTGTGTGGACAGCAGAAAATCATGAGCAGTGCGCATATTTACGGGAAGTTCTCTTATTAATTTGGAAGGCGAAGAAACAAACTACTGATGTCGAAATCTTGATTGAAGCGAGAATATAGATCCATGACGTCAACAGTGAGCGAACTGCAATGGATATCTTACATTCTGAGAGATTTTCAAGTTGCAGACTCAATTCCTATACCCCTTCATTGTGACAATCAGGCTGCGTTACATATAACAGCCAATCCAGTTTTTCATGAAAAAACCAAACACTTGGATATTGACTGTCACATAGTAAGGGAACAGTACAAGTTGGGCTTTATCTCACCGAGAAAAATTTCTTCATCTCTACAACTAGCAGATTCATTCACAAAGGTTCTCAGTGCTCCATCGTTTATCAAGCTAGTGTCCAAGTTAGGCCTTTGCGATTGCTATTAGGCCTTAACTTGAGGAGGGGATGTTAAAATATAGACGCTCTCATATCAGCGATTTTTCACTCTTACTCACGCAGGGACGTTAAGCTGGTTACACTATGTTATACTCTGTTTTTATATACAGATTCTAGAACTTTAGTTGATGAGCTATAAATATTTTTTGTAAATATTTTTTTCCTTCTTTTTTAGCTTCTTGTACAGTTATACAAAAGGAGCAATTGTTCACGTGAATAATATGAAGAGAAAATCCTTTCTGCTATTACGTTTCCTCTTCGTCTTTACATTGATAGTATCAATGGCAGAATATTAAATCTGTCATTCTTTCTCATATTTGTACAAAGGGATACTTTAGCGGCAAGATTAGACAGAGTGTTCTACTCGAATGAATGGCAGGATAGCTTCTCTAATACTACTCGAATGAATGGCAGGATAGCTTCTCTAATACTTTTGTCCGCCATCTTCCATATCTCAAATCTGATCATCGACCCATTTTGATAACATTACAACAGACCTACCAAGCCTCCACTTCTAAGCGTCCTTTTCGGTTTCAAACAGCATGGCTCGCAAATGACTCTTTTGCGCATATAGTGCAATGCCACTGGACCCATAATTCCTATGAATTCTATGAATCGGTGCGCCGATTTGCTGGGCAATTACAAATATGGAATCAGGAGGAATTTGACAACATATTTCACCGTAAAAATCGATTAATGGCTCGTCTTGCAGGCATTTAAAGATCCTTGGAGGTGCGTCCTTCATCTAACCTAGAACAGTTGGAAGTCGTACTTCAACAAGAATTAGAACAAGTCTTGACAGAAGAGGAACTATATTGGTATCAGCAATCCCGAGCCCTTTGGTTGTCACTTGGAGATAGAAACACAAAATACTACCATGCACAGACTAAAGTACAACGAAAACGCACAACAATCAATTCTTTGCTGTTATATAAAATGTTTTTTTTTAAATGTTAGAATTTAAAATATAATGTAAAGAGAACCCAAATTTTACCTCACTATTATTGATGCCAAACGAAAAACAAAAAGGTCGTTTTGTTCTACACTAATAGTCTTAGATTGACAAGGTCGAAACGGCAAGATGCTTAAGAAACGGCTTAATCTCTGGAAACATCAAACAATTTCACTTCAAAGTTCATAAAAAGTTGAAGAAAGGAAAACCATAGTCATCTTCTAACCGAAACCCAACCCTTAACCGCCAGATCCTCAATTTTAGTTGTCGGATCGTATGATACTCGTCACTTTTCCTTCACAAGAAAACACCACCATTAACCAACTAACACTAACAAGAATTCCAATTCAAGCAACATTTTACGATGACCAAAACATAAAATCACAATAGTGTTTCCTTATCTTCTCCTCCTCTCATTTTGTGAATCCTGACAAGAAAATGAAAACATACAATATGCACAGGTCGGCGAGTTGGAACCGGGTAGCTGTTGACTACTTCATACACTCATCGCCAAAGGCCGCGCCGGGACAGAGATTGTCGCCGTCGTTGGAGGAAAATGAGCTACCGGAGTATGATCCTGCCACGGAAATGGTCAAGAAGGAGAAGTCACGTATTAAGTTTGCTGAGAATGCGGTCCATGTTATCCCATTCGTTCTGCTGCTTTGTGGCCTCATCTTGTGGCTCTTCTCGAATCCAAGTAAACTTGACTTGATCTTGTTCCACCGATTATATTTATGTATCAATCTTATTTTGCTCCATATTTTTCTTTTGATCAACTTGCATCGACCAAAATTATATACTCTCGTTAGATCGTTCTTGGAATGGACGAATCCACGCATTTTACTTGGCAAAAGAAATAGAAAAGGAGTATTTCAAAAGGGTTTCAAAAACAGCACTTTTGTGTATGATTACTATGATACAGTATGCTTTGTGTTGACATGCAGACGTAGAGGTGGGTGCTAAGGCGGACTCCGTAGCTGCAAGAATTGAAGGGCTAACAATTGAAGGGGATATAGACACTGACAGTGATGGCACTCAAACTGGGTTCTTGCCCATCGAGGTTGGGGACTTGGATACGCAGAAAAGAACAGCCTACGGCAAATCTTCCAGGAAGTTGTCGGACCATATTTTGACATGAATCAGATTGCTTCTCCAGTTCTTGATCACTACTCTTGGATTTCTATTTATGTTTTTTTTTTGGGGTGATTAGAAGCTTATTTACATAATTAGCATTTCAATGGAAATTAGTACTTCATTGGAAACTCTTATCAATTTAATCCTCTGTGGAACCTATTTACTTTACCTTAGCATCTCGCAATTAAAAAAAGCTAGAGTAGGGAGATTTTTAATTTTCTTTTACATCCTTCTTCTTTTGTTTGTATGCATATTTTGAGACGGGGATTATTTTTCTTCATAGTTTCTAACACGTAAAAAATGTCTGGAGTTTTAATGTTTTAAAATCGAACTCAAAATTAAATCGATAAAATTGAAAGTTTAAAACTCGAAACTTGAATAGCTCGAGCTTAGGATTAAATAAAATACTTTGTTTTGTATTTTAAAGTTTTAAAAATTTTAGGTTAGACTCAAGTTTGGACTATGCTGCTCAATCGAAGTTTGGGCAACTTGGGGTTATTGTTATGCCTAAAATTAAAAATATTTTTTATAATCTTATATTTATTATCTAAATTTTATTCTTAATTATAAATAATGAATGGTAAGTTGAATATGACAAATTTTTATTTTCTATTATTTGAATCTAATCGATTATAAAGATTCGATAAAAGAAATCTTGTAAAATTTTAATATCAAAATTTACACTTTCACACTTAAAAATATTACTTTCAAAAATAATTATAAAATTATTTGTACAATTTATGAGTATAATAAATGGAATACTTTTTATATTAATATAACTAATAATTATAATAATTTATAAATTTTATTGATATTAAAACATACGATAAAACTTATAATTATATTTTGACCATTTTTTAATAAATTATCGTATGTATACAATAATTTACAAATTTTGTATTTTAAAATGGCTATGAAATTGGACCATCTGACACTCATTGTACCCCTCCATTATTAGACCTCATCGACTATAATATATTGATGTTAGATTGAAATTATCCAGATTCTCATGTATGTGCAGTTTACTCATCCATATGTTTGGTAAAATTTTTTGACTTTTTTATAAGTTTATCTTTTAAGAAGAACGAAGATACTCAAAGGCTAACACCTTCCTAAAAGAGAAATATTAGTTGTATCATTGACTAGCTAAAATCAGATTAAAAGATAAATAATCATCAGAACATTAGATAATTATGATATATCAGTAAACTTCTCTTACCCGCCTTATCAATTAATTCATTGGCAAGATTTGAGGTTTGTAGTTAAGATAAATCATCATATGTTGCAGAAAGAGGTTTATGCACACAAAAATGTAGACTTTAATTTTGATCGATAAGGTTTTTTTTGAATTCTTTAAAGTTGAAATCTAGCCTTATATAATAGGTAGAGATGTATTATTTGGGTTCAGCACAAGAGAATTTTGTAAGACCTATACATCACTTACATCTTCGGATGCCCTTTATATGATTGTTGATCATGTCAGCAATCCATCCAGATCAAGGAAATTGAAAAGTTGATGCCAACATAATGGATTATCGGAAAACTTATTATACTTTATGTTTAATAGACTCTACTAATATTACAGAACACTGAGTTATCACACCTAAACTTGTCGATGTCGTGTTGTCTCCAATTTAACTTACCTCCGCTTTTTCGACATCGTCGCTGTTGTAAAATCCCCTGATCTACATAACCCTCAATTACTGTTCGATTCCACCCCCGAAAGGTCTTATCTTGGTCTAGTTCATCGTCATGAATCCTGAGTAGTAAGTATTACTACCTTGTATCTTAGTATTCTTAAATCTAATTTTTCATTGGTAATTTGATTTTTTTCCCATTCAGATCTGTTTCTAGTGATTTTCTTCGATCTGTGATTTTGGATTGTGGGGTTGGTTTCTTTTTTACGATACAAGCGCATTTTGTTTATTTGTTTTTCTTTTTTTTGGTGGTGCAGTGACTATTTATTCAAGCTTTTGTTGATTGGGGACTCTGGAGTTGGGAAATCATGTCTTCTCCTGAAATTCGTTGTATTATGCTAACCCTCTTTCCTTCAAATTTTCTTTTCTTTCTCGAGAAAGGTAGATTGGAAGAACTTAATATGCATTTCTTTTTGGTGAATTTCCTATGCTTGGATTTATATATTCGTGTGTAGTCTTCCAGTTATGCATGTAGTCTTATTGTGGCTTTTGTCACTTGTGCGGGGATTTATTCGTATCCGGAGAGTTATATCAACACAATCGGGGTGGACTTTGTAAGCCTCTGGAGTCTGGAGGGTGTTGCTGTTGGGAAAGGAGGTGTCGGTCACATAGCGGCAATAAACCAAAATCAATAAACATTTCCTTGTGTGAACAATCACAGCCAATCCAAAAGAAAAAACAACAGTCAACAAACTCACCAATACACGAAATTAAGCAGCAAGAAATAAATAACACAGGCAATTTTTTACATGAAAAACCTCCCTCAATGTGAGAAAGGAAAAACTACGGGACCTAGTCCAGTAAAGAAAAACTCCACTATAATCAATCAAGTTACAGAGTTTTTCACCTCTAGATACAACTAGAGTAACCAATCAACTCAAAATACTACAATAATCATCAATAAGATGAAAAATCAAGGAGTTGAGAACAATATCACCCTTAAAATTTCAGCAACTGCGACTGAAGATCAGGGTACCTTGGAGATCTCCAAATCCAATCTCCACCGTTCATAATGAAGAACAACGAGAGAGGAACCTCTGGTTAAAATTTCAGGTTGATCCGACAAGAAATCACCATCCGATCGAAGGTTGGAAGATTAATGCGCAAAACTAAAAAAACAAAAAAAAATTTCTTCTTTCTCTCTCTTCCCTCTCTCTCCCTCTCTCTCTTCTCTTACTGCTAAAATTCTCTTCACTTCACTTCTTAAGGGTTTAAAACACCCTTATATATGTTAGGCTTTGGGCTCCACTTACGAGTGTACCCAAACCCAACAAATCTCCCCCTCACGACTAAGCGGAGGATCTAGCCATACTGGCTATCAAGCAACAAATCTCAAGCTTCTCCTTCAGCAATGCTTTAGTCATCATGTCAGCACCGTTATCAACTGTATGAACCTTCTCTAGCTCTAGCAACTTGGAATTCACCATATCTCGTATCCAATGATACCTAACATCAATGTGTTTCGATCTTGCATGGAAACTAGCATTCTTTCCAAGATGAATGACACTCTGGTTATCAAAAAATAACACATACCGGTCCTGCTTGAAACCAAACTCAAGAAGAAAAGTTTTCATCCACAACAACTCCTTGCAAGCCTCTATAGCTGCAATAAACTCAGCTTCTGTGGTTGACAAAGCAACACACTTCTTCAACCTTGATTGCCATGCTATAGCTCCTCTGCAAACTTGATTATGAAACCAGATATAGACTTTCGATAATCAACATCTCCTGCCATGTCTGCATCAGTAAAACCAACTAACAAAGGTTTATCACCACCAAAACTAAGACTCAAGTCAGTTGTACCTCTAAGATACCTCATAATCCACTTCACCGCATTCCAATGCTCTTTACTTGGTTTAGAGATAAAACGACTTACTGTACCAACTGCATGAGTAATGTCTGGCATGGTACACACCATAGCATACATCAAACTGCCAACTGCTGAGGCATATAGAACTTTCTTCATCTCTTCCTTCTCTTCATCTGTTGACGGACATTGGTTGACACTCAACCTGAAATGAGGAGCAAGTGGGCTAGCAACAGGTTTAGCCCCAGTCATACTAAACCTTTGAAGTACCTTCTTTATGTACTTCTCTTGCGACAAGTACAGCTTTCTGGCATCCCTACAACGAGTAATTCTCATGCTTAAAATTTGCTTAGCATGACCCAAGTCCTTCATGGCAAAAGACTTACTTAGTTTCTTCTTCAACTCAGCAATCCTAGAAGCATTCCTGCCCACAATCAACATATCATCCACATAAAGTAACAATATGGTAAAATCATCGTCAGAAAATTTGCGAACAAACACACAGTGATCTCCAGAAGTCTTCTTATAACCTTACTCCCCTATAACTGATTCAAACTTCTTATACCACTACCTAGGAGCCTGCTTCAACTCATACAAGCTCTTCTTCAGTTTGCACACAAAGTCTTCTTTTCCTTTCACCTTGAAGCCCTCAGGTTGTTCCATGTAAATCTCCTCCTCCAAATCACCATGAAGGAAGGGCTGTCTTGACATCCATCTGCTCGATCTCTATATCAAGACTAGCAAAAAACCAAGAACAATTCAATAGAAGACATTTTACAACAGAGAAAATTGTCATCAAAGTCAATACCTTTCCTTTGACCAAATCCTTAACAACCAATCGGCTTTATACTGTGGCTTCAAATCGTGCTCTTGACTTTGATTACGAATACCCATTTGTTCTTCAAAACTCTCATGCCCTTAGCAACTTCACCAACTCATAGGTGTGATTTTCATGCAAAGATTTCATCTCATCTTGCATAGCTTCAATCCAACGATCCTTATGCTCATCTTCAATGGCTTCCTCATAACATTTAGGTTCTCCCCCATCAGTGATTAACACCCAATCCTCAGATGAGTAGCGGGAAGAAGGAACATGTTGTCTAGTAGACCTCCTAAGTGGAACAGTTGACTCATCCACAACTTCAGGAACATGAACATCAACCTCATCAACAACAACATCACCATCAGCATTTTCAAAATTAACATGCTGATCAGGAACATGATTCTGGACATCATCATGAGCACCAATATGAGAAATAGGATCAAGATCACTTAGGTTACCAGAACTAGAATGCCCTAGCTTCTCTACCTCGTCAATATCTTCAATGGTTTGATCCTCCATGAAGATAACATCACGGCTTCTCACAAGTTTCTTCTCAATGGAATCATACAGCCTATAACCAAACTCATCAAGGCCATAAGCAATGAAAATGCACTACCTCGTCTTGGCATCCAACTTGGACCTCTCATCTTTAGGCACATGTACAAAAGCTTTGCATCCAAACACTCTCAAGTGGTCATAGGAAATATCCTTTCCATACCACACCCTGTTTGGAACATCACCCTGCAAAACAATAGTGGGAGATAAATTAATAATATGTGCAGCTGTTAATACAGCCTCACCCCAAAATGAATAAGGCAACTTAGCTTCAGAAAGCATAGATATAACTCTCTCCATCAAGGTCCTATTCATCCTCTTTACCATGCCATTAAGCTGAGGAGTCTTTGGAGGAGTCTTTTGGTGTCTAATGCCCATCTGTCTGCAGTATTCATCAAACGGCCCGCAGTATTCACCACCGTTGTCAGTCCGAATACACTTCAACTTCTTTCCAGTCTCTCTCTCAACATAAACCTAAAACTGTTTAAAGACCCCCAACACTTGGTCTTTGGTCTTCAAGACATAGACTCATAATTTCCTGGAACAGCCATCAATAAAAGAAACAAAATACAATGCACCCCTCAAAGTCTTTGTCTTCATAGGACCACACAAATCTGAATGCACCAACTCAAGCAACTCAGTCTTTCTTGAAGGAGGATTAGTCTTAAAAGAAACTCTGTGTTGTTTTCCATCCAAGCAATGCTCACACTTTTCTAGTTTAGCACCCTTTAAATCTGATAAGAGATTCTTCTTGGCCAACGCATTCAATCCTTTCTCACTAATGTGACTAAGTCTCCTGTGCCATAATACTGAAGAGTCATTTTCAACTGCATTTACCCTATCAGTACATATTGACGCTGTTGTCCAATATAAGCCAGAACGCTTTCTACCACGAGCCACCACCAAGGAACCTTTAGTGAGCTTCCACATATCACCACCATTGGTACTCACATAACCCTCATCATCAAGATTACCAACAAATATCAAGTGCAAACGAACATCAGGTGCATGTTTAACATTGTTCAAAATAAGTTTAGTTCCCGTACTTGTTTCCAATATAATTTTCCCAATGCCAACAACTTTAGAAATAGTTTCATTTCCCATATTCAATACCCCATAATCACCTGGAGTATAAAATGAGAAAAAAAATCCTTCCTTTATGTAACAAGAGAACAGGCACCAGTATCTACAACCCAGCTTGATTCATCACAAACAACCCCAACTAGGCTCTCATCAAGGACTGTCACAAGATCTTCTTCAGTGGCAATAACAACACAATTCTCGTTGTCATTCTCTTTCTTTTCTTCCTTTCCTTTGTTGCTTTTCTTCTCTTTCTTCAACTTCCAGCAATTTTTCTGCAAGTGCCCTTTCTTATCACAATAAAAACACTTAACATCTTTGTATCTGCCTTTGGATTTACTTTGACTTTGCTTTTTATTTTGAGAACCTCGGTTGTTATTTCTCCCCCTAGAGGTAGTCACCAACACATATGACGAAGAGGAACCTTGAGACTTTCTTCTCATTTCTTTATTCAATACACTGCTCTTGGCAAGATCCATAAAGATAACACCATCCAGAGCAGAATTTGACAATGAAGATCTAAAAGTTTCCCAAGAATCTGGTAAGGAGCCAAGGAGAAACAAACCTGTATTTCTTCATCGAATCTAATCCCCATTCGACAAGCGATTCATAATTCCTGGAAGTTATTAGTGATCATCATAGAGTCCCATCACTATACTTGAGGTTAACATCTCGCTTTATTAAGAACATCTTGTTGTTCCCGGTCTTTCGAGCATCTGACTTCTCCAATTTGCTCCCACAAGTTTCGAGCATGTGTCTCACCAGAAATATGATTCAATACATTGTCGTCAACTCACTGTCTGATAAAACCACATACATGTCTATGCATCAGAGTCCATGCTTCACCCGATTTATCATTAGGCTTTTCAGTGGCAAATACTGGTAAGTGAAAATTCTTCACATAAAGCAGATCCTCCATCTTGCCATTCCAAAGAGCATAATTGGCGCCATTCAAAGTAACCATCCTACTAGTGTTGACAACTTCCATTGTTCACCAAAATCATAACCACAAATATCCCGAACCAAAAGCTCTGATATCACTTGTTGGGAAAGGAGGTGTCGGTCACGCAGCGAGAATAAACCAGAACCAATAAACCTTTTCCTGTGTGAACAATCACAGTCAATCCAAAAGAAAAAACAGCAGCTAACAAACTCACCAATACACGAAATTAAGCAGCAAGAAATAAATAACACAGGCAATTTTTTACGTGAAAAATCTCCCTCAATGTGAGAAAGGAAAAACCACGGGACCTAGGCCAATAAAGAAAAACTCCATTATAATCAATCAAGTTACAGAGTTTTTCACCTCTAGATACAACTAGAGTCACCAATCAACTCAAAATAATACAATAATCATCAACAAGATGAAAAATCAAGGAGTTGAGAACAATATCACCCTTAAAATTTCAGCAACTTCGACAGAAGATCATGTTATCTTGGAGATCTCTAAATCCAATCTCCACCGTTCAGAATGAAGAATAACGAGATATGAACCTCTGGTTAAAATTTCAGGTCGATCCGACAAAAAATTACCATCCGATCGAAGGTTGGAGATTACTGCACAAAACTGAAAAAAAAAACAGAAAAATTTTCTTCTTTCTCTCTCTTCCCTCTCTCTCCCTCTCTCTCTTCTCTTACGGCTGAAACTCTCTTCACTTCACTTCTTAAGGGTTTAAAACACCCTTATATATGTTAGGCTTTAGGCTCCATTTAGGAGTGGACCCAAACCCAACAGTTGCTTTACGTATTATTTTATCAACATTGCTTGATTTGCTTATGTTTCTGATTCCATTTGATTTGATGCTTGTAGAAAATCCATACTGTGGAGCAGGATGGCAAAACCATTAAACTTCAAATTGTAAGATTTAATTTTCCATTTTTGTTTTCTGGGTTGTGGCTTAACTAGTTTTATGTGTTGAACTTGAGCTGGTGTGATGTTTTTTTAGCATCTGTAGACTGTTACTGTTTTATCATATTTGGCTTCTGTTTCTAGATATGGCAATCATCGTGTGGTTACTGTTGTTTCTTGTTTTCTCCATTGCCTTAGTGGGACACCGCAGGACAAGAACGTTTCAGGAAAATCACTAGTAGTTATTACCGTGGGGCACATAGCATCATAGTGAGTTCTTCTCTCATTTCTATTTAAAGAAGGCATTTCAATTTTCATGCTTTCCACAATTATCTTTGTTGGGTTTTTCTACTGATTTCCTGTTATCTTTGATAACCAAGACTGATAAAGATTTGACAATTTACAGGAATGAAAAATGCAGAAAAGTAAAGACACCAGTATTTTACTTGGTTCGATAGCACAAAGCTATCTACATCCAAGGTTCCCACTTGATAGTGGTGTAGGAAATTTCACTATGAAGAATCAAGAGAAGAAAACCAGATACAGAGATGAGTGTAATTTTACACTTGCAAAGAGCCTCACCAAGAAACCCTCTTAGTACCCACAGGTGTACCCTAGCAACCTCTGAATATTTTCTCTTCTCTCTTTTTTCACTTTCAACTCACTGAATACAAAATACAATGAAGCTTTTAATTTCTGTGTGTTGTTCGAATATTGTCTGAAGCCTTTGTCTTTTATAGCTGCTGAAGAAGACTTTCGGATGACTATCTATTTACATCTTCTCTCCTCCATGTGCCTATCACGTGGGTCTTTAATTGACTCTTCCTTGATGCTGTGCGTTTTGAATGGCTGGTTGCTTCCTTGTATCAACTGGAGCTTGTGTAATAAGTGATACGACTGTGTTGTGTTTGCCTTTGACTTGAGTGTCACGTGGGTTGTCTTTATGCATTAGTCACTTATATTTTGCTTCAGCTGAAACTCAAGCCTTTGAGAATCGAGAGCCTTTCTTGTCTCCTTCTTCGACATTTCAGACATAGACTTCTTAGTTTCTTCATGCTTTCATTGCTTCTGTGTATGATTGATGGAGAATCAATGATTTTCCTCACATATTTTCCCTCCTTCTCCATTAATCCATACTTAGAACCCTCATCTGTGAGCGAAGCACAAAAATCTGACAACCCTAACCTTCCTAAATTTGTGAGATCTGTCGAAATCACCTTTGATTTCATGTGGTTTCCCTCCTATTTCACCAATCCTAGCTCTTTTTGAAAGAACCCTAAGAAAAAACCCCAAATCCGAAAAATCTCCAAATCCTGAAACCCTAATCTTCACCCCTTGTGAGATCTGCTGGTTCTGGTTTCGGTATCATGGGGGTTCTTCGATCTGTGAGTAATCCCTGCAAAACATGAATTTATTTTGGGTTAGTATTTTAGTTTGAAATCGAGAAGGTTTAACTCACTGTGATCTTTTCAGTTGTGAAGCCTTGACTAGCTTGTCCCTCACGAAATGGAGTCGATGTCAGCGTCTTGGACCTCTCATGCAAGACTGGATTTGTGCTCGGTATAAAGCATTTTGACTATCTGTGAAAGTTCTTTGTTGTACTAGGTTAGTCTTAATTTACATTAGGATGCTTGTTAGTCATGTTAATACCTTAACCCTTCGTGATTGCATAAAATTTGCTTCTATAGTTGAGATTGATACACCATTGTTGTTGTACCTTCCAACTTCTGTGTTTCTGCTAGTGTAAAAAGTATGCACATTGATTTCATTGTGTTTTTATCATTGCATATTCGCATCTACATATCCATGTAGCTTAGACTGTTAGTATTAGCTAGCTTAGGTTTAGTGAAACACAATCCATGACTTAAAGTTCCAACAAGGTACCAAGACATTCTTGGTCCTTGCCAATGCTCTAGCTCGATTAGACATGAACTTGCTTAGAATGCTAATAGCATGAGCAAGATCAGTCGGTACTGAAGATCATATACATGATGCTACTATCTCCAACATCATAGGGTATTTTAGAATGACTTTCTTCTCTTCTTCAGATTGGGTGCACTTGTCTGCAACCATCTGAAGATGTGGGCTTATAGGAATGGAGGTAGGTTTTTCCAATTCCATATTGAACTGGCCAATAACCTTTCGGATGTAACTCTTCTGGTTCAGCCACAGTTTCCCTTCCCTCCTATTCCTTATAGTTTGCATCCCTAGCAACTTCTGAGCCTTAGCTTCTTCAAAACTTTCAGGAACCTTACCCTCAACTTCAGTCTCTTCCCTCCTTTCTTCATACTGTGCTATGCCTACTGGAGGCTTCACAGTTTCTAATTGTGAACCACTATCTTCTTCAGATTCTAGTGGTACAATAAAGTAGGTTGATTGGTTTAAGGCTCCTAAATTCTCCTGAATATCACTATGGAGATCAGAGTTTTCTTTAGGTATTAAACCTTGCCTAAGGAGATGATGCAGGCTTTTATTGCCTGCATGAACCAACCTTGCACTTTTTGTTGGTTCAGGGTTTCTAATTTCTGAAATTTGATTAATTTCAATTGTACATATTACATGGTATAGGCCACCCCTCTTCACTCCTCTAATGATGACTTTCTCATCCCTTAGGATTTCTCTAAGTCCATCTTTGGATCTGATCTGAAAGCCTTGCTTATCGAGCAAGCTTTTTGAAATCAGATTTCTCCTTATTCGGGCATAAATCGACATTGCTTAGGATCCTTCTTTTCCATCAAACATGTTGATGGAAACCCTTCCTATGCCCTCTATCCTTTCTTTGCCTGAATCATCATTTTAACCTTGGCGTTGATGGTTCAAATGTAGTGAACCGGTCCCTATGAGGAGTGACATGCATGGTGCACCCCAGGTCAAATATCCACTCTCTACTTAGGTCCTCACATATCTCACTCACAGTTAGTATTTCATCTTCTTTGGAATCTTGGGTTTTTCTACATTGCTGAAATTCCACTTTCACCGCCTTGTCCTCTTTTTTTCCTACAACCTTACAAAATGCCCTTCTTTATCACAGTAGAAGCAAGTCTTAACTTTACCCTTTTCTTCTTTTCTTTTCCTCTTCTTGGTTGCTTTTCTTTATCACTTCCCTTCCGCCACTTTCCTTTGTTGTTTTTCTTATGAGCTTTATTCTCATAGTTATTCTCTGAAATAGTACTTCAGTCTCTTTCTTAAATGGATTGACTTCAACTATTTCTTCCATAAGAGAATCTAGAACCCTCTTTCTGATAAGTGTTTCTCCACTAGCATGCTTAATTACCTTCTTGAATGCATTAAATTGGAAGGTAAAGACTTTAGGATTACTACGACGATGTTCCTCACTTATTTTCTCACCTGTAGCTTCTAAATCTTGCACTAGCTTGAAGAAATAGTCTAAGTTATCATCTAAGGATACTGAAGTATTCATTTTGTAGTTAGCAAGGTTGTGGAGAAGTGTCATCTTGTTAGGAAGACACTTCTTAGCAAACAATTCATCAAGTTTGACCCAAAGCTTCTGTGCAGTGTTACAATTCTGCACTTTCCTTATCACTGTTGGTGATAAGTGAAGCATTAACTTGCAATGTGCAAGTCTTTGCATTTTCAGCTTCTTAATAGGACCAGTTTCAAGGTCATAATCATCATCAATTGCACCATAACATTCATAAGACTCAAGAAGAGCTTGCATCTGGAGTTTCCAGATGGTAAAGTCTTCTTTACCAGAAAAAAAACAATCATTTCTTTACCTACCATGATTTCTGTAATGTAAAGAAACTTAAAAATGCACTCACTTACTGATGTTGAATGTATCTGATACTGAGCTTACTTACTGATCTTGACTGGTTATTTACGCTTCTTTACTGACTGGTCTTGGATGATTCTTGATGCTTCTTTGCTGCTTGAAGTGTCCAAGAATTGTCCCAGGAGGTCTTGAAGCTCTGATACCACTTATGTTGAGTTTTTCTACTGATTTCCTGTTATCTTTGATAATCAAGACTGATAAAGATTTGACAATTTGCAGGAATGAAAAATGCAGAAAATTAAAGACACCAGTATTTTACTTGGTTCGATAACACAAAGCTATCTACGTCCAAGGTTCTCACTTGATAGTGGTGTAGGAAATTTCACTATGAAGAATCAAGAGAAGAGAACCAGATACAGAAATGAGTGTAATTTTACACTTGCAAAGAGATTCGACTGTGTTGTGTTTGCCTTTGACTTGAGTGTCACGTGGGTTGTCTTTATGCATTAGTCACTTATATTTTGCTTCAGCTGAAACTCAAGCCTTTGAGAATCAAGAGCCTTTCTTGTCTCCTTCTTCGATATTTCAGACATAGACTTCTTAGTTTCTTCATGCTTTCATTGCTTCTGTGTATGATTGATGGAGAATCGGTGATTTTCCTCACAATCTTTTTATTGTCTTCACATGATTGCAGATAGTCTATGACGTGACGGACCAAGAGATCTTCAACAATGTGAAGCAATGGTTGAGTAAGATTGACCGTTATGCCAGTGAAAGTGTGAACAAGCTGCTGGTTGGGAACAAGTGTGATCTCACATCTAACAGAGTTGTTTCTTATGAAACAGCAAAGGTACAACCCTCTTACTATGTTTGGTTTAACTAAACTGTTCGGTTTACATGAGTTTTATATGCTAACAATTGTCGGGATTTCAACAGGCATTTGCTGATGAAATTGGGATTCCGTTTATGGAGACAAGTGCAAAAAGTGCTACCAACGTAGAAGAGGATTTTATGGCAATGGCCGCTGATATCAAGAATAGGTACATATTGTAATGCATAAATACTCACTCCCTTCCCCTTCTCCTCCTTAACCAACCACAATTTTTTTTCGAGAAGATATATATGGAATACTTGTTTGCTGAGGTTTTCCACATAATAGGAAGTATTGAGAAGATGCTGTAATTCCCTACTGTTTTAGTTATCAGGCTGTCACGTTTTGGTTAGTTCTGCATTGCGTAGTTCACTTATGATCAACTGCGTATACCTGTGCAGGATGGCCCATCAACCTGCGTCAAACAATGCAAGACCGCCGACTGTGCAGATACGCGGACAGCAGGTTAACCAGAAGTCTGGTTGTTGCTCTTCTTAGTCTCACACAGTCCTGAACTGATCGACACAGCTCTATGCCAGAAAGGCATCCCAATTACCCTGGTCGAGACCCTCCCGACTCCACAGAACGATATGCTTTATCAATTGTTTCTAAACAATTTAGAATCTTGTTTGTGTTCACTTCTTTGTTAAATTTCTGTACAGAGATTTGTTGTTTAACTATTCCAATATAGTGGAATTAAAAGTTAATTGTTTTTTTCTTCATGTGCTCATCTTATGTCCTAACTTGTGATGTGATTATTCATTCGCTTTCAAAGCTTCACTACAACTTGGGAATATCTTGGGACCATGATTGGATCACATTCATGTCCTTACCTAAGATTATCTGATCTGTTGTTCATCCATTTGTCTATCGCGAGGGCAACAGAGGCACCGACTGGATAGTCAATTATGCGGAGCAACTGGCCAATGGAGTTACTTATTTTGACTCCACACTCGTAGGGTGCCACTTGATCCTTTTAGAGGATATTTCAGGAACCTGTTTCCCTCGCTTAGTCATGTAATTGGATCTGTTCGTTTCTCTTTAATAAAAAAAAACAAATAAAGATAAAGTTCACACTATAAATCAAATGACAAGACAGAACGTTGGAAGTAAATGGAAGGAAAACGAAAATCTATAGCATCAATGGCAGATTGTGTGTCTACTGCTTCGCGAGGGGATGCTATTCTACACCTTTCCTGGGACAAGGATACTTCTTGTGCTTGGTTTGCTAGGTGAGTCCAATTTCAAGTTCCAATATCTCAGGATTTGCTTCTGTATCTGAAGAAGTTGCTAGTCCAGGAGAAAAGCTGGGTGGTAACTAGCAAATTTATTGGCTCTTCTGGGCATGAACTGAAGGAATGGCAGGTGGCAGGATAATGTTAAATCGATTATAGTTGTTGGTTCAGCAGGACGTGTTAAACAGTTTGGCTGACATGTTAATAGCATAGTTCTATTATTTTTTGGTCTCCCAGGAGGTGTCCACCGGATCGAAGTCGGTGACTAATCCCTCTTCACTGCGTGATACATCTCATATCTGGGGGCAACAGCTGGCCCATGAGTTTGCTGCGTTCCCAAAGGCAAGGATCGAACATGAAACCACTTGGTTAAGCGATGAGGGTATGCGCCACCCACACCAATCCACTGGGTTTAGTTCTATTATTGAAAGCTGGGTAGCTTGTGAATAAAGCATACACTTTCACCTTCTAAGGTGAAAGTGCATGCTCATTGACATTAAGGAAACTTAGTGGACCAGGAATTAATATTGGTCTAATCTAGACATAAAGAGTTATTTTAAATTTGTTGAGCTTTAGATAGAGCCAGATTGAGCAGTCTAAGCCCTTGTACCCTTCATTGGTTCTAATTGATTTCATAACTCTCTCATTTTCTTTGAGTACGACAACCTAGAACAAATTGTGTAATTAGAAACATGATTCTTTGTTGTATAATCATGATTGGTGTAAACAATCATCAAAGGGTCAATCAGTTTCTTTCATGAATCAGATGAAAATATATACTTGATCCATAATATTAAAGGGTAAAGTGCAACTATTAAGAGTACAAACAAGTTCATGAATGATAACTTTGGAGATAATACGATAGAAAATGATTTTTTAATATTAAATTATAGGTTGATAAGTTAATTGAAATTAGGGCTCATAATAGATTAAACCGAATTTAGGGCTTCTTAAACTCAAATTTAATTTAAAGAATATTGTCATATTTGAGTTTGAATTAGATCAAAGTTGATCATTTGACTCGTTAGCTTCAAGTTAAAATAAATATTATGAATACTTGTCTGAATTTGATTCGGTATGACATTGTATTAGTGTCGGTTAATATCGAGTATCGTTTTAGATAATTTTTAAGCTTATAAAATAGTTCTTAAAATTTTTAATTGCAAAATAGTTATTCAATAAATTATATTATATAATTTATAATTTTACATCAATCATGTCTCAAAAATTATAATAATATAGATTTAAAATAACAACAATTTATTTATTTATATTAATATTATTGTATACATATTTTACATATAAATAGTAATCATAATTAATATGAAAAATTATTTAATCATCATACAAATATAAAATTAAGAACAATACAAAATATATAAAATATTACAATACAAAATATTTTGTTAGGTTTAAATTTTTAGTTAAAATTTTTAATAAATTAATAATTTATGTAAAATTATAAATTTTAAACATAATTATAAATAACTGAAACTCAATTTAATTTTCTCTTGCAACTTGCTTGCTTCCTTTTAACATGGAGTTTCTTAGACGTGGTTGCTCTTCCAATCACATCCTCAATTTTTTAAATTTTACAGTACCGGCTAGTACTAGATAAAATTGCCGATATCGGCTAATACTAATGACTAATATCAAATTACTGAGTTTCGTATTATTTTTTAGTTGGTATCAACTGGAACGGTACAATAATTAGAATACCGATCAAATTTTGAACCAATTTACTATAATTGATTGAACTTAAATTCAATCAAACTAAATTTAATCTATTGATTTTAAACTGAATTGAATCCAAGTTAATTAATTTGTTATCTTTGGTTAAAAGGATTAAGACTTACATTCTTTTAGTGATTTTTGCACAAGAGCGATATCTAAGGAAACGTTTTACAAGCTTTTCTTATGATTTTTTCACAAAGTTCTCAATTGAGTGCAGTAAAATTTTCAAGGATCTGCATATAGTATTGGTTTGTGATCTACGGTTAAAATATAGGTTGTCATTTAGTAAAAAATAATTTAGTGACATTTTTATTTTATACGTTTTCAGATAAATGTGATAAAACTTATAGGATAAGTATACATTGTAAATAAAAACTTAGAGGATAAGTACACATTGTAAATAAAATTATGATGAATTTATAATTATGAAATTAGTATTATATTTATGTATTTGATGCAATTATATTTTATCTGTTTTATAACCTTATATTTAGCATCTTGCATGTGTTTTATGGATGTCTATAGCCTTTTCATCATGTTTTATAATTATTAGAGCTTTAGACATATAAAATACAATAAGTCTTTAATAGGTTGAAATTAACACTGCTTTTCAATTTCTGGCAGATTTGACCTGTGAATCTTTGGAAATTTGTATCTCGTGATTGGCTTATTAAAAAATTCTAAAATTTGGCAGGCATAATCTTGACTCATTGAAGAATGTTTCCACCAAGTTTTAGAATTTTTGGAGCTGTCAGTTGAGAGCAAATTGAATTATCATGCAACAAGCTAGCTATAGACGGACGCAGGTGGAGAATAAGGTTTTAAGTAGGAGTTGCATTTTAATTGTCACATCCAATGCTTAAAGCTAAGGAGAGGCATGTTGCATTTCACGTTGCAAGCATACTGTGAGAAGAGCCACAAGCACAGTGAGAGGAGACACATGGAACGCATTCTTGTGCGACAAATGAAGAGCTAGAGGGTTTGAGTGGTGGCAAATAAAATTGTCACATCATGATCAACAATGGACAGGCAACATACGTGAGCAAAATTATCAAAGGAGGGATTTAAGAGGAGGCGTGGACTAAACAAGCGTGGAGCTTTTTAATTGGAGAATAAAAATAAAAAAGGAACGAAGGCCACAGCAAAAACGCAGCGCATAAGAAGGAAAACGCACAGGAGAAGAAACAAAGAACAAGGGATTTAAGAGGAGACATCAAACTTAATTGTTCAATCATCAACAGTACATCACAAGCTACAAGAGTGAAACGATGCGTAGAGGAGAAACAAAGCAAGTGAGCACGAGACAAGAGCGATTATTGAGAACGTCGCGAGAGAGCGATAAGTTTTAAAATTGAAAAGACCCACCACCCATGCATCCAAGAAGAACACTCACGTTGTCCCAACAGCAAACAACCAAAGCAGAAACGCAGCACATGAGGAGGGCCATGCCAAGACAGAAAGAAGATAGCTGGAAAGAAATAAAGGAAAGCTGGAGTAATCATGCACGGCCACACCACCAGCTGGAGACGCACTACATCGGAGAGGAGACTCTTAATTGTCTAATCCAAGCTACAGTAGATAAGCAGAGGAATAAAACAAGCAAGAGCTTCACGTGGAGGGAAGCACGCAGCAAGCACAAGAGAGGAGAGCCAAAGTTTTAGTTGATGTGTGACCTTTATTGGTCACATCATCAACAGTGAGAGGGAAGCACAGTAGCGGCTACGAGAAGAATAAAACGCAGAAGAGTGTGTGGCTTGGCCAGTGGGCAGCAGTTTTCGGTGAAGGTTTATTTTTAATTTTAATTTGTCAATTTCAGTTTTATTAGGTAGAGACTAGTATTATGTGTGGCTAATTTTTAATCTAGACAAGGTACTTTACATTTTATGCATGTAGTTCGTGAGACTCTTGTGATTTAATTGTTTTTGTTTATTTCTTATGTTTATTTAATCTCTGCTCTTAATCGATTTATTATTGTTGGGTTTGTTGATTAATAAGGCCTATTAATTAATCGACTTGATGATAAATTGCCGAATAGATTAGTTAATCCGTGATTGCTGTCTATCGAGTGGCAAATTAATTTTAATTAAGAAATTAATTAGATTAAATAATTTGGTCTAAATAGATTGTGGTTTTTCGATTACATTGGCTAAGGCGAGGTCCATTAAAGCCTACCGCTGCCATAGATTATATTTTGCGGAGCTTTACTCGGGAATAGTCTAATTGGTTAGGGTAATAATCTCTGAGCTTTACTCAGGATTATCGAATAATTACGAATGGATTGGTAGATTTGTGCTATTCACGGTCTGCTATAACTTTGTCCATAGAAATGAACGAAATTTATATTTTTGAGTCTATGATCGAATTACGGTATCAAACGGAAGAGTACCTTGGCTAGGTTTTTATTCATATTATTTTCAATCTTATTTTTAATTTCTTCTTGCGTGATTTCGTGTTTTAAATTTAATCATTCCCAAATCAATTATTTTTATATTTTTATTTTCGATTTCGCAAAAATAAATAATTAGTACACTGGTTTCTGTGGTTCGACCCTATTCACCACTTTACTCGCTTAAGTGTTCTAGAGTAGGAATTTATTTTTGATTGGTTTGACACGCCATCAAATTTTGGGGCCGTTGCCGGGGACCAGTGTTTAAGTTTTTGTTTATTTGTGTTGCTAATCATTTTTTTCTTTTTAGTTTTTGTTTGTGATTTAATTGGTGTTTTGTATATATTTGTTCGTGATTAATTTATTTTCTGCTATTTGGTGATCTTTTCATTTTATATTTTTGTGTTAAATTTTTTTTCGATATGAACGGAAGTAATTTCTTTTATAATTCATATTCTTATTCCTATAACAATGTTTGGACTGATCAACCTAACTTTTGTTATGGATGGAATAATCAGCAGAATTGCTTCCATGATAGTTTGCAGGACACACAATAATTCTTGTACAAACCAGAAGCTTCCTATCACAACTCCGGTCCATCTCTGAAAGAGTTGATGTTGCGATTCTGCAGGAGAGTACTTTACAATTCCGGAAGGATTGTGGGCAATTTCAAAAGACACATGTTATAGCGCCAAGATCCGGAGAGCCAACATAATTCAGTGCATCTTTAGAAATGGTTAACAAACATGTTGCTAACACTTTGCAATTGCAACAGGATATTCAACAAATCAAAGCAATCCAACAGACCACGAATTACCTACTGGGTCAGATGACAATGCGTCTTGATCACCTAGAATCGCAAAGCAAAGAGGAGCAACCGTATCAACTCGAGGTGTACCCAATTGAAGTCTCTTTGAAAATTTGCAAAGTGATGAGGAGCTTGAGAATTTTGAGGTCAACCCTCAACAAATTGTTTGTGTCGAAGAAGTGGAGACGAGCTCGAAGCCGAAAAGAACACATCTTTTAGCTCGGAGGTAAGTACTGAGTCCATAATTATTTTTGAAACTAACTCTTTACCTTTACATTACAGATTAGAAGAATTGAATGATGAAGAAACGTTCGAAATATTTCCGGAATGTATGGACTCGGTCCGAATTGAGAAGCTGAGGGTAGGGAAGATGATAAACGGGGATGACGATCAATTAAGGCCTTATCCGGTACTACCTCACGTGGAGAAGCCACATGTGACACCTGAAAATCACAATTTTGTCACGTGAGGAGAAAAAGGAGTCAAGCCAACGACGTTAAACAAATGCGCTTCTTGGGAGGCAACCCAAGGTTTGATTCCATTTTATTTTCATCTTTTAATTTTTAGTTGTTCATAATTCTGTCAAGCTCCTGTTTCTCGACATTTTCTTCCAATATTTTGTGCTGTTGTTGGATGTCACTTGGTCGCAAGGTTTTTATTGTTTTGCAGGATAATATGGGCGCATCACCTCGCAGCTCCACCATTATCTTGGCGCATCACCTTAGAGAAGCTTTCTCTCACTCTTTACCTTTTTACTATTTTTGTCTTTCATTTGCTTACATTGAGGACAATGTTTGGTCTAAAGTGTGGGGGAAGGATTTAGATTAAATTTTGCATGAAAATTTTCAAGTTTTAGTAGATGCATGATTCAGATTTTTCTTGGTTTTTGTGTTTCAAAATTTTTCTTGGTTTTTGTGCTTCAAAGTGTCACACCTTTGCTCTTGCTTGAACTTGAAGATTTTCACCTGAACTTGCATGTTTTATTTCAAAAACCTATAAAAATTGAAAAAAAAAACTTTTGAAAAACATAAAAAGAGTTTTTCGTTTTTGCATGCTTTGCACCTTAAGTATTTAGTTTTGTCTTTTGATCTCCCAATGATTGATAAGAATATGAGTATTATAGGTGAGAGTTAATCTGTGATATTTGAATCATGAACTTGATGAATGAGTTTTTATGTGATTTTTAAGCTTGATAGCTTTTGGATTGATTTTGAAACTACACTGTGTTAACTTAATAGATGATTGTCCCATTTGAGCGTTTGAACCTTCAACGCAATTCTTTGATGTGTGTTCATTCAATGCTTTGTATCTCTAGAACTTGCTTTATATCTTGTTGAGACTACACTTTTACATGCATGCATGAAGATGATAAAGGCACTTAGGATTTTAACCACTTGACCAAAAAGCCAACCCAAAGCATGTTATCCACTAGTAAGCCCATTTGAGCTTATTATCTGTTCTTTGCTTTACCATGTTTTACTTAACCTTTTCTTAATTGATTTATCTTTCTAACCCTTATCATGATTAGTAGAGCATGCTTGTTGAGTTAAACTTGTGAAGATTGCGCATATGGGAATATTAGTGGTATATGACTTGTATTGTACATGTTGTCAATGGGGAAGGAATCGAAATATATAAAAAAAAAAAACAAAAAAAAAGTTTGAGGCCAAGAAGAGAAAAGAAAGAAAAGGACTCTCCATGTGCTTGATTGATAAATGTTTAGGGAATGAAAGTTCAAAAAAAAAAAGGAGAGAGAGAGATGTGCTTAATTGTTTGATAATATGCAGGATGCGCACATATGTGTTGTTGATTACCTATTATGCTCTACTCACTCTGATATTTAGCCTTTTCTTACCTTTCCTTTACCTTACCCCTAACCCAACCAAGTTACATCCTTATTGAAGACCTTTTGATTTATGTTGTGCATGTAATACTTAGTAGTGTATTTAAGATTAAAGAGCAAGCCTATGGAAGAGCATTACATTGTTTGAATCTATGAGGGTTAAAACACATTTGAGCCATAAACACTTGAGTGTTGGAGTGTATGACAATGAGAGGACCTATTATTTTGACACGGTGTAGATTTCCTTTAAGTTTATTGTGCTATCTTGCTTGGCTCTTACATTTAAAGTGAGTTCATTACTTTTATGGATTAAATGTCGAGGGTTCCTTCTTGTTTATAATCCTTGTATGTCTTTGATGTTGATGGGAGGTTGGGAGAAAAACTTTGACACTTGAGAAAATGCCCCTTGCATTTGCATATTTATTTCTTTTTGATTTTTGCATCCATACTTAGTTTCTGCATTCTCGGTTTTCTTGGCTTTCAAAATTTATGTTTTTAACCTTCCTCGAGGACGAGCTAGAGTTAAGTGTGGGGGATTTTGATGCAATTATATTTTATATGTTTTAGAACCTTATATTTAGCATCTTGCATGTGTTTTATGGATGTCTATGGCCTTTTTCATCATGTTTTATAATTATTAGAGCTTTAGACATATAAAATACAACAAGTCCTTAATAGGTTGAAATTAATACTGCTTTTCAATTTCTGGCAGATTTGACCTGTGGATCTTTGGAAATTTGTATCTCGGGATTGGTTTATTAGAAAATTCTAAAATTTGATAGGCATAATCTTGACTCATTGAAGAATGTTTCCACCAAGTTTTAGAATTTTTGGAGCTGTCAGTTGAGAGCAAATTGAATTATCATGCAACAAGCTAGCTATAGACGGACGCAGGTGGAGAATAAGGTTTTAAGTGGGAGTTGCATTTTAATTGTCACATCCAATGCATAAAGTTAAGGAGAGGCATGTTGCATTTCACGTTGCAAGCATACGCAGAAGAGCCACAAGCACAGTGAGAGGAGACACATGGAACGTTACTGACGCGACAAATGAAGAGCTAGAGGGTTTGAGTGGTGGCAAATAAAATTGTCACATCATGATCAACAGTGAACAGGCAACATACATGAGCAAAATTATCAAAGGAGGGATTTAAGAGGAGGCGTGGACTAAACAAGCGTGGAGCTTTTTAATTGGAGAATAAAAATAAAAAAGGAACGAAGGCCACAGCAAAAACGCAGCGCATAAGAAGGAAAACGCACAGGAGAAGAAACAAAGAGTAAGGGATTTAAGAGGAGACATCAAACTTAATTGTCCAATCATCAACAGTACATCACAAGCTACAAGAGTGAAACGATGCGTAGAGGAGAAACAAAGCAAGTGGAGCACAGAGACAAGAGCAGTTATTGAGAACGCCGCATGAGGGCGATAAGGTTTTAAAATTGAAAAGACCACCACCCATGCATCCAAGAGGAACACTCACGTTGTCCCAACAGCAAACAACCAAAGCAAAAACGCAGCACATGAGAAGGGCCATGCCAAGATAGAAAGAAGATAGCTGGAAAGAAATAAAGGAAAGCTGGAGTAATCATGCGACCACACCACCATTGGAGACGACTACATCGGAGAGGAAGTAAACAAAACGTTAACCACAAAAAAACCAAGGGGGAAGTAGCGTTAAAGGGGTGAGCTGGTTGGTAGAAGGTGAAAAGAAGTGTGCGTGAACTGAAGGAAATAAAAGAATGTGAGCTGGCTGGAACTTGAAGAGAGGAGTTTTGAGAGATTTATTTTATCTCCAGAAGAAGGAACAAGTCGCACAAGGAAGAGCAGTAGGATATTAAAAGAGAAGCAGATGCGCAGATCTGGGAGCGAGGGATGCAAGGAAGGAGCGACCAGCGGGCCAAAAACGCAAGTAGCGTCGTTTGGGGACAAGAGAATCTGCGAAGGAGCCAAGAGTTAAAACGTGATAGAGACCCTTAATTGTCCCATCGAGCTACAAAGAGGTCAATAAAGAGTGAAGAGACAAGGAATAAAGGGAACACCGTGGAGATAGCTTCGAGTCATTGAAGCCGACGCTTCAAAGAGGGACGCAGCGTTTTATTCAAAACGCGATGGAGAAGGCAAGAAAGACGTCGCGCAGGAAGAAGGAGTGATACGCAGCGTCCCAGTGAAAAGCAAGCAGCAGGTTTTAATAAGTGAGGAGACTCTTAATTGTCTAATCCAAGCTACAGTAGACAAGCAGAGGAATAAAACAAGCAAGAGCTTCACGTGGAGGGAAGCACGCAGCAAGCACAAGAAAGGAGAGCCAAAGTTTTAGTTGATGTGTGACCTTTATTGGTCACATCATCAACAGTGAGAGGGAAGCACAGTAGCGGCTACGAGAAGAATAAAACGCATAGGAGTGTGTGGCTTGGCCAGTGGGCAGCAGTTTTCGGTGAAGGTTTATTTTTAATTTTAATTTGTCAATTTCAGTTTTATTAGGTAGAGACTAGTATTATGTGTGGCTAATTTTTAATCTAGACAAGGTACTTTACATTTGATGCATGTAGTTCGTGAGACTCTTGTGATTTAATTGTTTTCGTTTATTTCTTATGTTTATTTAATCTCTGCTCTTAATCGATTTATTATTGTTGGATTTGTTGATTAATAAGGCCTATTAATTAATCGACTTGATGATAAATTGCCGAATAGATTAGTTAATCCGTGATTGCTGTCTATCGAGTGGCAAATTAATTTTAATTAAGAAATTAATTAGATTAAATAATTTGGTCTAAATAGATTGCGGCTTTTCCGATTCTGTTGGCTAAGATGAGGGTCCATTAGAGCCTCACCGCCATAGATTATATTTTCATGAGCTTTACTCGAATAGTCTAATTGGTTAGGGTAATAATCATGCGAGCTTTACTCGGGATTATCGAATAATTACGAATGGATTGGTAGATTTGTCTTTGTTCACTATTCCGCTATAACTTTGTCCATAGGAATGAACGAAATTTATATTTTTGAGTCTATGATCGAATTACGGTATCAAACGGAAGAGTACCTTGGCTAGGTTTTTATTCATATTATTTTCAATCTTATTTTTAATTTCTTCTTGCGTGATTTCGTGTTTTAAATTTAATCATTCCCAAATCAATTATTTTTATATTTTTATTTTCAATTTCGCAAAAATAAATAATTACTACATTGGTCTCGTGGTTTGACCCTATTCACCACTTTACTCGCTTAAGTGTTCTAGAGTAAGAATTTATTTTGATTGGTTTGACAAGCCATCAAGATTATCCCTAAATTGTTCTTAATTATTATTATGTTAAGACTAGTCATTAATAAAGCGTTAAAAAAACTAGCATGCGTTATGTTTTTTTCTTATAAATGATGTAGTTTATAAATGTGCAGAACTTGTTAGAGAACAAGTTCCTTAATTAATCTCATATGATAAATATTTTATTTGAAATATTACTTATATATCTATGAAAACTCTCATTATGATGATTGTACAAGTGATCATTTATCTTGAGATCTCTAAATTTATCTTGTATGGAAATCGTTATATTGTGATATATACTACTTATGACATATTTTAGTTAATGATAGCTCAGTCGGTAGTCATTAGATGTAGCATAAACTATAAGAAAGTTGGTAAGTGATCAATATAAGATTCATCATCTTAAAGTAATTAAAGAACATGCTCCGTTGTTCTTGATTTTTTGATTCGAAAAACCCTTAACTAAGGTGAAATGACATATAAATATCATTATTTGAATCAGTTGCTGATGGTGGATAATTAATATGATTAGATTCAAATAGAGTAGACATTAATTTTATGCTCTATATGTCTAAATATTTGGGTCGTCATTATGTGTTGCTAGATGTCAATCTTACTTTATGGATATAAATTGTTTAATTAGATAATTAAAGAAATTTAATTTATCTAATCATAAATATGATTTAGGATTATAATTTATATTTATTTTCAATAAAATTATAAATTCATTGTCATTTATTTAGGAACCTAATGGATTGCATAGAGTTGAAGAGAAAAAGTGTTTTAATCAAATTAAACTTGTTTGGAAAATTTGAAAATTTTATGATTAAATATGAGATATCTAATAAAAAAGATCGATATGAGATAATAGATCTTATTTAGGCATAATTAGTATTTAATTAAGATTAATTATAATTCTAGTCAAAGTTTAATTTAAATTAGAATTTAATTTTAATTAAATTACTAAAATATCCAAAACTTATTATAAATAAGTTTAAGCTCTAAAGGAACTAACACTCCTTGTATAACTCTCTTACAATAGTTGGAAAATTCTCTCAACTCGTAATGTAGATACCGTTAAAGATTGAACAATGGTTGAGATAAATCACTTTCTAATATGATTTTAGGAATACAATAATAATATAATTAAACTTCATAATAGAATACAAATTATAATTATTGTTTTGATATAATTTTTGCATTAATCATTTTATAAAATTTTAGGTACTTTTAAGTCTTCAAAAAATCTAATGCGAAAATGTTTCATCATTATTCTATTGTGTGTAGGATTGAATTCCATCCCGATTTCCTGAAAAATACAAAAGTAGGGAAATAACGGTCCTAATCATCACTTTTTCCTTTTTGGTCATCCAGATTCTTCATATAAAATTATATTACATGCCAATGTTACAATTTTAATTTGCTTCGTTCCATTTCATCTCATGTTCGAAATTGTTTCAGGCTGTAAAGGAATGCAATGAAGTAAAGTAAAATGAGGGAACAAAGAATGTAATAAATTCTCTATATTTTCTCAGACAGTTATGTGTTGTATAAGAACAATATATATACAAGGATGATTGTGATTCTAGACTATTCTATTACAACGGTATGAATAACATGGATGATTTGTTATCCGTCGTTGGAAGGTAGTTGAGAGGTAGTAGATCCACTAGTAACAGTGCAGAGAAGACAAGGTGTCTTTGAGTAGAAGTGGTGGATGGGCTCGGAGTGAAGGACCCGCCCATTGCAAGACTCAAGACAAAGGGAGATGAGAATGAGCTAACAAGGTGAGACCGGTTTCAGTGATATGGCGATGTTTCCTCTCGAAAACACAGTTTTGTTGATGGGTGTAGGGGCAGCTGAAACGAGGTTGTATCCCATGGTTAACAAGAAAAGGTAGAAAGGCTTTATATTCCCCTCCTATATCAGTTTGTAGAGCTTTTATTTTTCTGTTTAGTTGAAGTTCAATGAACTTTTTAAATTGAATAAAGGTTGGAAGAGCTTCAGATTTAAGTTTTAGTTGGTATAACCATGTAAAGCGAGTAGAGGCATCAATAAAGATTATGTAATACCTATGCCCTTCAGTGGACAAAAAGGGAGATGGGCCCCAAATGTCTGAATAAATGAGATCCAAAGGTTGTTTGGCAGATATATTGTGAGATTGAAAAGGTAACTTATGAAGTTTTCCTTGCTTGCATGAATCACAAAATCGTAAATGATTGACATTAAAGGAAATTTTCATTGAAGCAAGAACATGTTTAAGTACATTAGATGATGGATGACCAAGTTTGGCATGCCAATTATTGACATCACTCTTAGAAAGCTGTGTAGTAAAGATTTTAGGATGAGAATTTTGGCCAGAAGTAAACTGAGGTGAGAAGGACTGTTGTGAGGGCTTCGGATGAGGAAAAAGATGATTTGGAGGTGGAACATCAAGGCTGTAAAGGCCATCCCGTAGCATCCCCTTGAGAAGAACTCTCCCCGTGTCCTTGTCCTTGAATAAACACAATTTGTCAGAGAATTCAACAATAATTTTGTTATCACTTATGATTTTAGAAATGCTTAGTAAATTTTTGGTGATACTTGGAACATGTAACATTTGATGTAAAGCAAGTGGTGTATGTTTATTGTTTTGGAATTGAATGTAAGAGGAACCAACATGTGCAATAGGGAGAGAATTTCCATTACCTACAGTGAGGTGATCATTACCAGCATATCCTGAGCTAATGGAGAGATTGTTTTGATCAGCAGTAACGTGATTTGTAGCTCCAGAATCGACATACCAGGTAGAAGAGTTAGGTTGTTCTGAACTAGTGTTTGATTGATGGGTTAGAAAGGTTTGTGGTGAGCTATTGTGTGATGACTGTTGCCCAAGGGTTTGAGTTTGATGTCGACTTTTCCATTGTTGATTTCCATTCCGTGTTTGATCAAAGCATTCAGTGCAAATGAGAGCATCATGACCAAAGCTTTTGACATAGTTGGCAATAGAGTCGGTTTGCACCATGCCATCTACCTCCTCTACCTCTACTGCTTCTGCCTCTAAAGGTATTGCGATTTCCTTGATTGCGATTTTGGGACTGATATCTGTTAAATGAAGCAAAGTTTGCTGAAGGAGGGAAAACATTAATAGTTTGAGAAGTTGCATTTAACTATTCAAGTCTAGTTTCATGCATCATTAAATTGTATTGCACTTCCTGTAGAGTTGAGTTCTTCATTGTATAGGTTAAAAGAACCACTACTGAATCATATTCATGCCCCAAACCATTTAAGGCACTAAGAATTAGTTCATGATCGTCATCGTATGTCCCGCAACCATAAGTGAGTCTCCAATTGTTTTATCTTCAGTATATAGTCCAAATGGTTTGAGAACCTTTTGAATGGTTGATAATTGTTGTTTTAGTTGCAGAACCCGAACCATCGAAGTCTAAACATATAAGCTTTCTAAGATTTTCCAGCGTTCAAGAGAAGAAGTGGATTGATTTACTTGTCCAACTACATCCTCACCTATTATGGAGAGTAACCAGCAGAGAAGTAATTGGTCCGACTGCACTACGATCGATACTCAGATTTGCCACAAGTCGAGGAGCTTCGCAGAGGATGAAACAGTTTCTGTGATGAATTGTGGTGGAGGAGAGATTTCAGAAGAAATAAAATCTTCCAGTTCAAAAGCTCTAATTGCTGCAAGCACTTGTGCTCTCCAGTTGATAAAATTGTTTCTGTCTAACTTGATGGGTAAGTTAAAATTTAGTGTTTTTGCCAAGGATGAAAAATCTAGCAAAGGTGTGCTGCTAGACTGCCTAAAGTGGGTAGAGGTAGAAGATGAGTATTCATGAGCCATTTGACGTTGGTCAGTGGATAAGCTCAGATACCATGTAAAGGAATGCAATGAAGTAAAGTAAAATGAGGGGAACAAAGAATGTAATAAATTCCTCTATATTTTCTGTACAGTTGCGTGTTGTATAAGAACAATATATATATAAGGATGATTGTGATTCTAGACTATTTTATTACAACGGTATGAACAATATGGACAGATTTGTTATCTGCAGTTGGAAGGTTGTTGAGAGGTAGTAGATCCACTGGTAACAGGTACAGAGAAGACAGTGGTGTGCTGAGTAGAAGTGGTGGATGGGCCTGGAGCTGAAGGACCCGGCCCATTGCAAGACTCAAGACAGAGCTTATCTGATGAACCCTTAACACAGGCCACCTGCTTCTTCGAGTTACACGTTGTCCTTTGTTCATAACCTTTTAGCTTTTGTTGTCTTCTCTCCTAAACTAAGAACTGTCCCGTCTAATTAAGGATTTGATCCATCCACGTTTCTGGAGAATGACTTCTAAGTTCTTATTAGTAACTTGTTCTCAATTATTTCATCTCTAATTCCTTCATTCTCACGAGCCATCAAGGGTTAATTATGATCCATTTGATTAATTTAACAGGGTAGGTAGAACTTGAACCGGAATCAAATGTATCTATACTCAATATGTATACTTAGAACTCAAATCTCCGATTCCAAGTTAATCTATCAATCTTAAAATCAATAGCAAAAAGCCGAGCGCCTCGAGAATGAGCACTCTTCCAAGGCCTTCAAAGTCAATGTAACTTTTGTGCTTACGCATATACAACCAAACCCTGAATTTAGTGATTGCATCTTCCTTCATTAATAGACTCTCCTTTGAAGTAGTTTTTCCCTCTTTCTTATTCATTTCGTTCACCTTACTTTCATCAAATGATAATAAGAATTGCCACTAAGAGATACTCCTCTTATCTAAAATAAAAATCGCTTTAGAAATTTTAATTATTCAAAGTAAGTGTAGCTTCGCGATTTTTCATGCATGTTTATAATTTTATTTCCAAAATTACACTTTAATTTCTCTTATATCCTAATTATCTGATTACATTTTCAAGATAATTTAATACGCAATTAATAAGATCAAACATTTCACTAACTTTCTTAATAAGATGATCTCTAAAACGACACTTATTTTAGATAGGAGGAGATATACTTTAAGCGTAAAGTATAAATTTTGAAAATAAAATCTCTATTAATTAAATGTAAGATTATGTATACTTAACTTTTTAAAATATCGAAACGTTCTAAATATTATTTTGACCAATCCCTTTAGAAACATTTAAGAGTTTGTTTTAAGAAATATTTTGATAAATGATAAATTTATTGCAAGGGTTTTGTCGGTTTCTTACCAAACTCAAAGGAAAAAAGAGGGAAAGGATTGTTAAATTGAGAGACACCTATTAGAAAATAGCTTGCATGCAGTGGCTGAGTACGTACGCCTCAACACGCGTATAGAGAGATATATCCTAGTAGTTCTTGTCGTTTCGTAGTTCTATCCCTTCTTCCCATGCAAACTTCTCCAGTTCTTCCCTTTTTAACCCCCGCCGTTTTCTCTTTTCCTTACTAACGTTTCGACCGTTTCCGTTATCTTAACGGAGTGCTGCGGCTCAGATTCTCTGTGATCCGAACTCTTCATATCGCTGCACTCTTACTCTGATCGCTGACCACTTTTGGGATATTGATTACGTTTCGTCTTCGGTAAGTTTTCGAACTGATTAAAATCTACACTCTTCGACTCAAAAAATAAATATAGAAGTTAAAAAAGTAGCTTTTAAATAAATACTAAAAATAGACGTAGATATGTATCTGAATATGAATCTAATGATAACTTAAACTGATGAATACTCATATTTTATCCATTTTGTTGTTGAACGGATTAATATCTGCACTGTTTGACTTAGAAAAAAAATATAGAAGCTAAAAAGTAAATTTTAAATAAATGCCGAAAAATAGACGTAGATATAAATTTAAATATGAATCTAATGATAACCGAATCGATAGATACTCATACTCTATCCTTTTTTATTAACTTTATTTTCTATTGTTTGGATATTTATGATTAAATATAATAAATAATTAATATTTTCTTAAAAGAAGCAGCTTTTAAATCTCCACTTTATTCCTCAATTCTCACTTTTTTTATCATATTTTATTTTCTTATATGATGATAATAATTCAAATGACATGAAGATGAAGTTTTGAATGTTGTGGAGTTAACGAAAGATAATTTGAAGCTTTAGATATTTCAGTTTTGCTTCAATTTTTATTGTAAAAATATATGTTATTTTATACTAGACATTATAATTTTTATTATTCCAATTTTATGTTTTTAAGACATACAAATCAAAATCTGGACTTATTATTATTAAAAATTTTGATTTGAAGCATTCAGTAAAATTATGCTTTTTATATTTTTATTTAAAATTATATTTTATGTATTATACAACCTATTAGATATCTCAATAAATTTAAATATAGGTAATAAATCTCAAAATTAATGAATATAAATATAAATATGAATTGAATCATAAAATATAGATATATATAAGTAAAGTAATACCCGAACCAAAGCTTGCGCGTTGCCTTCCTTGCATGATAGGAGGCTTATTATAAAAATAGTCGCTAATGTTGCTAAAGTGGAGGTCGAAGAGGAAAGGATTTGATGAAATTTTGGCCAATGAAAAGATAACACGTAAGATAAGACTGCAGCTGAGAGCATCCTCGTTGAAAGAACAACTGTCTGACAAAGAGAAGAAGCTCTGTCCTAGTTCAGGTTAACGTCCATTGCCGTTAGATGAAGGGTCATATTTGGACTTCACTGCTCTATAAATGTAGCTTCTGGCACTCACCTCTCTTCACTCATTTCCTTGTCAAACTTCCCTCTGGTAGCTTGAGCCTCTCTTAGTTTTCTCTCTTCATATTAGATCTGATCTCCTCCTCTTCGAGCTCTGAGATAGATCGATCTCTCTTTAGTTTCCTATGAGTAGAATGAAGCTATCTGACAAGAGTTTGTACGTGCGTAAAATCACTTAATCACCACATAGCGATCAGAAATCTTTTTGAGTTCATGCAAATAGAAGAAGGCAAGAAGCTAAGGATGTTGAAAGGAGTGAATCCCTTTGGCTACAACAGCTTCTATGATTTCGGCGAGCACCCCTTCACCGAAGGTGTGACCTCAAACGGCGGCATCCAACTCGAAGATATTGACGACACTATCTACGACTCTGATGAATTCAGGATGTATGCCTACAAGGTCAATCGCTGCCCAAGGATGCGAAGCCACGACTGGACGGAGTGTCCCTTTGCTCACCGCGGTGAGAAGGCGACCCGTCGCGATCCCCTGAAGGTTCAATATTTACCGATCACTTGCCCGATGTTTCGCAACGGAAAATGCACGAAAGCTGATCTTTGTCAGTACGCGCACGGTGTGTTCGAGTACTGGCTCCACCCAGCTCGTTACCGCACACGTGTATGTAATGCAGGCCCTTTTTGTCAGCGAAAGGTTTGTTTTTTTGCTCACACTCCCGCCCAGATCAGGCCTGAGAAGAAAATTGTTTGCCCTTTTGTGTACAAGCCGAGACATCTCTGCAATGGAGACGGATCTCCCGGTTTTAGATCAAGGTCGCTTTTGTCGAGCTATGAAGAGGGTTCCTCCTCCTCCTTATCACCAAACTCGCTGATCGGATCGTCGTCCATGATGCTGAGGATGGATGGTGAGCGTTACTTTGATGGGATGTCGGAGCTTTTGAACGGTTTGAAGAATCAGAGTCTTCCACAAGAACAGGCAGGAGTTACAATCAGTGAAGCTGATGAACCGTACTATCCTGATTTTCCTGCGATTGATTGGATTTCAGACTTGGTGCAGTGAATGAAGGGCCGGTGGCGTTGTATAGGAATGGTTCTAACAAGTAAATAATGTCCTTTTGTACAAATTGACGTGCCGAGCCCGTAGGATGTCATGTTAGTGTCTGGAATCTGTCTATATATGTCTAGACTTATTAACGGGCCAAGCCCGAATCCAAATTTTTACTAGGCCTCAATATGAATCTAATTATATACAAATTAAAATTAAAATTTCAATCCGTCGAGTCGACAGTCGACACGTACATACTTACTCAGTAGGGGTGTTCCAAAAAACTCGCGAATATATAAACTGGACCTGAACCGCATGAACTGAACCTATAAATAAGGTTACCCGAACCTGAGTTTAAGTTCGGTTTGAACCGAACCTAAAAAGTCATATTCATGGTTCAGGTTCAGGTTTAAGTTTCTAAATTGCGGTTCTAGGTTAACCGAACCTAAACTGAACCTATAGTAGGTTAACCGAACCGAACTTGATTTATATGTTTGTGTTTAAACTCGAACTCAAAACACCCAAAAAACCTATCGATATTTAGATATATTTTATAGAAATATTTTATTATTAACATTTTAATTGATAATTTATTTAAAGAATAAATAAATTGAGTTGTGTCTTTAAATCTATTATGTATATACATAAAATAATTTATTAGTTTTACTATTATTTTATTTTAACATAATAAAATAAGATTTAATGATATTAGAAGAATAAATAGAATTAATCTTATATCAAATTATCATTAAAGTTGAAAGGTTTTTCCATCCATGGAAATAAAGAAAAGGTTTTTCCTACCATAAACGAATCCTTTAGAAGCCACGAGGTCTCATTGATCAATGTTATGAATATTTGTCTGGGACTCGATGCACGGATTGAGCTATGAACTAAATCAGATCAGCATCGACCTAAGTGCATCGGTATGCTGCTTCGGGATATTTTTTAAATTTATAAAATAGTCCCTAAACTTTTTTAAAATTACAAAATAATCCATATTAATATATATTATACAGTTGTACTATATAACATCAACCAATAAATATAATTAATTTTAAAATATATAAATTTTGATTTAATAATTGAAAATATATAAAATAAATATTAGTTTATAAATAATAATTTTAAAATTATTTATTGTGAAAATAAAATATTTTATTAATAATTTATTAATAAATATTATATAAAATATTAAAATAAATTTAAATAAAATAATTTATTAGTAATTAAAATTAAAATATTTTATTTTTAAGTTTTATTTAATTTATAATTATTATTAGTAATAAAATATTTATTATTATTTTAAAAGTTTCAAAAAAGGAGGAATGAGAGGAAGGAAGAGATTTTGAACATTTTAAAATTTTGCAAAAAACCTCCAAATTTTTAAAATTTTCTAGATCAACCGATATTTGACCAAGATTTTGAATACCTACCAAGATAAATTAAATCGGCCTACATCAAATTTAAGATTTAAATCCGTACCAAAACTTAAATTCTGCACCAAATTTAGGCGAATTCAGACGCATTCTACTTAGAGTACGATTTGGAATTCTATTCATTGTTCTTGATTACGCACATCTCCGTCCAAAGCTACAATATCTTATAGAAGAATAAATATACATAAAAGCATTAGCATGCAGATACTAGAACAAAGAACACTGGCAAGCACTTCCTGCAGATATTATCTACAATCAATCCTAATATATATGTATATATTAATTCCAAATATATATACATAAAAGCATTAGCATGCAGATTATATATATATATATATTGCTTTACCAACTAATTGATTATCTAAATATATATGAAGTTTTAAACGTTATTATAAAGTAATAGAATAAAAGGGTTGATTATTAAAAAATACAAAATTTGTATAAAACTTATATATATATATATATATTGCTTTACCAACTAATTGATTATCTAAATATATATGAAGTTTTAAACGTTATTATAAAGTAATAGAATAAAAGGGTTGATTATTAAAAAAATACAAAATTTGTATAAAACTTCAATCAAGCAAACTTTAGTTTTGATTAAAAAATTTATACTTTATAGAACCTTTTCTTTTCAATATCTCAAACTATTTTTTATTATTAATGAAATTTACAACTACAAAAGCTTTAATTTTTTATTTTTTGATAAGATGTCAACCTCCATGGACTGCACTAGCATTGCACCATCATTGACTCATGGAATGGAACTAATGGAGATACTTCTCACTTCTCAGAGCATTGGTAGTGTTGACATGGCTTCTGTAACAACTTTTGGTAATCTCCAAACACCTGATTCTAATTCATCAAATCTTGCTAAGCCTCCTACCACCTCTTCAAACAAGAAATGATATTGGGTTTGGGAACACTATGTCAAGCCAGGTAAAGCTAACGATAGGGTTGGTGTATGTCAATATTGTAAGAAATCTATCGCTTGTAAAAAGAATAATGGTATTACCAGCTTGATCAATCACTTGAATAGATGTGTTAAGTATCCATATAACAAGTACAAGGAACCCAAAAGTGTACAAAAAACTATAGAAGGAGTAATAGTAGAAAAAGATGAAGATGAAGATGGCACATCACGTAGAATGATAACATGGATATTTGATAAAGAAAGATGTAGGAAGGCACTTACTAGAATGATTATTGTTGATGAGTTACCTTTTCATCATGTAGAGCAATAGGGGTTTCAAGATTTTTGTGCACATATCCAACCAAAAATTAAAGTTCCTTCTCGCACTACAGTGACTAGAGATTGTTATGCACTTTACTTAGAAGAGAGAAAGAAGATGAAGGTTTTTTTAAGAAATTGCCTTCTAGGGTTTGTCTTATAACAGACACTTGGACATCATGTCAAAATCTCAGTTATATGTGTCTCACGGCACATTTTATTGATGATGATCGGAAATTATGCAAAAAAAAAGTATAAACTTTTGACCAATTTTTTGCCATTCAAGTCTTGTATAGAAAAAGAGAAAATAGACAACAAGAGTATTGTTTGTCTAGATGTTGAAACAAGATGAAATTCTACTTATTTAATGTTAGAGTCAACTTTGAAATTTCATAAAGCAGTTGATTTATTGGAGAGTCAAGATTCTAAGTATGTTGAAGACCTTTTTGAAAATAAGAATAGCAGAGGTGAGAATAAAAATAATAAAGGTGTTCTTAGTAAAAGTGATTAGGAGTACGCACGTAACTTGCTGCCTTTTCTTTTTATCTTTTATGATGCTACTTTAAAATTGTCTGGCTATTATTATGTAACTGCTAATCAGTATATGAAAAACAAAATTGGCATTGGGATGGTTATTTCAAAGAGATGTGGACTTGGTGATTTTAGTGCAAAAAGCATGGCTTTGAGGATGAAGAAGAAGCATGATAAGTATTAGGGAGATGTTAATATCAACTGTATGTTGTTTATTGCTACTGTTCTCAATACACGCTGCAAATTGAAGTTTGTGAACTTTGTGATTGGTAAAGCATATGATGATGTCAAATATGAGCAGTTGTGTGAGAAAGTAAAAATTACTTTAGCTTTGATGTTTTATTTCTACCGATCCTCTATGTCTTTTGCTGTTGCACAATCAAGCGTCCAATCTCAAGCTTCAAGTGATATGAAAGTTGATAACATCAAGGATGTTGCAGAATTTTTGGATGATATTTTTGAAGAGCAGGAGGCTAGTCAAGCAAGTGGGAAAACCAAAAGTGAGCTAGATAAATATTTAGCTGAAGATTGTGATCCCAAGGACAAGACTTTCAATGTCTTGAGTTGGTGGAAACTAAATTAAGCTAAGTATCCAGTGCTTGCTTCAACTCGAGATATTTTAGCTATGCCTGTATCTACTGTTGCATCTGAGTCGGTTTTTAGACATGTGGTCGAGTGTTTGATTCATTTTGTAGCTCTCTTATTCCAAAGATGGTGTAGGCTCTTGTTTGTGGACAAGATTGGTTGAGAAAATCACAAGCTTCTCTTTACGTGGAAGAGAGACTTGAAGAACTTGAGCAAATTGAATAAGGTAATATAATTTACTTTACCTTGTTTTAATATACTAATAAATAAAAAATTCTTTTTTCAATTAAAAAAGAAATAACTAGCCTAACTCTTTTATTCTTTATTTTCTACAAAACTTCAAGTATTATAAGAACCAGAGAAAATAAGAGAATTTTGAATAATCTCATATATCATTTGTTTACAGAGCTCTGCATATATACAATGATCCAGAGATAATCTCTCCACTAAGTAAGCCTATAAATCTGTATAAACCAATAATAGAATCCCATAATATAAGCTCAAGATATTCACACAATCAACACGTGATTTCTATCATTAATATCCCCCCTCAAATTGATGCTAGGTGTCACTAGGCAATAATTTGGACAATAGAAACTGATGACGACTTCTTGTCATTGCTTTCGTAAACAAGTCAGCAACCTGATCATGCGTGGAAATGTACTATAGAGAGATACTCTTCTCAGCCACAAGCTCTCTGATATAGTGACAATCAACTTCTATATGTTTTGTATTTTCGTGTTGAACTGGGTTAGTAGCAATCTTGATTGCGCTAGTGTTGTCGACGTGAAGCTTGAAAGTCATTATATAGGATTTTCAATTTCGATAATAATTGCTGTAACCAAATCAATTCCGAACAGGCAGCAGACATTGCACGATATTCAGCTTCAGTAGAAGATTTTGATGTTCGAGACTGCTTTTTACACTTCCAAGATATAACAGTAGAACCAAGAAACATACACCAGCTTGTTGTAGATTTTCGGGAGTTTGGACAACCAGCCCAGTCGGCATCGGCATACCCTTCTAATGTAAGTGTATTATCAACCGGAAAATATAAACCATGATGTATTGCACTACGTGTAGGAAAATCCCGGTGTGTGCATCACATGCACACGGTGCGGAAAACAAAAATTTTTGTTCCGGGATCTTCCCGAAAGTCAGGATCCATGTGACTATATAACAAACTCAAACCATAACGGCCAAAGGAGACCGTCTCTAACGGTATCCACGCAGAGATCGGAAAACCTAACCGGAGCAAACCCTTTGACCCGGGAATAGTTAGAACAAATTAAAGAGTGCTAGCTCTTACCTTTGTTCTTGGAGAGCTTGAGAAACGATGAAGAAGAGATGAAAAACTTGGAGAAGATGAGTGATGATCGATGATGAAGGAGAAGAGAAGAGCTTCTCTTTTTATTTTAAAACCCCTTTTAAAACCAACGATGATCCTCTTTCATTTCTTCATCTTATATTCAACGATCATCCTCATCATCCTTTAGCAATTTTGTCTTTTAGTCATTTAATGCAAGTAATGACTAAGCATATAAGAAGCTTCTTCTCATCTATCCACGTTGACACACACACACACACACACACACACACACACACACACACACACATATATATATATATATATATATATATATATATATATATATATATATATATATATATATATATATATTTAATTCTTTAATTAATTAGTCATATATATATGTCTAGAAATGTCAAGTGGTCCAACACACTCGAGTCTGGTCCCCACCGACCTCACCGGGTCCCGTATGAAAAACCACGAAACCTTTTTCAAAGAATATCGATGTCGCGATCTCATCGGACATATCTCGATCTCATTGGGATCTATTTAATCCTATTGCTCTCATTTATTGGACCTCTATCTAAAACTATTTTACTTAATTCTCCTAATCACTCTTATGTGTGTGACCCATTAGGTTCCGGTTATGTTGGTCACTTAGATTAACACTTAATCCGAGCAAGTCATGGCGGTATCTAGAACACATCATGACCCCAATTGAACGTAAAGTAATTGGTTTGACGAATGAACATATATTCATCATGAACCATATCACGAACCTTTCCATGACAATTCTTGTGCAATTCGTCCTTTCACCATTCTATACCCCACTTGGTTATGAGTATGGGCAAGTGTCAACTCTTACTAGACCGACTAGGTCAAATCTAGTCCAGTGATATCAGTTCTTATCCTGGACTCATTACTTTATATGTCATCAAGACACTCTTCATGACATGAGTACTCGACCAGAGATTTTCAAGTAATGACCTCGATAAGAGGCCGTGGGTATCATCTTCGCTATCACGTGGTGAATCCTCTATTGGCTACTCAATTACCTTCGAATACCTCAAGTTGCACTCCAATCACCACCCTATGAGCGACCTATGTAAGGCAACAAGGAATGGAGTCAAAGCACGTAATCAAGATCCAAGATATCATCGAGTACCTTAAGTCTAAGGATACTGCACCATTGCTATGATGAGATTATCATCGACATTAGAATAGGTCATCCATGTGATGATCTCATAGCGAGGTCATCCAATGTACTTACTACCTCTAGTAAGCATTCACATGTCAACCCTAAATATCTCATATTTACAGCTTCGAGATCCACTACTTGATCAAATCAAGAAGCTTGAGATGTGTTAGTCTCCTGATTATCGATGTCCAGCCAAGAATCCTATGACTAGGATAATTTAGATAATGACATAATTGCACATGATAGGAATCTCGATAGTATGATCACATCACAATTTCCTTCATGCTATGTCATATACCATGGACTTCATTAATTTGCTTATTGATCAATATCCATTCATAAATAATGAACATCAAATTAATGAAATATGCCTTCCTTTATTTATTCATAAAGTATGTACACAACTTTGTACAAAACGCGCTAAAGGCGATTGGCTTTAGGGCACTACTCTAACAATCTCCCACTTGACCTAAAGTCAATCGCCTTGATATCTAATACCATAGGCGAGTACATGAGAATCAAAGTTCTTTTGTGACAATGGCTTTGCCAACAGATCAGCAATATTTTGCTCGGTGGGAATTCTCTCTATCTGGACATCACCTCGTCCAATGATCTCCCTGATCAAATGATATCTGCGGAGTACGTGTTTGGATCGTTGATGAGACCTTGGTTCCTTCACCTGCGCAATAGCCTCATTGTTGTCACAATACAATTGTATGGGCCCATCACTGCTAGGAACCACACTAAGTTCAGTAATGAACTTTCTGATCCAAACTGCTTCCTTTGCTACGTCTAAAACGGCAATGTACTATGCCTCGGTTGTTGAATCGGCAGTCGTCTCTTGTTTGGAACTCTTCCAACTGACTGTCCCGTCGTTCAGTGTGAATATGTAACCTGATTGGGATTTGGAATCATCCTTATCAGATTGAAAACTGGCATCTGTATACCCGCTCACTTTGAGATCTCCATCTCCATATATCAAGAAAACATCCTTAGTCCTTCGCAAGTACTTGAGGATATTCTTGACACCACCCATGACCCTCACCAGATTCGATTGGTATTCGCTCAGAAACTTAGAGCATATGATACATCGGGTCTCGTACATAGCATTGCATACATGATAGATCCTACCGCAGATGCATATGGGATCATATTCATGTGCATCCTCTCATCTTGTGTCTTAGGACACATAGATTTCGAGAGTGTTATCCCATGAGTCACAGGAAGGTACCCTCTCTTGGATTGTTCCATGCTAAACCTCTTCAGCATCTTGTCTATGTACGTTGATTGTGAAAGACCAAGCAACCTTTTTGATCTATCCCCATAGATCCTTATCCCAAGGATATAAGTTGTTTCACCAAGGTCTTTCATGAAAAATTATTTGGACAACCAAATCTTCACTGATTGTAGCATAGAGACATCGTTTCCTAGTAATAATATGTCATCTACATATAGCACAGGAATACGATTGCGATCCACTAACCTTCTTATACACACAAGGTGTTCATCCAGATTTTGAGAAACCAAACTCTTTGATTATCTCATCAAAACGGATATTCCAACTCCTGGATGCTTGTTTCAATCCATAGATGGATTTCTGAAGCTTGCATACCTTTTCGCCATCATAGGACATGAAGCCCTCAGGTTGTGTCATATACACATCTTCAGCTAGATTTCCATTTAGGAAAGCTGTCTTCATATCCATTTGTCATATCTCATAATCATAATGAGTGGCAATGACTAGGAGTATCCTAATGGATTTAAGCATTGCTATTGGGCTGAAGGTCTCGTCGTAGTCAACTCCTTGTCTTTGACAAAAACCTTTAGCCACAAGCCTTGCTTTATAGATAATTTCATTACCATCCATGTCGGTTTTTTTTTGAAAACCCATTTACACCATATGGGTTTTATTCCTTCGGGTGCCTCAACCAAAGTCCATACTTGGTTTTCATACATGGAATCCATTTCAGCTTTCATGGCTTGAAGCCATTTCTCAGACTCTGAACTCTTTAGAACCTCTTCATTGGTGGTAGGCTCATTATCTTCTATAAGCAATACGTCATTCTGTTCATTCACGAGAAATCCATATCTCTTGGGAACAGAGCGTATCCTACGTGACCTACGAAATTCGTGTGTTGTAGAAGGTTGAACTGTTACTTCATCTGTAAGAGTCACAATTTCAGGTTCAGGCAGTTGATCTGCGTCTGTTCGAGCATCTTGAACTGTTGGACCAATGGTGGTTGACAAATTAAATCCCTTTATGTTTTGATAATAATAAAATATCTAGAATTAGTTAAGAAATTATTTCAGGTATTATTCAATGAAAGAATTGTGCAAATCATGATGAGCAAGTGTTTAATCATTGAAGAATCAAGATAGGAGGTTTCTTATAAGAAAAATGGCATAAAACATGAGGATTATAAAAGATTTGGATGGATGTTACCGTTGAAGGCAACACAAGTCGACTTGCAAATCATAAGTCGACTTATATATGAAGATATATCAACACAAGTCGACTTACATAACACAAGTCGACTTATCGAGGACGACAAGTCGACTTACATAGTACAAGTCGACTTATTGGAGAGCGGAGTTACAATTTTTACGTAAATGGTTGAAACAAGTCGACTTATTCATTCGACAAGTCGACTTATGGATGCACCAAATCAGCTCCAACGGTCCAATTAGTCAAAAATGGAATGGAGATTATCAAGGAACGGTAATATTAATCAAGTAACAGCTAGAATGAGCTCCAACAGCTATATTTCTTCAAGTATAAATAGAGGATGATGGAAGAAGAGTACACACAAGTTCTACAAGTCTAAATACTCTTCTATTGCTTCAAATTGCTCATTATTGTTCTTACTTTGCTACAAATTGTATTGAGCATTTGTTCTTCAATCTTCATCTTGTTTATCTTACAATTTGAGTGACTAGTGAAAGGTCACGTGTGAGGTTGGTTGTCTTGGGAAGACAAATCGTTTGTAAGGTAGCTTAAGTCGGAATTCAAGTGGCGTTGTAAAAAGTTCACACTCAACTTCAAAGTGTGCAATAAAGTGATTGGCAAAATCCTAAGTGGGAGCTTAGGTAGAGGACGTAGGTCTTAGCACCGACTCTATAAAAACAGTGTTTGATCTTCTTTCCTACTCTGTTTATTTAAATTTATTTAAATTGTTTGTGTGAGAATTAACTTCTGATTTTGTTGTAGAAAATTACAAAAAGATTAAGGATCTATTCAACCCCCCTTCTAGATCACTTACAATTGGTATCAGAGCAGAAGTATCCAGGGATGGCACACAATAACCTAGCGGAAGAAGGTAACACAAACAACCGCCCTCATTTATTTAATGGTACTAATTATTCTTCTTGAAAAAATCCTATGAAGTATCACATCATAAGCGAAGGAGTGAAATATTGGAAGATAATTATCTTCGGTCCACAACCACCGTTAAAAGAAAATGGTGAGTTAAAAACGGAGCTGGAATACGATGACAATGACTGGAGACAAGCTTACATCAATGCGAAAGCAATGAAGCTAATTTACTGCGCTCTCACGGTTGAGGAAAGAAACCGAGTTAACTCGTGTACCAGCGCCAAGGAAATGTGAGAGAGACTTCGTATCACCCATGAAGGAACCAACCAAGTCCGAGAGACAAAGATCAACATGCTGCTTCATGACTATGAAATGTTTGACATGAAAGAAGGTGAGTCTATTTCTACTATACTTGATCGTTTTGTAGAAATCATAAATGGATTAGGCAACCTTGGAAAGCATATGACGGACAGCGAGAAGGTAAAGAAAATTCTATGCTCACTACCAAAGGAATGGGACTCACAAGTCACCGCCATTATAGAGTCCAAAGATCTCAATCATCTGGAATTCAACGCCTTGGTGGGATCACTTATCAACTATGAGATTATTCTTAAATCCAGAGGAGGCAGAGGTAAGCCACAAAAATCTATTACTTTAAAAGCTAACACTTCTTCTGTTGATGAAAGTGATGAAGAAATAGATGAAGAGGAGGAAGACGAAGAGATAGCAATGTACGCTAGAAATTTGAGAAAATTCAAAGGACTTCTCAAAAATCGTAGGAAGGAATTAAATGGTGGAAGAAATGGAGAAAAGAAAAAATTTGCAATTGACAAAAAATCCAAGAGCTATGACGAAAAGAAAGGCAATGAAGAATGTTGGAGATGTGGAAAACGGGGACATCTCGCAAGAGAATGCAAAAGCTCATCCTCCACATCAAACTTCCGGAAAAATGACAAATCGACAAAGGAAAAGGAATACTAGCGGGTGGCAACTTGGAGTGATGATGAGGAAGCATACCAAAGCGATGATGAAAACAACTTGGCACTTATGGCAAAAAGTTCATCAAGTGATGATGAAATTGGGGTACAAGCAAGGGATGAAAGGTCGTCAAGCACTTGGTACATCGACAGCGGATGTTCAAGACACATGAGTGGAGACAAGAACCTTTTTGCAGAAATCAAACCAAAGAATCAAGGTTATGTCACTTTCGGAGACAACAACAAAGGTAAGGTCATTGGAATTGGTAAAGTGGGTAAGGAACCTTTGCCAACCATTGACAATGTTTTGTTTGTTGATGGGTTGAAACATAATTTGTTAAGTATCTCACAACTTTGTGATATGAATTTTAATGTAAGTTTTGAATCACCACATTGCATGGTTAAGAAGGATGGTCATGTAGCTTTCATTGGTTTAGGACATGGAAATACATACATTGTTGATTTACATGATGATAGTTCGTTTAATGAAAAGTGTTTGATGACATTAGAAGAAAATGCATTTTTATGGCATAGAAAATTAGGACATGCTCCTTTGCCTTTAATTTCTAAGCTTTTAAAAACATGACATTGTGAGAGGTTTGCCTAAAATAAAATTTGTTAAAGATCACTTGTGTAAATCGTGTTTAAAAGGCAAACATGTTAGAGAATCTTTCAAACCAAAGAAAGAAATTTGTACATCTAGAATTCTTGAACTCGTGCATATGGATTTGATTGGACCATCTAGACATGCTAGTCTTAGTGGAAAATTATATGTCCTTGTGATTGTGGATGATTTTTCTAGATTTACTTGGGTGAGATTTCTTGCGAATAAAAGTGATGCCTTTAATGAATTTACCAAGTGGTGTAGATTAGTTCAAAATGAGAAAAATCTGTCAATCGTTGCAATTAGAACCGATCATGGAGGTGAATTTGAATGTGAACCATTCGAAAGTCTTTGTGACAAATACGGAATGGAGCACAATTTCTCAACACCAAGGACTCCGCAACAAAATGATGTAGTAGAAAGGAAGAATCACTCTCTTGAAGAAATGAGCAGGACTATGTTAAATGAGTACAGTCTTCCTAAAATATTTTGGGCGAAAGCAATCAATACAGCGTGCTATGTCATCAATAGGGTGCATTTACGAAGAGACAAAATGGCATTTTCATCCACCAATCGAAGTATACCAAGGAACTTCTTAAGAAGTTTAAAATGGATGGATGCAAAGTGGCAGCAACACTAATGGCAACAAATCTGGTCTTGGAAAAACATGAACATGAAGAAGATGTTGATCAAAAACTCTATAGAGGTATGATCGGCTCTCTTTTGTATTTAACTGCTTCTAGACCTGACATCATGTTTGCCACATGTCTTTGTGTTAGATTTCAATCTTGCCCCAAGATTTCTCATTTGAGTGCTTGCAAAAGAATATTTAGATACTTGAGTATAACTGTCAATCATGGTTTATGGTATCCTAGTTGTGAATCCTTTGATTTGTATGCTTATAGTGATGCTGATCATGGTGGCTGTAGAATTGATAGAAAAAGTACTAGTGGATTATGTCATTTCTTATGTTCATCTTTGATATCTTGGGCTAGTAAAAAGCAAGTTAGTGTAGCTATTTCCACTGCTGAATCTGAATATGTAGCAGCTGGGAGTGCATGTGCCCAAGTTCTTTGGATTAAACATCAATTGCTTGATTATGGTATTGTGGTTAAAAATATTCCTATTTATTGTGATAATACCAGTGCAATTTGTTTAAGTAAAAATCCAATTTTGCATAGTAGAACAAAGCATATAGAAATTAGACATCATTTTATCCGTGATCATTGTTTAAAAGGTGACATTTGCTTGAAGCATGTATCAACTAGTGATCAATTGGCTGACATTTTTACTAAACCTCTTAAGGAAGATGTGTTTGTGGACATTAAATTAAGATTAGGCATGTGTGATTTAAATTCCTTTGGTTGAATTTATTTTTTGATACATTAATATATCAAATGGTCAAAATTTGAGGCAAAAGTGCAATCACATCCGAAGATACATTCATCATGTTGCTTACTTGGGCTAAAAAAAGTGACTTATTTGGAGTATTGGGCACATTTTCAGAATTGACCATTAGCAAGTCGACTTATCAGCGTTTGGGGTATGCAGCAATTTGAGGATAAGTCGACTTATACAGATAGACAAGTCGACTTATGCATGTCGATAAGTCGACTTATGAGGAAAACAAGTCGACTTATGGTCGAACAGAGACTTTAAAACATTTTCTTCCCTTTCTTCTCCGCAGACCTCTTCTCTCTAAAACCCTAAAATTTTTCTCTCACAACTCGACTTATTTTCTTCAATCTCTTCAAATCTCACTTACCCATACATTTTCGACCTCCATCAACTCTACACTCCCTTATTTTATCTCCAAATCAACCCTCTTTTTAAAACCCCTCTTTCAAAACCCTAACCTGCGATTTTTTCTCCTTCTCTCTAAACTTCCATGGCTCCTAGAAAACTTCTCAGAAAGGCAAAGAACCTGCTCAATCTCAAGGTCCCCACGTTCCTCCTAGACCACGAGTTCGGGGGTCTTCATCAAGGGGAGATGCTGCGAGGGAGGATGACGCGATTGAACCGAGATTTGTTTCGAGGGATGCTCAAACATTGTATTATAAGGTACTTAAAGATGAAGTATTGATTCCCTCCATGAGATTTGATTGGATTGAGTTAGATAGTAGCGAGTTCTCAGATGTGTTTTCTGAAATTGCTAACCTTGGGTCAAGAGATTTTCTGGGTTTTCATACTGATATTTATGAAGATATAGTAAGGGAATTCTATGCGAATCTGGTTGTGATGGGCAGTAATGTTGAGGATGGAGTTACTCTGTCATCTAAAATTAACGGGAGAGCAATTTATCTTAATGAATCAGATTGTGTACCTTGTTTCATTTGCCTAGAGGAGGAGTTAGGCCTAGAGCTTCCCTTACTGATTTTGAGATTTTGAGGAATGCTGAGGGTGATACTGATGAGGAAGCCGAAGAGAATTTCGGCTATACTGAGGAAAAAGTGGCTGATCTGTTGGTTCGGTTATGTTCCGATCATTCCCCTCCCTTTGAGGCTATGGATCTACCGTTAAATTATCGTTTTTTGCATTATGCAATTAACAGGGTTGTGTTCCCAAAGAAAGCTAGCAATAATCAGATCACTGCTTTGGATAAGGAGATTCTTTGGCACGTGGAGGAAGGGAGGAAAATAAACTATCCGAGCTTAGTTATCCAAATGATGAGGAAAAAGGCGACTCTATTACGAGGACAGCTGAAAGGGAAACCAGTCCGGCATAAAGAAATGCCTTATGCTGCTTTGATTACCCATATCTCTCAGGTCAAAAGATGCAATATGGATTCTTATGCAAGTTTTCCTTATCCTCAAAGTTGGAGATTCACGCCTTATAACTTGAGGAGCATGAAGTTGGTTAGGACAGTTGAAAAAGGCTGGGTCTATTCCTATCATGTTGAGAAGCTTGAGTTGACTTTAGTAGGTGAGCAGGTCCCTTCGAGGAAACGATCTAAGAGGACAACAGATTGTCCTAGTAGCTCACAGCCAAGTAATGTGGGAAGAAGTGAAGTATCTCAAGCTGATATTCAGGAAATTCGAGATCAGTTGGACGAGATAAATGAGCGACATGATGATCAACAAGACATGCTTATAAGAATGGAAAGAAAAATTGAAAAGCAACGCAGCATGCTTACCCGCTTAGAGAAGAACATCAAGAAGATTTTTGACAAGCTAGGGTGTAGGCACGATGATTCTTCGACATGATGTGTATTGCATTGTGCCTTGACCAACATTTAAACTTCTGTTTTTGTTTATGTGCTTTTTATGTGTTTGTGTTGGTTTGCATATTTTGTAATGACTATTGCTATTGTTTGTGTTTGATGCAATGTTTGGTTATAAACTTCATTAATCTTCATTTGAGTCTATTTTTCACTATTGATTTTTTGATTATGACAAAAAGGGGGAGTAAAATTAAAATTGGAAACTGATATTTGAGACAAGTTATTGATTTGCAATTATGATGATCTCTATTTTAATCCTTGGTTTATTAATTAAGGGGGAGACAAACTAACCATCAAGACAAGGGATTAAAATTCTTGATCAAGTTTTATGTCTTTCAAATTTCTTTTCAATATCTAAATATTTTGTCATTATCAAAAAGGGGGAGATTGTTGGACCAATGGTGGTTGACAAATTAAATCCCTTTATGTTTTGATAATAATAAAATATCTAGAATTAGTTAAGAAATTATTTCAGGTATTATTCAATGAAAGAATTGTGCAAATCAAGATGAGCAAGTGTTTAATCATTGAAGAATCAAGATAGGAGGTTTCTTATAAGGAAAATGGCATAAAACATGAGAATTATAAAAGATTTGGATGGATGTTACCGTTAAAGGCAACACAAGTCGACTTGCAAATCATAAGTCGACTTATATATGAAGATATATCAACACAAGTCGACTTACATAACACAAGTCGACTTATCGAGGATTTACAAGTCGACTTACATAGTACAAGTCGACTTATTGGAGAGCGGAGTTACAATTTTTACGTAAATGGTTGAAACAAGTCGACTTATTCATTCGACAAGTCGATTTATGGATGCACCAAATCAGCTCTAACGGTCCAATTAGCCAAAAATGGAATGGAGATTATCAAGGAACGATAATATTAATCAAGCAACGGCTAGAATGAGCTCCAACAGCTATATATCTTCAAGTATAAATAGAGGATGATGGAAGAAAAGTACACACAAGTTCTACAAGTCTAAATACTCTTCTATTGCTTCAAATTGCTCATTATTGTTCTTACTTTGCTACAAATTGCATTGAGCATTTGTTCTTCAATCTTCATCTTGTTTATCTTACAATTTGAGTGACTAGTGAAAGGTCACGTGAGGTTGGATTTGTGCGGAAGACAAATCGCTTGTAAGGTAGCTTGAGCCGAATTCAAGTGGCGTTGTAAAAGTTCACACTCAACTTCAAAGTGTGCAATAAAGTGATTGGCAAAATCCTAAGTGGGAGCTTAGGTAGAGGGCGTGGTCTTAAAGACCGAACCTCTACAAAAATAGTGTTTGATCTTCTTTCCTACTGCTTTATTTAAATTTATTTAAATTGTTTGTGTGTGAATTAACTTCTAATTTTGTTGTAGAAAATTACAAAAAGATTAATGATCTATTCAACCCCCCCTCTTCTAGATCACTTACATGAACTTCTTCAAGTTCAATTTTGCTTCCACTGTCTTCTTGTAAAATAAACTCTTTCTCTAAAAGACAAGATGCTTTGAAACAAACACCTTTTGTTCCTCAAGAAGGTAGAATTGATATCCCATTGTTTCTTTAGGATATCCTACAAACAAACACTTGTCGACTTTGCATCAAGTTTATCGATTGTATCCGCTTCACATAAGCGACAACCCCAAACTTTCAAATGAGTAAGATAGGGTCTTTGTTAGTCCACATCTCATATGGAGTAACATCAACTGCATCTTTCATGGAAATCTGCTTAGCAAGTAAACAAGCTGTCTCGAAAGTGCATACCCCAAAAAGATTTTGGTAACTTTGCAAAGCCCATCATCGATCGTACCATGTCTAACAAGGTTCGATTTCTCCTTTCTGTCACACCATTATGCTGTGGTGTGTAAGGAGGAGTCCATTGAGATAAAATCCCATTATCTCGAGATAATCCAAAAAGCTGCCGGTCTAAGTATTCCCCACCACGATCGGATCGTAATGTTTGATACTTTTCCCAAGTTAGTTTTCTACTTCATATCTGAATTGTTTGAACTTTTCAAATGCTTGATTTGTATCTCATCGAATCTGAGTACCCATATCGAGAATAATCATCGATAAAGGTAATGAAGTAAAGACAACCATTTCTAGCATGGATGGACATCGGACCACATACATCGAATGTATTAGGTCTAATACTCCGATCGCTCGCTCACCCTTTCCTTAAAGGGTAACTTAGTCATCTTGCCTAATAAACAAGATTCACACGTGTCATATGATTCATAATCAAATGACCCTAAACTACCACTCTTGTGGAGCTTAGCTATCGTCTCTCATTTATATGGCCAAGGCGACAATGCCATAAGTAGATTGATTTTAAATTATCTCGTTTATGTCTTTTCGTGTCATTGACATTCATAATTGGATGTGACATATCTAATATGTAAATTCCATTGCATAATGTACCAAGATTACCATAAAGCATTCCATTCAAACTAATAGAACAACCATTGTTACTAAAAGTCAAATGAAACCAAATTTATTTAAACAAAGCATGTATAATATGTTCTTTGTTAAAGCAGTACAAAATAACATTCATCCAATTTAATTACAAGCCCACTTGGGAGTGACAAAAATAAGTGCTCACGGCTAATGCAAAGAACTCTTGCTTCATTTCCTACACGCAGTCTAGTTCTCCTTCATGAGTACATCATCGTCCCTCGAGGCCCTCATATCATTGCATATGTGTGAACCATAACCGTATCTAATACTCATATGTTATGGTCGAAACAGTATTAACCTAAATGACAAACATACCTGAAGAAGTCGAGGCATCTGATGCCTTCTTCTGCTTCAATTCTTTCAGATAGACTTTATAGCTTTAAGCTTAGGTGGCGGTTTTGCCTGATGGAAGCAAGTTCCTTTGGTGCGATTTCTTTGATTTTTTTGGCTGCACTTCCTTTCGATTTCTTAGACCTTTTTTTTCAGTTTCTTTTTCTTGAAACCAGAAGAAGAGTCCACCATAAGCACTTCCTTGCTATTCTTCTTGATAGCATCAACAGCAAGTGGATCAGGAAGTGGAACATCTAGGACATAACCCAGTTCCTCATATCTGAGAACAATTCTCAGATTTCTTAGCCAATCGAGAAAATTAGGTCCAGTTAATTTGTTCGAATCCATTAGTGAGCGCAAGTTCACACTGGAAGTCATCTTCAATAACCTATAGGGAAAGAGAGAAAAAATGTTAGAATAGAATTACATTCATGATCATAAGGACTTGTATGACATGCATATGGCTCCCACTAGTTTCAAAGAATCCATAACCCTCACTATGAATCCAAGAAACATTATGACAAAATGTCCTAGTGGGTCGATATCCGACATTACTAAAATAACCTTAGGTTTACCCAACAAGCCACATTAGGTCAATCGGTAGGTATCGGTCATACCAATTGCATCATAGATATCCGACATTACTAAAATGACCTTGGGTTTACCCAATAAGCCACCTTAGATCAATCGGCAGGCATCGTTCATACCAATTGTATCATAGATGCAACTATTGACTAGTGCTATCAACTCGTGATGTATGCACACACATTGGGTTATCAACTCTTGATGAGCGTACATCTGATGTACACTACCCAATTTCGCCTCTGTCTACGTTGACATTGAGTTTACTCAACAAATCAACGCTTCTAGTGAAAACCGACCCATTAATCTGAAAATCTTATTTTCATGGTTCGAACATATCTGTATAGAGTGAGCTTGGGTTTATCCAACAACCGAACTCTATAAGAACTCGGTTCTCCCATATTAATGGAAGCGTTAGTTTTCATATTATGTGAGGGATTTCAAACTCGTCTCTTCTTCTTCTTCTCCAAGTCAGGATTATAGTCACCATGACTATATGGAATGATTTAGGGCATTTCATTAATCACATTAAGTCTATACCTAAAATCATCTATCATCCTACCTAAGCATGTTGTAAGTCGACTTATGCTACTGTGTACGTACAAGTCGACTTATACCATTGTGCAAGTTGACTTATGATACTGTGCACGTACAAGTCGACTTATACCATTGTGTAAGTTGACTTATGTGCACGAACAAGTCGACTTATGCATGTGTAAGTCGAGTTACCTGAGAATACAAGTCGACTTATGCATGTGTAAGTCGACTTATATATGTGGAATTGCTTTCTAATCGGCTAATTTCTCAATCCGTGTAGTTCAAATTCACAATACCAAGTGTAATATCCTTTATTATGATGTACCAATGAAACACTTTCATTGTACCATGCTTACCATATATAGTTATACTATACATGAAACTTGAAATCGATGAATACACTACTATTCATTTAGATTTTCAAATAATTTGAGAATATCAAACTATCACCCTAAGTATCTCTAGGTAGTCTACACTTTATCAAGACTACTTCGGCACTGGTCACAAAATTTGTGATGGCCAAAACAATCAAGACAAGGCAATACACAAACGAGACGCTAATGAGATACATTTGACATCCGAAAAATTTTAGGAAACCCAATTTCAAGAAAATCATTTTGGAAAGCATACAACATCAATGTAACACATTTTTAATCACATTAAAAATGATCCAAGGCATTGGAATTGAGAAATACACAACCATTCATTTCAAACAAAACATCTCCATCAACTTTCTCAAAACTGCCAAGCTCTTTCTTTTGCTTGAAAAACCCATTGAAACAATTTCAATAAATTCTGAGAAAATTACAGAGGTTACAACATGTTCACAACATGCTCCATGAATTTTTTTAGGATTTATTTCCATTAAAAACTCATCCAACCTCAGCAACAAAGCCAATGTAGAATCTGTGTTCCTCAACACAGTTATTCCCAGCAGCACACAATAAATTCTCAAATAAATAGTAAATCACCTCGAAAACATTTTTCCATCCTCATAGACATTCATAAACATCTTAGAGACATGTCAGTGAAAGAAAATTCTAAAAAAAATTTCTACAATTTATTCTCGAATTTACAAGCATGTCTGTTCATTGAATGTGCACAAACACAGCAACCAGAACATTATGGAATAAATTAGCAAAATCATATCAAATCACATGGATAAATTCTGAGCTTCCACAGACATATGCAACAACATCTTGTGAACATATCTGGGCAAGAAAATTTCAAAAAACAATATCTCTATACTGATTTCGAATTTGACATTTACAACATGCATCATCGTCACAAGCAATAGGTAGCTCCGACCTAGTTATGATTTAGAGAAGAGCTTCTCTTTTGATTTTAAAACCCCTTTTAAAACCAACGATGATCCTCTTTCATTTCTTTATCTTATATTCAACGATCATCCTCATCATCTTTTAGCAATTTTGTCTTTTAGTCATTTAATGCAAGTAATGACTAAGCATATAAGAAGCTTCTTCTCATCTATCCACGTTGACACACACGTATATATATATATATATATCTCATCTATCCACGTTGACACACACACGTATATATATATATATATATATATATATATATATATATATATATATATATATATATATATATAATTTTTAATTAATTAATCATATATATATATGTATATAAATATCAAGTGGTCCAATCACACTTGGGTTGGTCTACCGACCCTCAGGGTCCGGTGTGGAAAACCATCGAAACTTTTTTCAGCAATATCGATGTCGCGATCTTATCGGGACATATCTCGATCTCATCGGGATCCATTTAATCCTATTGCTCTCCATTTGTTGGACCTCTATCTAAAACTATTTTACGAATTCTCCGAATCACTCTTATGCGTGTGATCCATTAGGTTCCCGGTTATGTTGGCCACTTAGATTAACACTTAATCTGAGCAAGTCATGAGCGGTATCTAGCAACACATCATGACCCCCAATTGACCGGAAAGTAATTGGTTTGACGAATGAACATATATTCATCATGAACCATATCACGAACCTTTCCATAGACAATTACTGTGCAATTTGTCTTTTCACCATTCTATACCCCACTTGGTTATGAGTATGGGCAAAGTGTCAACTCTTACTAGACTGACTAGGTCAAATCTAGTCTAAGTGATCAGTTCTTGTCCTGGAACTCATTATTTTATATGTCACTGAAGACACTCTTAATGACATACGTACTCCGGCCAGAGATTTTTAAGTAATGACCCTGACAAGAGGCCATGGGTATCATCTTCTGCTATCACAGAAGTGGTGAATCCTCTATTGGCTACTCAATTACCTTCGAATACCTCAAGCTGTACCCAATCACCACCCTATGAGCGACCTATGTAAGGCAACAAGGAATGGAGTCAAAGCACAGAATCAGTATCCAAGATATCATTGATTACCTCAAGTCTAAGGATACTTGCACCATTGCTATGATAAGATTATCACTGACATCAGAATAGGTCATCCATGTGATGATCTCATAGCAAGTCATCCAATGTACTTACTACCTCTAGTAAGCATTCACATGTCAACCCTAAATATCTCATATTTACAGTTTTTGAGATCCACTGCTTGATCAAATCAAAGAGCTTGAGATGTGCTAGTCTCTCCGGATTATCGATGTCCAGTTTTAGTAATCCTATAACTATGGATAATTTAGATACTGACATAATTGCACGTGATAGGAATCTCAATAGTATGATCATATCACAATTTCCTTCATGCTATGTCATGTACCATGGACTTCATTAATTTGCTTACAGATCAATATCCATTCATAAATAATGAACATCAAATTAATGAAATATGCCTTCCTTTATTTATTCATAAAGTATGTACACAACTTTGTACAAAACGCGCTAAAGGCGATTGCCTTTAGGGCACTACTCTAACACTACGAACATAACGTATTACTCTGAGTAATGCCTTATAATGACTAGTAGAAGGATTAGTGACAAATTGGCTCAAAACTTGCACGGCGTAGGAAATATTCGGACGCGTCATTGTTAAATAAATCAACGATCCAACTAACCTCCTATACAATGTCTGGTCATGAAATGGTTCTCTATCATCGATTTTATATTTAGTGTTAATTTACATTGGTGTATATACCATCTTATCGTCCGTGATATTAGCTAGTTTAACAAGATCAGTTGCATACTTTTGTTGATTCAACATAATTCCATCAGTGGCATAACTGACCTTTAATCCTAGAAAATATGTGAGACGACCCAAATCTTTCATCTTAAATGAGCTATGAAGATGTAGTTTCAGCCGTGTGATTTCAACCATATCGTCGCCAGTAATAATCATGTCATCAACATAAAGAAGAAGAACACAAATAACTGATGATGATTCTCGCAAAAACAAGGAGTGGTCAGAGGCACTCTGTGAGTAACCAGCTGAAATAATTGTTGAGCCGAACTTATCAAACCATGCTCGAGGTGCTTGCTTCAAAACGTAAAGTGATTTTCGAAGACGACATACCAGATTTTTCTGTGATTCTAAATATCCTGGAGGAGGTTTCATGAATACAGTTTCTTGGAGATCACCATGTAGGAATGCATTCTTCACGTCTAATTGATGGAGGACCCAATGTCGGGCAGTCGCTATTGCTAATAAAACTCTAACAGTGGTCATTTTTTCAACCGGAGCAAATGTCTCGTCATAATCGATTCCATGCTCATGTTTGTATCCTTGTGCTACCAATCTCGCTTTGTATCTATCGAGAGTTCCATCAGCCTTTAGCTTGACCGAGTACACCCAACGGCTGCCGATTACCGATACATGTTCTGTTTGCTCTACAATCTCCCAAGTATTATTTTCTTCGAGTGCCTTTAGTTCCTCCTCCATCGCTTCTTTCCACACTTGTTGGCTGCATGCCTGCAAATAAGAACTAGGTACAGAGATAGATTCCAAAGTTGTTAGTAAGGCATATGATCGACCAAATCTGCCTGGGGAGTAACCGTATCGATCTGGAGCTTTAGTATTTCTTTTGGGTCGAGAATTGAGAGATAATGGATCAGGTATATGTGAGGATGACGAAGTTGGTGTTGATGGTGAGGAATCTGGTGTTGGGGGCTCTATGGTATTATCATGTTGGTCTTTATCATTGTGGTCATCCCTAAGATTGACAGGAAAAGACTCTTGATCAGAGAATGAAGGAAGGAAAGACAGTTTATTCCTGAGGTTGACAGGCCACCGATAATAAAAGACATGTTCAAAGAAGATTACGTGTCGAGAAACTCGTAATTGTTTTCTAGAGGGATCGTAACACAAATAACCCTTCTGAACCTCATTGTACTCGACAAAGACACATTTAACAGCCTTCGCTGATAGTTTATGGCATTCATTCTTTGGAAGATGGACAAAGCACACACAACCAAATATTTTTAGATGTGTATAATCTGGAGATTTTTGGTAAATGACATGATAGGGACTTTGTTCCTTGTGTATGGAGGAAGAAAATTGTCGATTGATAAAATAAACAGAAGTACGTACGGCTTCAACCCAAAATGTTTTAGGAATATTGGATGCATTAAGAAGTGTGAGCGTCGTTTCTAAAACATGTCGATTTTTACGCTCTACGATCCCATTTTGTTCAGGAGTATGAAGACAAGATCGTTGAGTTTGAATGCCATTTGTTTTGAAAAAAGTAAGGAGTTCTGTTGTGGTAAATTCTCCCCCGGAATCGGAACGAAAAATTTGTATGTGTTTGTTGAATTGAGTTTTAACATATTGAACAAATTCCATGACAATTTTGGTGCTTCACTTTTCGCAAAGAAAAAGCGCCCAAGTATAACGAGAGGCATGATCAACAATCAAAAGAAAATAACGATAGCCCAATCGAGATATTACTGGAGATGGCCCCCAAATATCATTATGAATCAAGGCAAAAGGTTCAGAATAAGTAGTAGTGCTAGATGGAAATGAAAGTTTATGGCTTTTGGACATAGCACATACCTCACATGACCGATTTAAAGGAAACACATGTTTTTATTTGTAGCAGAATACAAGACTTAAGCATTAAAGAAAGACGTTGAGGATGTGGATGACCCAAACGTTGATGCCAAAGATGCCAAAGTTTATGAAAGTACTAATGTCCCCTCCGATCTTCGAAAGAAAACATGAATGAGTATGGTTATCGGTGAAATGAAGAAGAAAAGTCTCGCCAATCTTACGTCCTCTCCGCCATCACCTTCCCGTCTTTAGATTCTAAACAACACTGACGAATGTGAGAAATGACAATGCAATTTTGCTCTACAAGTTGACCAACAGAAAGTAAGTTTGCGGTTAAGTTTGGTACGTGTAAAACATTTGTAAATGGTGAAATATTTCCAAGACCGATGGCGTGAAGTGTATGTCCATTAGCGATAATTATATTTTGGAGAGTGAGTGGTGGAGACAAGGTCGTAAAGTATTTGGTTTCCCGGTCATGTGATTAGATGCGGTAGAATCAATATGCCAAACTAAAGAATCTGCCTTTGTTCTTACCGGTATGTTCTTTGTCAAAGACTTGAAAATTGCCGCAGAAGAGTCAGCCGCTAGTGTCTCACTAATTATCGTTTGCGGTGTTCTTTGGGTCAAAAGGATTTTGATTTTGAGGACTGCTCAAGAGCTTGATAGGCTTGGTGATCGGTTGAGCCTGGCGACGACGGCGGGCGGACGACAATCAACAATATTATGCCGGTGTTTCTTACAATAGTTACACCAATTCTTTTACAAGATTGAGATGCATGTGGCTGTCTCCTTGCACTCATAACATATGATCCGATGTGATTTACGTGTCGGAGGTTTTGAGGCCATCATAGCAAAATCATTGGCGTTGTATTATCCAAAGATGCTTGAGAGGTGAGGCGTGTCTCTTCCGTAGAACTTCGATAGGGTGACATCTAGATCCGGAACACTCTCTCGATTAAGAATATAAGCTCGAATTGCTTCAAATTCAGGACGAAGCTTCATGAGAAATTGACAACTCGAGTCCTTTTCCGTTCCTCCAAAATGCCTTCAAAGCGTCGCTTTAAGGGTAGACTTTAAATTCGATCCTCTCAGGCCGGATGATGAATAAGCTCGAGTAAAAACTTTGGACACTCGCTTCCCCTTGTTTGCAATCGGCTAATTGTCTCTCAAGGTCGAATTCTCTAGCCACATTGATTTGTTTATAGATTTGTTGAAAGTGAAGCCACATCTCGGAAGCCAAAGTGAAAGCACGCAAGCCAATTGCAATATCAACTTGGATTGAATTTATTAACCAGGTAATTACCTTAGCATTATTAGACCAGTACGTCTCCTTTTCTTTTGCATCAGTGGGCTCAGGTGTGGTTCCTTCAAGCATGCCTAGCAGACCCTTGCCTTGCACATAGACACGGAAATGAAATTCCCATATGGAGAAATTCTTGCCATTGAACTTGGTGGACAACAAACCATTGTTATGAGAATCCATATGATCGAGGAATAAACAACCTGACACGACGAGTGGACTAAGAGAACACAGAGATATATATGAGAGAGATAAACACAGAAAAATTGAAAGAGATATCGAATCAGAACCTTTGCTCTGATACCATGTAAGAACCAGAGAAAATAAGAGAATTTTGAATAATCTCATATATCATTTGTTTACAGAGCTCTGCATATATACAATGAGCAAAGATAATCTCTCCACTAAGTAAGCCTATAAATCTGTATAAACCAATAATAGAATCCCATAATATAAGCTCAAGATATTCACACAATCAACACGTGATTTCTATCATTAATATGTATAACACTGGATCACCCTACCATTCTATTCGAAGAATAATTGTTTAACAATTTATCTCTTTTTTAGTATGAATCTTTTATAAAACATTGTTTAGTTTATTTTACTTTGTTTTGGTTTAACATAATGGATTAATTTTGATAGATTTTACATGCATACTTTTATAAATAATTTGTATTTGTTTTACCAAATAATTTTATAATTTTTGTCATATATATTAATATGAATAGGTTCTGGTTATTCTGAGAACTAAACCTGAAAATAGATTAACCGATCCTATAGATTCTTTAGGTTCAGGTTCGTGAAATTGTCAAACCTGACATTCAAGTTCAAGTTTAGGCTCAAGTTTAGGTTAGTTACGAGAATTAGGTTATCCTACCGTGAACACCCCTGTTATTTGTTAATACTCAGCTGCCACCATTTCGCTCCCACTACCAATCAACATGATTTGGACTAATTACGACTTGAATCATGAATCTGTAGCCAAACCAAAAACCGAACTTTTCTACGTTGAAAGATGTAAAGAGCTGATCATTACAAGGACCTTGTACAAAACAAAACTCAGAATAACCATCAAATTATTGAGGAACACTCGCAGAGACAGGATCAACAACAAGACCATCATAAGAAAAGCTGAAACAACAAATTGTCATCCCTTGTATAAAGAACGCATCATCATCTCCACCGGATCTTCCATTACACCTCGTTATAAACCAAACAGGCAGAGATTACACAGACGCAGGTCTTATCTTAGCTAGGAAGTCTGCTGACCAGCAATATGTTGCTGTCCGAACTGCTCGGCTCTGTCCTTCATTTCTCGTGCCTTACCGGCTAGCTTCTGACGTGCTTGGTCCAGCTGATCCGCTCCTGCTGGATGCCTCCCAGTAACATACCTGCAAAGTCAGATTCAGAATTAGTTTCCAACTTAACAAGTTTACAACATAAGATGTTTCAAGAGTACTTGTATAGCGGGTTGATTATGCACCTGTAGATGCATGAGAGGACAGTTACGGCTGCGATGCCGAAACCACCGGATGCCAAGAAACCCATGATGAGTAGAGCGGCGGTGATCACTGCAGGAACAATTACAGGGCTGAATATGACCAACAATGGCGTGGCTATGGTGAGAGCTATCGCCGTGAGGGCCAGGGTCAGCCCTGATAGGACTAGGAGGGATCCACCGGCGGTGGCAGCTGTGGCGACCTTGACTACCTGGTGTGGTCGGGGCTGTTGGCCTTGACCTTGTGGCTGCGACTGATGGAGGTGCTCAGCCATTGTTCGCAGATCGGACAGTGTGCAACGGAGGCAAAGAGTCGAAGAGAGGGCGGGATGATGTGAGATTGACGGTGGTGATTTTCTTGTGTAACGAGAGTGGGTTATATAGATTAGGTAGCGAAAGGTTTGTTCCGGTGCATGGGCAGGTGTTTAGGACAGGTAAGACACGTGTCAAGGAGTTTGTCATGCAAGGGTTGCATGCAAATGCAAAGAAGCGGGTTTGGTTTTAGGACACGTGGCGTTTTGTCGGGTTGGAAGAAAGTAAAATGAGGAGAGACTGGAATTGGCTTTGGGAATTAATACGTAGTATTAACCAATTTTTAACAATTAGATGGAAAGTTAAATTAATAAAATTTAAAATTTAAAATTTAAAAAGTTAAACCAATATTAAACTATTATAAAATTGATTAAAAGTTAAATCAAAATTTAAAATTTTAAAATATAGTTAATGAGATTGTTTTAAATTTCTAAAATTTAAAATTTAATTAAAAATTTGTTAAATTTAATTTTAATTTTAAAAATTATTAATTTATAAAATTAATTACATAGTTAATAAATTGACAGCAACAAAATTTATTAAAATAAATTGAAATAAAAGTTAAAATTTTACTATTAAATTAGATGAACCAGTTGAGTTTTCAATCGTTGTTATTAACAATAAGTTGGATTTAAAGCCTTTCAAAATCCAATTAAGTCTGAGTCATTAAAATTTTAACTTTTTAAAATTAGATCTTCTAAATTAAAAACTTAGGAATTTATATTTTAATTTCGTTCGAGTTTTGATCAATTTAAATTTTGCAATAATGTTTTGAAAATTGGGCTTTTGGTTGTGGAAACAAGAGGCAGTCCACAACCCAAGTCAACTGGTCCTTAGACTTCTCATTTTCCTGGTAAGAACAAAAACGTTTTAGGTAGAACTAAACTCGGGGGCCTTCTGTTGAAATTGTTGCTTCATGAGTCACGTTGGTCTATAGGCTTGGTGTTAGTGGAAGTCAAGCACTAAGCAAGTCATGGGTTCGTCTCTTAGAAATTGGAATGGACCACTTAATAATTCATGCAACCCGACATTCCAGCTTCGTATATGTTCACATTCAAACGCTTAATTTTCACTACTTAGGTATTAATTATGAATTAAGGAACATGATCAATGATGAGATTTATGTACGTATAATAAAAGTTACAAATTCAGGATTATGTTTAATATGTCTTATCTTAAAATTTTCTGTTTAGTTTTCAACTTTTCGGTTAAATTTATTTTAATAATTTTTGTTATTAAAATTAATCAATTTTGTCAATTAATAAATTTTATAAACTAAAACAAAATTAATGTTTATTTAATATTTTAATTAAACTTGAAATTATTTTATAGATAAGGACGATTTCTTTTAATCACATTTCAAGTTCTTTAATTTTATTTAATATTTAACCGATTTTACAATAGTTTAATACCGATTTAATCTTCTAAATCTTAAACCTTTTGTTTAGTCAATTCAACTTCCGGTCTATTTTTAAATATTGCTATATATCTCACATGCATACAAACAAAGTAAAAAAAATTAAAATTCAAATAATTACAACATATCTCTGATTAGATAAAATTTGAAGTCATATATATATGGGCCGGTTTGGCTCGTAGTCGAGTTGAGCCACAAGTCACAGGGGCCCAGGGGTCAAGTAGGGTCGGGTCAGGAGCAGCACCGATTCGACCTGATCCATTAAGATCTCTAACGTCCCGGTCCTGGTTTTTATAATATTGGGAGTTCAAATTCTTTTACTTTCCCGTTTCAAAAAATTCTTTTACTTTCCTTCAACTGTTCACATAGGCCTTTTATATATTAATGTGCATACAAATCATTTTTATTTGTTTATTTATCTTTAACTCTTTTAGATTAAAAGAAATAAATATCTCTTGTAATTTAAAACACTTAAATATAACTTCACAATTTTAAAATTTTAGAAATTTTATAGTTTTCTTTTTTTTATTCTTTCTTTTGAACTTTGGTTATAATATGTGCATATAATTGATGTTTTGAATTTGACTAATAAATAATTAATATTATCAAATGTGAGGATAAAATTATTAAAAATTAAATTGAATTGAAAAATTAAATTAATAATTATAGTAGATTTTTAAAATATAAATCTAAATTTCTACACAAATGTGTCAAAAATATTAATATGTTAGAGCTACAAAGTTTCATTATGTCACAAGTTTTTGAAATTAACTTGCACAAAGGGCAGACAAAAGGAAATTTTGTTGGGAGATAAACAGTGAACTAATCACAGAAAAAAAAAAATACAAGTTCTCCGCCGAATCCCAATATGCTAGAGCTACAATTTCACGAGGTGTTATGTGCAAACTATCCTAACATCCAACCTCTAATATTATTTATAGAAGATAGAAAAATATCTCAATATTTGAAAAGAATAAGCAAGAATGTTAGCTCTTTTATGTTTATTTCCTATTTATATAAAAAAAAAGCATCAGGGTCTATTTCTTCTTAAAATTAAATTTCCTAATTACGGTTAAATTAAAACTCTAATATAATTTAATTAAATTTTAATAAAATCAAATATCTTCTATTTGATTCATAAAATTTTAAAATTTCATAATTAAGTCTAATTTAATTTAAATTAAACTTTCTCTTTTAATTATTCTTTAGTGTAACCCATTAAGTTTTTAATATATTAAAATGATTATAAGTTATAATTCTAATTTATAACGAGAATTTGACAAATAAAACTCCTTTTAGTTAATGTTTTACTCTCCAATTAAATATTTTAATTATATATCAAAATTAGCATGCAATAACATATCATTATCACCCAAATGTTAGAATGTCAAAATAGTTTGAATCAACTTATCCATATATAATTATGATGTATGATTGGCTGAAATGGCATAAACTAATAAGCTCTCGCTTGCACTAAAATCAATCACCTATATATCTAATTCCATATCTATCATATGTCAATCGTATCTCTCTGAGACAATTGCTTAGTAAGAGGATTTGTAAGATTTTCTTTTGGGAACCATAATGTTATATCTTTCTCGATCCATTATCTTCCTAATCAAGTGAAACTTTATGAGTATAAGTTTGAATTGTTGATGAGATCTTAATTTCTTCGACTATATAATGGCATCGTTATTGTCATAGTACAATACTATTGGGTTAAAAATGTGAGGAATTACTCCAAAATCAGTAATGAAATTTTTTATCCAAATTGCTTCCTTTTCCACCTTTGTGATCGAAATGTACGTTATCTTAGTCATAGAATGTACAATGAATGGTTATTTGGGACTCTTTCCAACTTATCTTACCACCATTCAGAGAGAAGATATACTTTAGCTATGATTTGTTATTACTTGGATTGGACTGAAAACTAAAATTTTAATACCTTAAGCTCTCAGTTCAACTATTTTATAGACCAAGAAAACATCTTTAGTTCTTTTCAAGTATTTTAAGATGTTTTTCACAATTATCTAATGATCATTTTCAAGACTGACTTGAAACTAGCTCATTATACTTAAAACATAAGAGACATCTATTACATAGCATCTCAAACATGATTTATCTAATTGTCAAAGCATATAAAACACAATTCAATTTATATCTATCTTCTTGCGTCCTAAGACACATACTCTAAGAGAGAGTAATCCTATGTAACATGGACAAGAATCCTCTCATGTAATTCTCCATATTAAACCTATTTATCTACATTCTTAGATCGGGATAATCCAAGTAACCTATTTGATCTATTTTTATAGATCTTTATTCCCAACATAAGGATGTTTATACAATATCTTTCATGAAGAAGTTCTTAAACAATCAAATCTTTGCATATTAGAGCATTGTTATGTCATTTTCAATCAACAATATGCCATCCATATACAATCCTAAAAAATGATTGTACTCTACTAACCTTCTTATAAACACATAGTTCATCTATATATTTTATAAAATTAGATTTTTGATTGTCTTATCATAATGGATGTTTCAATTTCGTGATGCTTGCTTTAGTCTATAAATAGACTTTTCAACTTGCATTCTTAATCGAAATCTCTTGGATTCAAAATCCTCAAATTGTGTCATATACACATCCTCAAGAAAATTCCTATTAAGAAATATTGTTTTAACATCATAACCAAATTTCTTAATCATGATACATTATTATAGCTAATAAGATCTTTATAAATTTAAGCATAATTATTGGCAAAATGGTTTCATTCCAAATCAACTCAGATTTGTGTTTGTAACATTTAGCCACTAGCATTACTTTGTACTTGTGTAAATTACCATCCATATCAATTTTCTTATCCACTTGCATCTTATAGATACAATCAATATTTTCAAAACTATACCAAAAGTTAAACTAGTAAGACAAGAGGTCTAAAGTTTAAAAGATTCAACCAATATTAAACCATTACAAAACTAATTAAAGATTAAATAAATTGAAGAATTTAAAAATGAATAAAAATTTTCCTTTTAAAATCAATGCTAATTGAAAAAGTAGAATATTAAATAAAAATCAATTGGTTTATTTTGGTTTATAAAATTGATTAGTTTATGAAAATGGTTGATTAATTAATAAACCGGTTTATTTTAACAACAAATTTATTAAACTAAATCAAACTGGAAAGTTAACTAGATTCAAGGTTTTTACTATTAAACTAATCGGATTGGTTTGATTTTTACAACATTTGGTACAATACCATCATGAGCATCCATTAAAGTAAATGTTTGGTTAGCATATTTGAATTCCATTTCAAATCTTATGGCTTTATTTCATTATAAAGAATTAACATCGACATTGCTTTTTAAAATAGTAGTCTCACCATCTGTGAGTTATACATTATCTTCCCCTTTTAATATGTAGATCTAATTTAATGAGGGACTGACGTATCCTAATACCACATTGTAGATTATATATCTTTTGAACCTTTGGTTATACCTCATATATATCAATTTAAGGTTGTTCCATTTGAATGTAAGCCTGTAGTTTTTGAACTTCTCTAAGTTCTCACTTACTAGCACCAATTTCCTTTAGAATAAATTATCTTTCTAGGAACGTAACATGTCTTAATACAAACAACTTTTGTTTAAGAGAATGGTAAAATTGATATCCAATACTCTCTTTTAAATATCCCACAAATTTGCATTTATCTGACTTAACTTAAAGCTTATCAGATGTTGCACGCATCACATAGGTATCACATCTTTAAGTCTTTAGCTATGACAAGTTTAGTATAGTACCATTTCATATGTTATAAGGTGTGTTATCAACTTGTTTTGATGAAACTCTGTTCAAAAAGTAAACAACAATTTTAAGGGCACACTCCTGAAAGGAGATAATAAGGATTGTATGACTCATCACATAACCTACCATATCTAATAGTGTACAGTTCTTCTCTTAAACACTCCGTTATATTATGGAGTTCCAAAAGGAGTCTATTATAAGAGAACTTCATTTTCTTTGAAGTAACCAAGAAACTTATGGTCTAATTACTCACTACTTTGATTATATTTAAGTGTCGTAATACTTTTACTAGTTTGTTTTTCAATCACAAGTCTAAATTATTGAATTTTTCAACTAATTCAAATTTTTGTTTCATTAAATATACATAGCCATATATAGAACGATTATTTGTGAACGTAAAAAATATGAGTATCAAACGCTAAAGACATACTAGCCAACATCACATATACAACTTGTTCAATATCATTAATTTAGTTATCATAAATTCATATTATCATAATTCACTCATCTAAATCATAATTTGGTTAAGTAGAACCCTTTAATTTATGATAAAACATATTTAGCTTAAAGGGTCTTAAGTTACTTAACAAGTCTTACAATAAACAAATTTTATTCTTAAATAATAAAAGACAACTAACACATTCTTAACAGGTAATTAATATCTATTTGAGGATTTGAAATTTCAAAATTTAAGTCTTATAAAATAATATAACCTCATTATAATTTTTGAAAAATATAACCTCATTATATTAAATGTTTCTAACGTAAATAAACTATGAAAGAAAATCATTCAAAACTTGTGTTTGATTTTAATTATTGATTCGATAACTAATTTAATTTAATAATTTAACACTTTGAAAAATTAAACTAATTTTAAAATATTTTAATAAAATAATCATTTGAAAACAAATTTCACACATTTAGCGAAACATTTTCAAATTTATTAAGAATTTAAAGCAATTTAATCTTAACTAAATCAATTTAATTTTAAACCGTTCATTAAAATAATATATATTTATAAACTGATTTATTCATAGACACAGTCAAAATGTAATAATTTTAAATTCTGTCTTGTAAAGATAATAAGCAAGATAATATGAACGCATTTACTTACTAGATTCTCTAGTTCACACGACACAAAAAGAGAATAATTAATTAAGTACGTTATAAATTGTCACCTCAACAATCATGATTTCGACCTAACCTTCAAATGAGGCTATATCCTATAGTTTCTTGGAAGAATTTTAAAGATGGTAAGTAACCTTAATCGAAAATTCTTACTATCCTAACATAAAACACTTGACCCTATGGGTTAATCTTTTGAAAATGACCATGGAGTCAATCCAAAATACACATTAATAATCTATGGTAATCCAGAGATTTACGTAAGCCAAGACAAAGTTCATGGCCTGATCTTTGATTAATTCCTTTTTATTGACTAATCACAAAAGATTTTAAATAAATTGACTTTTGCAACACCTTTTTTTAACTTGCAAGTCTTCAATTACGAAGCTGGCAAGTGCCAAAATCCTGCAAAGTGATTGAAAAGCAAGTAAACAACTCCTCTCCTTCCGTGTGAAATGATTGCAATCTAGACTTGCTTTAGATACTTTATTCTCAGTCCATATCTTTGTATATATGTGTACACCGATTCATGCACTTGATCTGGGGAAATCAGGACTCTCTTTTCAACATCTTTATTATATTTTACATTAATTTACTAACAGTTCACACCTGGGTCAGTTTGTTCATCAGAATTGCCCTCACCTGTCCAAGAAAAATCTGAAAAAGGTTATCAAGAAAACTACGTGATCTGACCGGATTTGTTTATTTTCAATGTTCTAAATATTAAATAGTTAAAATAAGAGGTTAAATCAGGTATTACATCTTCATAAAATTAATATATAATAAAATTAAATTAAATTAAAATTTTAAATATGATTAAAAGGAGAATATCTAGATAAGGTTGAAATTAAATTAAATAAAAATATTAAATAAAAGTAACTAATTTATTTGAATTAATAAAACTTGATTAATTTATAAAACCTATTAATTAATTAACTACTTTTTAATAATAAAATTATTAAAATAAATTGAACTAGAAAATTGATTTACTCCTATTAAACTGAATATACCAATTTGTTTTTTAATCATTTTTATTGCAGTTTTAATACAATTTGTTAGACATTTTCCCCAAATAACTGTGAATTGCATCAAACTTCTAAGACTAAGTTTAATAACAAAATTATAAATTATATTCATTTAACAATTTAATTATATAATTTAAATATGTCAATGAACAAATCAAAATTTTAAAATTAAACTTATTTAAAATAAAGTTTGGATTGAAGCGTCGGTTTTGTTCTACTCTTATGAAGGAACGAAAGGGATACAATCATGGAAGTAAATATCGTTTAAGTCATTTTTTTTCACTAAGATTCATACAGCACAAAAAAGATTATAGTGAAACAGTTATTTAACATAGATCGTAAGCTTACGTGATCAGTGATCGTGAGTTCAAATCCTATCACTCTCCTATTATTCAGCATAAGATAGAATGAGCCCGTGTAATTTTCAAGTCTACAAAATTTTCACTTGAGGGGTTGTATTATTAAATATATAAATTCAATTAAGTTATCCCACATAATAGCTAAAATGATCATTTAACAAGTTGCTTAGTCAAAATAAAGGTCAAAAGTTGCTTAGTCTAGAAAAGTCGTAATATAAGTAATTATTTTTATGATTTTACAAAAAAAAAAACTACTTTTAAAACTTAATTTATCATAAATTACAACTTCACTCTAAAACTTACTTTCCTCCGTCAAAATAAGGGTTACAACAAAGAAATAGTAACATGTCATGGGTATGAGTTGATACTATTTATTGCTTTACTGATTGTAACTCCACGACCAAACATGAAAATACAACATTAAACTACTTTCCCATTAAAAGAAAACTTTAACTTATACCAGCTAAACACCCAATAAATGGTCGCCAACTGGAATTACCCTCATATTGAGTCACGCTTGAAACACATGAACCCTCACTCTCCTCCACGTCATCAGCCACCAAACTTTTCCGTCTCTTGGTCGAGCCACTCGACGACACCGGGGTCGTCGAGTCCTTCCGTTTCGACGTGACTCTCACCGGCTCCGGCTCGTCGGTCCCAATCTTATGTGGAAAATTAAGCAAAGCCTTTGATCCACGCATCCTATAAGCGGCTTTATCATAAGCCAACGCAGCTTCCTCCGCCGTCTCGTATGTCCCAAGCCAAACTCTGGCGCCGTTTCTCGCAGGATCACGTATCTCCGCCGCGAACTTGCCCCAGGGCCGCCGTCTCACGCCTCTGAAATGCGCTCCTCTCGAAGCCTTCTTATTAAAACCTCCACTTTCACTCGCCAAATACGTACAGTCAAACACTGCCTTATTTATCACAGCCTCTGAAACTATGCTCGTCTCCTCCTCGTGTGTCGGCTCCAGTTTAACGGTAGTGGCCGCCATATCTACTGGAGACCACCCAGAACTAACGGCGTCATGAAGGTAGTTGTATATGACCATGTCCTCGGAATCGTCTACCTTTAACGGCAAATCTCCCCACGTGTCAGTTAAGCAAGGGACAAGACTATTGAAACCTGAACTTCGATGGTACATATGATTGGAGAAACCGGTACCTTGTTCCATTTTTCGCTAAAAATAAGGAAAAGGAACAGTTAGGTTTGGTTTTCCAGGAAGGAAAAGAGAATTCCTGAGATTTTCCGGCGAGTTGCAAGAATTTTCCGGCGAGTAATTGGAGAAGGGATAAGGATCGAATGGAAGAAGAAACACGGAGGTGGGATACACAGAGGGAGAGAGGTGCACGTTCTTTTTATAGTGTATGATGACTGGCACAAGGTCCTACTTCGCAACACAACATCGTGGTTTTAATTCAAAACTACATCGTTTTTTAGGATAGAACGAAGTTAAAACAGGGTGATTTGAGCCGTAATGATGACTGATAATTGAATATTCTTTATCGATTTTGTCGTTAATCAAATCGTTAGTGTAGTTTGTTTTCTCCTCTTGAATTCAATTCCACGAGTGGGAAATTAGAATTACTCGACAAGATTTTGTTCACGTGGCTGATATTGTTTCGCTATGACGTCGTTTTCTAACATCACTCCTGTTCGATTATCGACAACTCTCTTCAACAGTTGAAGAGTGGGCAGTTCAGAAGAGATATTTTAATATGTCACATAAATAATATTAGCAATGGCTTTAAAAGAGATCAGTTCAGTTCAGTCCACAGTTCTTTACAGACAATTCGAGAACATGTAAAGTTGGTCAAAGTTTTTAACTATTAATTTAAGTTTAAATTTGACTTTGAATCCAGCTTTAAATTATTTAAAATAATATCATTTTAAATTTTATTGAAAAATGCAGCGGAAATATTTTATTATCAAATTTAAATAAAATCCTACTAATCAGTACGCAACCTTACTTTTAATGACTTATGAAATTTAAAATAAACAAAATTAAAATAACTCAACAAACTTCGCATGAATTTTAATTTTGTGAAAGAAAATTATATTAAAATATTTATTTTAATAATAAAATTGATAATCCTAAACTTTTAGTGTAATAATCATCAATGGGAACGGAACACTTGATGCCAAGTGGTTGATTCCTAAACTTTGCAGTGTATAATATATAAAACATTAATCACTGCTAGTTAACGCCATTAAGTTGTAAGCATTTGGTGAGCCGTGAGTGTATCTATTAGCTGTATGTATTATATAAACAAACGCAAGGCAGCAAGTTGCAGATATGAAAAGGAATTGACTATGTAAGTAGCCAAAAAGTCGCACCACGTGGGTTTACAATTTAATCATGTGAACACACTAACAGGGGACTCAGATAATGCCAGATCTGGCTGCATATCAAATGCTAGATAAGATTTTCTGTTCAATATTATTCTGTTTTATTATGTCTTATAAAATTTTAGTTATTTATTTTGTGAGATCCATGCAAGATTTATATGAGACCTACGTAAATAAATGACTAAGATTTATTTGACACAATAAGATATCATAATATTAGACAAAATATTTGGACTCATCAAATGCGTCGGTGTTCAGCCATTTATTGTCTATGGATGAAGCATGTATATATATGATAATACCATTTGTCTTTGTTGATACTTGGTGCCATGAGTGCCTAGGTTTGAGTTCAAGTCTTGCAAAGACCAACAAAAAGAATACGTCTTCCTTCTTTGCTCTTAATCACTGTACACGAAAAGCAATATTAGTGGAACTTCAGAGTAGCTCTCCACGGGTTCAGATTCTCCTACTTAATTACCTTGTTTCAATTCTATTTCTATCCTAAAATGACGTTATTTTGAGATTAAAAAAAAGTTAAAACAGGATATTTGAAATAGAAGATCTGATTTCTAGGGTTAAAACTTAAAAGTATAATAGAACATTTAAAAATCACTGTTGATTAAATAATTTAGTTGATATGGATAATTTATAAATTATCGTACTTTTTAAAATTAGTTTGATGGGTATTTAAATTAATAATTGCAAATTTCTATTATTAACTTGAGCTATCATAATTAAACTAAAATTTATTTTTACAATATAGATGGCAATTCTAAAAGGTGAATAATGTTTAGTGCATGGCATTGAATTCGAAGTATAAATTGCGTATTGATGATGATCTAGTAAACTGATGTTGCTTGAAATTCAAACATAGAGAAAAAGTAAGCATTTGTCTCTATTTACCAATTTCAAAGATTAAAAGAAACTTTGAAAAGATTTGAAACAAACAGAAGAAAAACACACATCAAATACTCACCATATATTTTTTGTAGGATCCACACAAATTTGTTGATGAGATTTAATAAAATATTATAAGAACATCATAAGCACAATATAATCTCAAAAAACACGAGAGTAACAAAGATCATCACGTCACTTTCAATTTAAAATTTCAAATTTGAATCATTGCAGGAGCATTATTTTCTGCATGACATGTTTGAAGTAAAGAGATGTTATACTTACAAATATAGAATAAAGTAATTTTATTATTTAATTTTAAATATTATTTCGTCAAATAATTTATTTTGATCATATAATTAATAGATTATTTTGTCAGATATATTCAAAGGATAATGGTCGAAGATTTTATAAAAAAAGTTTAGAGTTTGTATGTTTTTATTTTTGTTTATAAATTTAATAAAAATGTTTGTTTAAGTCTTTTGGTTTATATATTTGATTTTTTTAATGATAAAAATTATAGAAAATAATTTTTTTAGTATTTTGTTTATTTTCATAATCTGAGATACTATCAACTAAATATGTATTATTTAATTATTAATAAAAATATGAATAATTTAATTTAATATTATAATTAATTCACTAATATAAATTATTAATATGAATTATGAATAATTTAATTTAATTTCTGTAATTAAATTAAATAAATTGAATTTAATAACTATTAATAAAATAATTAAATTTAAAATATCTTCAAAATATGTAAAATAAAATAAAATTTGATTTAAAATAAATACTAATTTATAAAAAGTTAATCTTAAATTATTTATTTTAATTTTATTAATAAATATTATATAAGAAATGAAAATAAATTTATTTAATTAAAATAAATTATCTTTAAATCTTATCTAATATGTAATTATTATCAATGATAAAAAGATGTAACTACATTAACATTAACATTCAAACAAAATTTGTTTTATTTTAAAAACATAAACTAAAATAAAAATAAAAATACAATAAAACTGCCTCCAAATTTAAATATTTACCAATATAATATATTAAACTCAGCCTCCTCTCCAAAATAACTCCGAGTCATGGCAACTGTATTGGACAGAGAATGCAAAGACTGAGTTTAATATATTACCGAATTCCGTGGAAAACAGTTGATAGGTATTAGCCACATGCAATAAATGGAGTCAAGTGTTCAAAATGTTGACGTAGAATACAATGGTCTCCATGTTGACTAACTTAAGTCTTCCTCTTCTCTTTATGGTGCATAATTTTCTTGAGGATCAGTGGTGACAGACGAATTTGGCTGTCCTTGATGCGTTAAGAACCGCAAGATCAGTTCAGCCGCCGGACAGCATACAAGACCACGATCCTGGAACTTGGACCATAGCTTGCCATTAAATTCGACGAGCTCCTGTGGCCATAAATTTAGACAAAGGCGGATAGATATTTTGGTTCCTGACACCATTTTGGAATCCTAGATTCCTAGTCCGAAATGACTTGTCTTATTGTTATTGTAAATCACTTTGTATTTAAAGATTCAATTATGAGAATTTATTTTGGTTGAGTCGGTCGTGTTAGGCCCAAACTCACTCAAAATGACTCATGGATCGACCGGTTCACCCAATAAGGACTGACCCAGTTTCTATTTATTATGCTAGGCCCAAGCTCCAGTCCACGCATCCATGACTTACTCGCAGGTGGAAGTCTCTCATGCATACTTAAAGACCTAAATCTAGCACCTATTCCATATATAAGGTATAACTTTGTCATGATCTGATGCGAGATTAGAACCTCGATTTTCTCTGCTTTCTGATGACCAAAACCTCACAAAAGACTAACTTGCGTCGGAGGATCGCTAGATACCAACCCCGTGCTTTTTGTTGTTTTACAGGAACTCTTGTTAGAGACAGTCAAGTTCATGGATTTAAACGGCGACGTCTGGCCTCGCCAGAATCAATTTGAACTAATTGAAGCGCCACCGTGGGGCCCGACATCGTAGCCCCACGCTCGTTGACACGCAGATCGGTCGAGCGGCGGCCTAACCCTGATATAGCCGTTGTCGCAGCACTAGTGTTACAACGGATGAGTTTGCAGTTACCTGTCACTCTACCGCCAACACACCATGATTCTCGCACACAATCTTCATACCCGAATGATCAACCACAACCTCAAAACCCATATCAAGAAGAACAGAGCGTAGCCTTGGAGGATAATGCTGAGACCAATATGCATCCGAATCTCCAGCACACTCCATATGCAAATCCTCCTGCTCCTGTGCATACCTCCCTCACCCGAAAACAGATCGAGAAAGCGACTGATCTGTTGATTCGTCAGATTTTACAGTCTTAGCCGGAACAACAGCGACCGTCCACACAGCAGATTGGTATGATAACCGATCGCCATCCTGCTGAAGCCCTAGAAAAAATCGTGGACGATCGAATCAATGCGGCCATGAGTTTCCGCTCGGATTGTCTAACAGCTCAATATAACTCTCCCTTCACCCCGACGATCTTGGATAGCCTCCCAGCGGTCAACACCAAAATACCGACGCCTGAAAAGTACACTGAAAGACCAATCCCCTAGATTATTTGTAGCACTTCCAGTCAATGATGAACGTACACTGCGTCCCCGACGCCATTCAATGTAAAGCATTTTGTACCGTCTTTCAAGAAGGAGCTCGACGATGGTTCAACAGTTTACCTCCGAGCTGCATCACTTGTTTTGAAGACTTTAAATCGCTATTTCTCAATCAGTTCGTCAGAAATAAACGGCCGCAGAAGAGTGTCTTGGAAGTGATGCAGTTGACACAAGGAAGGAATGAAAGTTTACGGGAGTTCATCACTCGGTTCAACAACGAAGCTGTCAAAGTCCCTGACCTCACCTGCTCATCCATGTTGGCTGCACTTATGAGAAACACGAGGGATGAGAAGTTCAAAAAAGTCATTGGCTCTCGATTAGCCCCGATCTATCCAGAAAATAAAAATAGTATGATAAGTATATCCAACAAGAAGTGCTGAAAATACTGAAGTGTAGGGCGGATGATCGTCATTAAATGACAAACAGATGGTTCACATGCGCGGAATGGTCATCGAGTGGAGAAAGCCGACCGATCGACAGGACATCGACGAGAACTCTTCACCCGCTCGATAGGCGATATCTTAAGTCATGGCGACCATGAGAGCGGATGGAAACCCTCCGAGAACCCAATAAGTTGAAGACTTCCTCCAAGAATAGGGGCCTAGATTTATATTGCCGTTTTCACAAAGACATCGGTCATGACACGGAAGATTGCTGGCACTTGAAAGAGAAATCAATTCCTTATCCAAAGGGAAGGTGGGTCGATTTTGAAGCATGATAAAATCTTGATCGAGATAATGAGCATAAGGCCACCGGCCGATAACTAGTGATGACCTTGAAGGCGAAATGATAGGAATGGAGGGAGGCAGAATGCGAACACTGACGATCGACGCAAAGAGAGAGGACAATCTAGGGCAAGAGGCGACATGAACACTGGACAACAAGATGACCGACCGATTAGAGTCATTAACATGATTTTTGGTAAAAATGCAGAAGGGGGATCCACTATTAAAGGAAAAAAGAGGTATGCCAGGCAGGTCGGCGAAGACTTGTCAGCCAAAAGAAAGAGGCAGAACGGTGGGATGATATCATTCGACAAATCTGACCTTGACGATGTTAGTTGTCCTCATGATAACGCGCTCGTAGTAAAACTGAACATGGACGGCAACGAGGTGAAGCAGGTAATGATTGATACGGGCAGCTCGGTCGACCTATTGTATTTTGATGCCTTCAAGCAAATGGAGATACCAGAGGATCGACTACTGCCTATAGAAGGACCTATCAAAGGAGTAACTGGAGCATCAGCCTACCCATTTGCCCGAGTCTATTTGAAAGTGAAATTTGGACAAAAGTCAAGTCAGATAGAGAAGGACGTTGAGTTATTGATTGTGAAGTTTCAAGGGACGTACAATGCGATAATCGGACGAGCCACTCAAAACGCCCTCAGAGCAGTTGTCTCTACCTACTACCAAGCAATGAAGTTCCCACGCCCGTGGAATCTGTGTTGTCGAGGGTCGTGAGAAATCGCTTAGGAATGCTACTTGGTGGAAATAAGGACTCTAGACGGGGCGGTAGTCTTGACGAGCTCTCTTGATGTGAAAGCCGATGAAGAAACGGAGAGGATGAACCCCGTAGAAGAAACGCAATGGTCATATTGATGAAGCATCGCTCAAGTTCACAAATCTAGGCTCCGAACATCAGAAGGGCCTAGTCAAAGAAATCACGGATTGCTTGGTAGAGAACAGATCGGTCTTCGCCTGGATACCTAGCGATATGCCTGGAATTTCTCGATCGGTAGCATTGCATTCCCTCGATATCCGACAAGATTACAAGCCAGTTAGACAGAAGAAGCGGTGGCAAAGCAAAGAAAGGCAGGAAGTGATTAAGAAAGAAATTGAAAAGTTGCTCAGTGCTGGGTTCATTCGGGAAGTCAAATACCCTGAATGGTTGGCAAATGTTATACATGTGAAGAAAAACGAAAAGTGGAGAATGTGCATTGACTTCACTGACTTAAACAAGGCGTGCCCAAAGGACAGTTTCCCTTTGCGCAAAATAAATCAGCTGGTAGACTCCACATCAGGACATGAACTCCTTAGCTTCTTGGATGCCTTCTCGGGCTACTATCAGATTCAAATGAGCCTCGAAGACGAAGAGGAAACAACTTTTATAACTGACCAAGGCACGTATTGCTACCAAGTAATGCCGTTCGGTTTGAAGAATACGGGGGCCACCTATCAGCGGCTCGTCATGAAAGTTTTTAAGAAACAGATCGGTCGATCAGTTGAGGCCTATGTGGATGATATGGTAGTCAAAAGTAAGACGATCACGAGCATGTGGAAGATCTCAACTTCGGACCATAACAAATTTCGATGAAGTCAACCCAAAAATGTGTCTTTGGTGTGGCATCTAGAAAATTCACGGGTTTATGATTACTCGGTGGGGATTGAAGCTAATCCGAAAAGATTGAAGCTATGACCTAAATGCCCTCGCCATGCGGTGCTTGAAAGATGTTCGACATCGATCGGCGGATAGTTTCTTTGAAAGCGATTTGTCTCCAGGATGGGGGACAAGTGCCTCTCGTTTTTCAAAATTTTGAGGAAAGCAAATGTGACCCAATTTCACTGGCCCGATGAGTGCAAAAGAACACTCCAACACTTGAAGTAGTATCGACCAGTCCGCCTGTCTTATAGAGCCCAATTGAGGGGAGAATATAATTCTGTATTTGGAAGTCACAGAAGAGGCGACTAGCGCAGTCCTTGTTCGATCGGAGAGAAATGAGCAATTCCCGGTCTACTACGTCGATGAGTCTTTGAGTGGACCGTAAACGTGGTATACGCCCATAGAAAAGCTGGCTCTCTCCTTGATAACTGCGGCACGGAAGCTAAGATCCTACTTCCAGAGTCATACCGTTGAGGTATGGATCGACCAACCCTCGTGCAAAGGCTTTTCAAAACCCGAGACCTCGAGCGATTAATAAAATGGGCGGTAGAGCTGGAGAGTTCGATATACAATATAAGCCTCGGACCACGATCGAGGCTCAAGTGTTGGTGGACTTCGTTGCATAAATGAGTCAATCTGACTCGCAGGACGAGCAACACCTTGCCTGGAGCCTATTTGTCGACGGGTCGTCCAACGCTGAGAGATGCGGAGCAGGAGTGGTACTGATCAGCCTGCACAGGGAAGAAAAGGTAGAATACGCCCTTCGGTTAGAATTTAGAGCTTCCAACAACGAAGCAGAATACGAGGCTCTGATAGCCGGCCTCTAATTGGCAAAGGAGATGGAGGTAAAGCATCTGAAGGTGTACAGTGATAGCCAAATAGTGGTTGGTCGAGTCCTTTGGGCGATCGAGGCCAGGGAGCAGCATGATCAAGTACCTAGAGTTGGTAAAGCAGGAGTTGAGTAGTTTCGAGCAACACTCGGTCAGCAGGATAGAACGGGCTCAAAATGCTAAGGCAGATGCACTTTCCAAAATGGGCTCCAACCGAGATGCGAGAAATAACGTTTTAGTCGAACGGCTGAACCGACCTAGCATTCAGAAAGCCAATGAAGCCTTGGACGCAAATGCCGAGTGATCAAATTAGATAGAACCAATCAGACGATACCTCCTCGAGGGAACACAACCGGAAGAAACCTTAGAGGCCAAAAAACTAAGAATAAAGGCGATCGAATATGCAGTCGTTAATGACACCTTGTACAAGCGATCTTATGACTGGCCACTGCTACGATGCTTGAGCGAAGAAGAGGCAGAGCAGGCAACGACCGAAGTCCACGAAGGAATGTGTGGAAACCACGTAGGAGGCAGAATGTTGGCTCATAGACTGATTAGACAGGGTATTACTAGCCGACAATGAGGAGAGACTGTCAGGAGAAAGTCGACCGATGTGAGGCTTGCCCGAAAAAAATGAGCTGTCTCACCAAACCAACCGAGAGGATGAGAATCGTGAGCCATCCAACTCCCCATGCTCAATGGGGAATGGATATACTAGGACCTTTCCTCTCGATCCGGACGAAGAAGTTTTGATAGTAGCGATGGAATACTTCACCAAACGAGTAGAAGCGGGCGGTCGCTACAATCTTGGCGAAGGTGGAAAATTTTGTAAGAAGAAACATTCTAAGACGCCGGATGCCTATGGTGTTGGTTACGTATAACGGTCGGCGATTCGACAACGATAAGTTTAGAGATTTCTGCGAGCGACTAAAGATAAGACTTCAATTGACTTCAGTAGCTCACCCTCAAAGCAACGGTCTTACGGAAAACACTAACAAAAAGATAATGAGTGCTCTCAAGAAGCGCTTAGATGGACGTAAGACTTGGGTAGAGGAACTAGATGAAGTATTGTGGGCGTACAGAACTACGCCAAAAGGAGCCACAGGGGGAACACTTTTCAAGATGACCTTTGGGGCAAAAGCCCTAGTTCTAGTAAAAGTGGTGTTGCACAACCAAAGAGTGTCGAGCTATGAAGAAGAGCGGAATAATGAAGCCCGCCGAGTAGAACTTGTACTTCTCAGTGAAGACATGGATAGGGTAGCTGCTCGTTTATAAGCCATCAGGCAAAAAGCAACGAAGTTCTATAATAAAAGGGTAAAGCCGAGCGACATAAAGGTCGGCAGATACATCCTGCGAAAAGCCGAGACGGCTAGAAAGCATCCTGGAAAGCTCGGACAGGCGTGGGAAGGACCCTATCAAGTGATCAAGCAAGCCGGACACGGCTCGTACATCCTGCGGGATGCGAATGGGAAGATCCTACCGAGGCCATGGAACTCTCAAAACCAGAAGGCATTCTACCAGTAGATAAGCTTTTAGTTCTCTTTTCTTTGTTTATTATTGTTCATTGTACACAACTTGTGGGCACCTTTTTCTTGGCCCTGCCAGTCAGGTTTTTTAACGGCCCACGCCATCATCGTCAATAAAGGAGTTTTTCAGATTTCTTGGCAAGAAAAAATTTCATGAAATTTCGCAAAGAGGAGAAAAATCCCATCGACCATCACTCGGCAAGGTTGCCAAGACAAGATCCTTGGAACTATGGATCGGCCTCGACACCACCCGGCCAGGTTGCCAAGACAAGATCCTTGGAATCATGGATCGGCCTCGACATAGCCCGCCAGGTTGTCAAGACAAGATCCTTGGAACCATGGCTCGGCCTCGACATAGCCCCCCAGGTTGCCAAGACAAGGTCCTTGGAACCATGGCTTGGCCTCGACACCACTCGGCCATGTTGTCAAGACAAGATCCTTGGAACCATGGCTCGGCTTCGACACAGCTCGCCAGGTTGCCAAAACAAGATCCTTGGAACCATGGCTCGGCCTCGACGTAGCTCACCAGGTTGCCAAGACAAGATTCTTGGAACCATAGCTCGGCCACGACAGGGCTTGCCAGGTTGCCAAGACAAGATTCTTGGAACCATGGCTCGACCTCGACATAGCTCACCAGGTTGCCAAGACAAGATCCTTGGAACCATAACTCGGCCCCGACACCAACCGGCCAGGTTGCCAAGACAAGATCCTTGGAACCATGACTCGGCCTCGACGTAGCTCGCCAGGTTGCCAAGATAAGATCTTTGGAATCATGGCTCGACCTCGACAACGCTCGGTCAGGTTCCCAAGACGAGATCCTTGGAACCAACCGTTTCCGAGGAGATTAATCTCAGATCGCTCGGCTTCGCAATCGTTCGGCCAAGTCCTATTGCTTTGGCCGACTGTGACTCAAACACTACTACCGATTGACGCACATTGAGTGCGCTCGTTTACTACCCGCTATTGAAAAAGATCTTCCAACTTTAATACGACAAATAGTGATGAAAAATAAAAATTTTATTTCCTTGAATATGTTCTGGCCACAATCCCGACCAAATGAGCTTTAAAAAAAAGGGGAAAATTATTTTGATCCTCCGACGGGGGAGGAAGGACCAGCAGTCGGATCGGCAGAGGAAGGGCCAGCAGCCGGATCGGCAGAGGAAGGAACAGCAGCTTGATCGGCAGAGGAAGGACTAACAGCCAGATCGGCAGAGGAAGGGCCAGCAACCTGATCGTGAGGAGAAGACAGCGGAGAGACATCCTCTTTCTCTTCTGAGCTCAGGTCTAGCTTCTCATCCGGAACTAGCACTCGTTCTCCCTCGGTCGTCTCCTTCATTTCCTCCAAAGAAAGGTCGAGAGCGGTGGGAAGCATCGGCTTGGCGTAATCCTCAAATGAGGGACTACCCGACCCGTCAAGGATGTGGACGTCGTGGCAACTCCTCAAGATTGAAAGGGTCAAATCACAAGCGAACTCTAGGCACTCCCCATGTAGAAACCGCCTTTTCTACCGCTTGATCGCCTCAACCCTTTGCTTTTTGACGAAGCTCCGCAACTCTTTCAATGTATCCTCGGCCCTTAGCTTACCCTCCACTGCTTCATGACAATCCTGGAGGAATTTCTTATGAAGCTCCTGCTCCGTCTTCACCACCTTCTTCAAGCCCTCACATTCCTTAGCCAGCCCGTCCTTCGTCACAATCACCCGGCTCCTCTCCTCCTCCCCTGTTGCAAGTTGAGCTTTTAGAACGCTCCTCCCCTCCTCCCAAGACTTCTCCTCCTCCTCCAAGGAAGAGAGTTGAGCCAGGAAGGCGTCTCTCTCTTCCTTAGCCTCTGAAAGCTCGCCCCTCAAAGTTTTCACCTGCTCAAGGAGGTCGTGGACTTCCCGGTCCAACGATTGATTAATCCCGTCGAGCTGTTCCATACGTTGGTGCATCGCGAAGGATAGCGCCAGACCTCTCGCACAGCTACGAACAAGACAGGGCTCTAGCTCCTGATTGCTCAACGAGTTGATGAGCTTCTCGTCTACAGGAGGAACGATCCTCTCAGCATTATGAAGGGACACATCGAGGTTCCCAATCGATGCAATTTTAGCCAAATTGATCGCTGGGTCCCACCTTTCGGTGCTCGTCGCTCGCCCTTTTCCCTTTCTTTCTCTCTCCTTCTCCTTCTTGTCTTGCCCGATGGGCAGGGCGGTCGGTTGATAACCTGAGCAGTCTTCTTCCTCTTGAGAGGTGGCTCGACCTCCTCCTCCTCCTCTTCTATGACCACTAGGCCTTCACCAGTCGGTCGGGTCATCGTTGTTGGCTGCTCAAGTGCGACAGTCAAGGTGACCGTTGCAGACGGCTCGGAGATCGTAGGCTGAGCGACCTCCGCGCTGGCCTCTCCTTTCTTGTCCTGCCTTTTTGCCTTCGAGGAGGGCCTGGCAGCTTTGCGCTGACCTTTGGTAGGGGCGGAGGACCCAGCGAAATCATCGAGCCTTGCCATGGTTACACAACAATAAAAACAGGTTAAGAAATCGAAATCAACACTTACAAATACAGCAAATAGTTCAACCACAAGGAGTCAACCAGAGGGGGCAATTTCCTCTCCTAGCCCGCTAATTTGGGGCGGGGGGTCGATTAGAAAAGAATCAGCCGAGACCCCTCGCGCGATATCCCGAATGAGTCGATCGAAGTCATACCGACCGAGCCCCTTAATCGACCGACTATCTCCCACCTCCCTAGTAAGAGATAAGCTCGATGCATCGTTTCAGCCAGAGAGGATATCTCCACTACCGACTCGAAGGAAGATCCCGGAGGCTTCACGAAAAAGTACTTCGTCCGCTAAGAAGTAATTTTTGAAGCCATTCCGACCGGGCAAAATTGGGCGTCTCTATACTGCAGTTGAGGGATCCCGGTCCCAGAGCTTGAACTCTGGTTCATTCTCAAAAAATGATGTAGGATGTCAATCGAAAGAGGACAGCCAAACTGATGGCACAATAAGGCCAAACCATTGATGAATCTCCATCCATTCGGAGGAATTTGGTTCGGCCTTAGATGGTAGCCAACGCACACCTCGTCAATGATCGAGGCGTATGGGAGCTTCATGCCATCGACCGAGAAGAAGCTGTCGGAAATAGCAAAATACCTTCCCCACTACTATAAATCCTTTTGTTCTGGCCACCAACCTAGGACCCCAGGACATAGGGATGTTATTCCTAATAATCGACCGTTTCAGCTCCCTCACGGTCATCGTGGATTCGTCTCTCGGTGGCTCCCCCACGACCAACCCATCCTTCCGTTCCCTCGTCGAGACTTTTTCAATACCTCTTACCCCCGACACCGCCACTACTTAAGGTGGCCTAGCTAGTTGGGAGGCCCTCTCGACGGTTTCATCCCTAGGGCTAACCCCACTTCTAGGATTGGTTGACGACATGTTTACAAAGATGAAATTTTGAGGAAGAAGCGAAGAAAGAGGACGTACCTAGTCGATGATTGAGGTTGGGAATTTGAACGGCGGTTGAAAGAAAACTCCAGAGATTGTAGGAAAGAGGGTGCAAATGAAAGCAGAAGGAGAGCCGGAGAATAAAACGAACGTGAAGAAAATCTGTAGTCTGTCGATCCTGAAAATTTATAGAAGATTGGTCGAACGGACCTTCCAATCAACGATCGACGCATAGAGAAAATCCAAGCCAAGCTCAGACACGTGGCAGAATTTGAGCTGAGGTAAATTAGGGTTATTCGAAATTCGGAGCGGCGCAATAGTTGAAAGGACGTCGTGATACCGCACAACGGCCATAAAGACGCGTTCGCTTCAAATTCTAAAATCACGAGAGGCACGCGCCACAAGAATGATTAAACGGTACCTTCACGCTCATCGTAGATGTTCACCCAACTCTCTTAGTGCGAGTTGTTATGCAATGAGGGTCGATGCAGACTAATCGGGACACTTAACCGATCGATCCTAGCACGAGTCGTCATACACTATGCATAGATGCCCGACCGATCGGGCCTACCACGAACTGTCCTACAGACGAGCTACAAGGTCCTTATGTACTCCTCCGACCCTTCTCCTTGCTCAGACTCGAGGAGTAGGGAGCTTATAGTGGGTCGGTCGTGCTAGGCCCAAACTCACTCAAAATGACTCATGGATTGATCGGTCCACCCCGCAGGGACTGACCTAGTTCCTATCGATTATGCTAAGCCCAGGCCCCAGTCCACGCATCCACGACCCACTCGCAGGTGGAAGTCTCCCATGCATACGTAAAGACCTAAACCTAGCACCTATTCTATATATAAGGTATAACTTTGCCATGATCTGTACGAGATTAGAACCACGATTTTCTCGCTTTCTGATGACCAAAACCCTAACAAAAGACTAACTTGGCGTCGGAGGGCCTCTTGGATACCAACCCCGGCATGCCTTGTGTTGTTTTGCAGAACTCTTGTTAGAGACAGATCAAGTTCATGAATCCAAACAAGCAATGACGTCTTGATTTTCCATAGAATCAAATGAACCATATTTCAACTCAACCAAGAAATAATTTAAAAATCAAATCAGTAGTAGTTCATCCCTAATTATATTGAATTGATTAATTTTGTATCATTTTATCTCAATAATAATAAAATTATTAAAATTGTCTATTTTTTAAATAAATTAATCATTTTTATAATTTAAATAAACTAATTAATTTTATTTAATAATTTCCTTTTTAGTTAAACTTCAAAATTTTCAATCGTATTTCAAAATTTTTAAAATTTGATTTTATTATATGTCAATTTTATAACGACATAATACCGATTAAATCTTAAATTTCTTATTTAAGCGATATAATTTTTATTTGATTTTAAAACATGAATTAATTATAAATCACATTTTTTCGGTTGAAAATGGGTATAAAAATAAGGAAAATGGTATAGATAAAAAACACATTATAACTCGAATTGAATTAACAAAAGAAAAGATTGATTAACGAGATTTGAGCCTAATGCAAATCGGAAATATAAAACTACAATTTTATTAGGCCCAGCCATTTTGGGCCTTTATAAGGACTTAACGAGGAAAAAAAGGTATCGAACTATAGATTACAGGTGTGGTACAACCTATTCGTATGTTATCATTTAAATAAGACTTTAACCCTAATCTCCCAAATAAAACTTAATTGTCTCTTCATAGATAATGAAAGTCGTCTTCTAACACCCACATGTAATCCTCTTAAGTCGCGAAATTTAGAAGTTTGATAATACACAATCTTATTTATATATAATAAAGTGGATGCTTCCATTGATAGATAAGAAAGGTATACCCAATAATTAATGGTATGATATCCAATAAAATGCATTGTCATATAGAAAATAGTAATGAACCTCCTCATATCTCACGCCTTAGCGAAATTTTGACTGGGTGTTATTGTATCTAATTAAATGCATTATATTAATGTAAATATTTGATTTTATTTATCCTACAATAATATGAGAGTGTTTATTAATTTAAATTTTATGAACATAATTTTATATTAATATTGAAATTAAAATATTGTATATTTGATGAATAAACTTTACCCATTAGAAAGATAATAAATTTAAATACTTTTAAAATCTTGATATTGTTAACGTTATTGTTAAACTCGAGGTCTGGAGAGAACTGATAATACGTAATCTTACTCTTTTTTAATAAAAAGGTTTTTTTTTAGTTGCTTATTGTAAGAATTAAAAAAAAAGGATAAGAAGACATTATATTTTAGTCATCAAATATTGAGTTATAACAAGTAAAGTTTAAGATACCTAGTTATGCCCGTTGTTCACTTTGATAGTTGATTCCCTATTGTTAGATCACCTTCTTCCTTGATATTCCAATACTAGGTAATTATCGACCTCATATATGGTCTTACGATTTTGCGTAGACTTGTGTTTCCTGTCAAGTACAAAATTTAACAAATGGAATCTTTGAGACAATGGCCAATTATGTAATTCGTCTTCTTATTTTGACAAATCAAATGAAAATTTACCAAGGAAAGTACAAAGATTAGGCTACAGTGGAGAAAATTCTATGGTTGTTGACCCCCTAAATCTGAACATACAATTGAAGAAGGTCATAGTCTACCCTCAATGAATGTTGACCAGGTATTGAGTAGTTTACAAGCCTATGGGTAACGCATGTGCTAAAAAAATCTAGGAAGTCCATAGATCAAGTTTTGCAAGCCTATGTCTCCGTTTGAGGTGAACAAAGTGGAAATATAAACAAAAAGCATGATAATTTGTAGCAGAACAACATCAATAAGAATTTCAACGGCTTGAGCTTGTTCACTCGATTGCATCAAACTTACTGAACACCTTTGTCAAATGATAATAAAGTTACCTTTTGATCTTCCATCGATGGCTTTACTCGTAATACATATAATCGACAAGTTATTCGATGAATGTAATAACTTTTTTTTAATAGCATATGAGGTATTTTAAGAGAGTCCTAATTGTAAGAAGATATCTTTAAGTTATTCACTTTTAGACTAATCTGCACTCGCACCAGGTCAACTCATAAAAAATAAAGTACTGGTCAAACAAATTTTTCTATGATCAAAACTCGAATTTGACATTTCTAACTAAGAGATGAGAGCCTTGAATTACTCGTACTAACTTTTTTGGTTATCTAATAACTGCATGTGAATATAAAGCCCTTCGTTGGCATGTCAGACTCAAAAACTCCTCCTTATCAAGCAACTTGCTATTATAATATTGCCAAATCTCGCGTTCAACTCAACACTTAAAGGGCCTTGGTTTTCACACAAAACAGGAGTCCCAATACAAGCATTAGTGAATAAGAACACCTAATATCCTGTAAAGATGACGGCCATAAAGCAAACTTAAACTAAAACATCATAACAATAAAGTTTCCAAAAAGGGTCCCATCCCATACCATATTTATTGACAAAACGTCGATTTGATGTGCATGTTGCCCACATACTTATCCATAGATTGAAGACACCGTTATTGATTGCTTTATAGGCAAGTTGCTGGAGATGACCTTTCGCAAGTGGGATGGAGGAAGGTGAAGTTCACTACGCAGGTTCTTTGCTAATGTGTTTTGCAAGAAAAGCAACCCTAGATGATACACTTTAGAGAAGATTTTAGTGAATAGTTCACATTCGAAACCTTGGAGCAAAAAGGTTGAATCCTCAACTCAAAGGACCTTCCACGTTCTAATATGACGAAGTAACTGAGAGGATATAAATCAGGTACTCAGCAGTTCGTTAAGAAGGAGGTGAATAATTCACAGCCTACAAAAAGCTCACCCTTAAAGTTCACAAGGGGTTCAAAAATGTTGCTCCCACACTATAAACCGTAAAATTCAAACCTTACACTTTAGAATAAATCTGCCCTTTCAGAATTAACTGAGTTACACCCTACGAGTTTCACATTCGAGACCTAAAACTATCGTCGAGTGCACAACACAGCACATAAACGGGGGGACCAGTGACCTAGTGTCGGCCAAGCAAGCAGTGCACTAGTGCACGTGTGATCTATAATTATTCTAAATTGCATTTGGTGACTATTTTGTATTTATGACGTTTCCGGAGAAACTATTTGCGGACCTTATCTACTTCATCGTCTTGAATAAGAACACATGTATAGTGGATATGTTTGACTATCTAATGATATGTATGGACCATATTAGGATAAAAGTAGATAAATAAAATTCGAAAAATAAGATATAATATTAACAAATTATACTTTTATTAGTTTTCATGCCTGAAAAATTTTAGATTAAATTGACTAAGTTAATATTGGGATATAAATTTACATAAATTTAATAAATTACGCAGTTGTTTATTTATTTATTTATTGTAAAATATGTTTATCTTATATTTTTTTATCCAACCATTAATGAGATCTAAATTAAAAATCAATATTACGTTAAATAATTTATGTTTAAAGAGCTCAACTAATTATGTCGATTTAATTATTAAAATTTTGAATTGTCGGTTTTCAACTTTTTGTTTTATTAAGTTTAGTTAATTTTAATAACTCTTATTGTTAAAATGTATCAATTTATTAATTAATTTGTAAATTATTACTTAATTTTATTTAAAACTTTTTCTTAATTAAAATTAAAAAATTTTATGGATAAAGATAAACTCTTTCATTCATATTTCAAATTATTTAATTATATTTAATCTTTAGCTAATTTTATGTCGTCATAATACTGGTTGAATTTTTTAATTTTAAATTCTTTATTTTACCTATTCAAAATTTGAATTAAAAAAATGGGTTTTGAAACATTAGAATCTTATAGTGAATACTGGATTTGTATTTGATAATTTTGTTAATTTATTTTCGTATCAAGACTGTGATCGATAGCATGCTATGCCATCGAAAGAAAAGAAAAACAAAAGGCGGTTACAGATGTGGCCTAGATACGGTGTCGTTTTTTGCCGGTCAAACATTGAATCCGAGACCCTAGAGTTTGATGCCCGTACGAAAACAGAAAGTCTTGGTCAAATTTACATGCTGTGTATGTATTACGTATTTGACCAATTGCATTACATTGCGTCAACAAAGCCCATACTTGAGGTCACTATCGCAGCATTGTTTTATTATTTACGAAATTGTGTAGTTTGGTCATCAATCAATTCATTTAACTTGGCCTTCTCCAAAAACAATCACGTGGGATTTGACTAAGTTTAACTCTAATGATTCTCTGATGACTTTCAGTTTTTAAAACCATTTGCCAATTTTTCTTGGAGTTGATTAGTAAGATCAGTATTACAAAGAATCTAAGGAGTGTAGATTAAAACGTGGTGATAATGATATTTAAGCATCATATTCTTTGGTACAATGCATGTGTGTGTGTCAAAAAAGACTCTACCAAAGTTCAAACGTACCAAATCTAATACGTTAATTGACCGTCTTATCACAATAGCTTAAGTTACTGTGCGAAATCAACTTAATTAGTTTTATGTTCTGTTTTAAAAATTGGATCGGACCGGCCGGTTCGACCGTTCTCATTGGTTTAATTGAGAACTGGTTTTAAATGGTGAACCGAACCGAATAGTCGACCGATCCGATCACCGGTCCGTTATTCGGTCCAGTTCACCATTTAAAACCAGTTCTCAATTGAACCAGTGAGAACCTATTTGACCACTGGTTTAATAAAATTTTTATTTTTAATTTTTATTTTTATTTTTTGGTATATTTTTGTATTTTTAAATATTATTAATATTATATATAATTAAATATAATTATTACATAATTATGACGTCACACTGGATCAAACCAGAATTAGAAGCGCCCGGTTCATGGCCGGCCCAGGTTTTAAAATATTGATTTTATGTATTCATCAACACACTCCCTCAAGAAAAAACTCTTAAACTTGAAACTTACACAGACTCAGTCTACCTTATGCTGAATAATAGGTGGGTGGTAGGATTTGAATTCACAACAACTTACTCACAAAGGCACTAATATCATATTAAGTGACCGTTTTATCATAATAGCTTAAACTCTTGTACGAGGTCAATTTAATTGGTTTTATATATTTACCGAGATAAACTTGATAAAATAAATTATGCTTACCCTCTTAACTGCATAAAATAAAACCATTTTTAGAAAATAAAAGATTGAGTAATTGGTAAGATTAAATTTTTATTAGAAAAGTTTAAGTTTAATTACTATTTTATACTCCTGCAATCGGCATTTTACAATATTTAAATCAATTCATCACGTGAATTAGGATTGAATTTGTTGACTAACACGAAAATAAATTAGCTTGTCGTAACGAGCACGGTTACATGTCATGTAATTGCTTTTTGGTGAACATTTCATCTAGAAACAATGAATGCTCACTATCTTATTGTTTTATTACAGGCAAAGAATCTATAGTATCTTATTAAAGCATCGAGTTCGGACAAGGAAGGTCCCTGGAACCAGACTTTGCACAAATCGTGGACCCGCCGTGATTTACTTGACTATCACACTACGGGACAGAGTGGATAATAAAAGTCTCGAGACGAAAAAGTTTCTAACTTTGGATATTGCCAAAGGATGCTTCCTCACACCATCCGTGGAAACCTCGTGAGAAACCTCCTCCCTCTACCATGGCTTTCTTCTTCTTCCTTTATATACGGTCTCACTCTACAATTTCCACTCCACAGCCTCATCTTTCTCTTCTTCTTTCCTCTTCTTCTCACTTTTTGAACTCAAATTTCCACACTATCACTAGCTAAGCTTCAAATGGCTTCGGCGGGTGAAGCTTCAACCTTGGAACTTATCAGACAACACTTGTTAACAGACTTCAGTTCCATGGACAATTTCACGTTCATAAACAACCTTGAACTGAATACCTCTGATTCTAAGCAACCAAAGCCCTCAAAGGGTTCGACTTTAAGCCAACGAAAACCCACCATGACAAACATAGCTATACCTTCTCCCAACGTTGCGACGGGTAACAACAGAATCGAGACTGCGAACCAGGAGAAGCATTACAGAGGTGTTCGCAGACGACCATGGGGCAAATACGCTGCGGAGATTCGCGACCCGAACCGAAAAGGCGCTCGGGTTTGGTTGGGGACGTTTGACACCGCCATAGAAGCCGCCAAAGCTTATGATAATGCGGCTTTTAAGCTCCGTGGAAGCAAAGCGATTCTGAATTTTCCTCTGGAAGTTGGGAATTCAAGATCTACTGTTTCGATTTCTATGGAATCTGGGGTTTCAGAGACTGATAGCTGTAAGAAAAGGAAGATTGAAGACACAGAGTGTGTGGAGAGTAACAAGGTGGTGAAGACAGAGAGCTCTTTCTCTGAATCCGATTTCAAGCAAGTGAAGATGGAGAGTTCGTCGCCGGAAACTGACGTCAAGGCGGCCACGGAGCCATTGACGCCGTCAAGTTGGAAAGGGTTTTGGGATTGTGAGGATAAGGGGATATTCAGCGTACCGCCGTTATCGCCGTTATCTCCGCATCCAACTATGGGGTATTCACGGCTCATGGTTGTCTGAGATGGGACCCACTAAGATTAGGAGGGATGATCCGACGGCCAAAAAGAGTAGCGATGATGTAGTAAGTAGGAAATAGACGGCAGTGATGAGTGGTTTTGATATGTATGTGTATATATATATATATGTATAGAAATAATTTAGTAGAAGAAGATGCAAATTACATTGAGTAGTTGTTGAAGATAAGAGTTTGAAGGAATGGATTGGTTCTTTGATTTGATTAATTAATGGATTGTGTCATTTGCTCCAAAAACTTGTTTGAAGAGGAAAATAATTATTATTTTCACATATCACAATTAATCAATTATAACAAAACTAATTCGTTAATTTGTTTTGGTTATAATAATGAATTCACCATTAAAGTTCTTATAAAATATGAAAAGAATTAACATTTGAATTTATATTAAACACAATAATAACAACATGAGAATAAATTTTGCTGATATACAAGATTTAAAATTTAAAGAGGTCTAACTTTACTCTTAATTAATTAAATATAATTAATAAAATAATTTAATTTAGTTTTTAAATCTGATAAGAACTGATTAAATTTGATTTAAATTAATAATTATTGAATCATTTTAGTATTTATATTTTATATGTTTCGTCTTTATTTTTAAGTAAAGTTTAAGAGTTGAGAATTTTTAGAAAATTAAAATAATTTTTAAATAGGAGGTTTTAAAGATTTGTTAAGTTATGCTCCTATTAATTTAAAAGTCTTAAAATTGAGTTGTAGATTGAAAATTTATTTTTCTTTTAATGATTTAAAAGATTATCAATTAAATAAAAATATGTTAACTTTATAAATGTTAATATTTAAAATTTAAATTACTAAGTGGCATTATCCAATAATATATTATAAGATTTTTTAATCAATGGGAGAACCGAAAATAGTTTACACTACAAATCGAGGGAGAGGAAAAGGTGACACCCAATAGGTGGATTTACAAAGTGGTGGTTCCTAAATCAAAATGTGTGGCATAATTCACAAACCAAATTGCGTATCTATTGCTCTTTCGATAAATGTGGCGATGGATAACCGTTCAGTTTTAAGTAAACAGTACATAAATACTCTGAACTAGAAGATTGAGAGCCTTAGAACGGTTAGCCCCAGACGATAGGAGATTGATCACCACAATCGAGCCTACTTCGAGTTCAATCTAACGAAAACTTAGGTTTCAGGCGAGTGTAAACCTTGTATACACTCACGCGCCAAGATTCTGGCTAAAGCCTCCGAGCTAATTGCTTCCTCTGTCCCGTATGATGCCACCTATTGTGGCAGAAAGTGGGTGCCGTTTGCACGTTCCATCCGTGTTTAGCTTGACACGTCAAACAGGAGCTTGCCCCATCCAATAAGATTGAATTTGAAGGTAGTGGCTGAGGTTCTTCCCCTGACGGTGGATAGCCGAGGGAGAATTTAGAAAGGAAACCATCAAAAGCAAAAAGCTTGGTACGAACGGAACAAGGACACTCCATTTAACATGAGTTATGACTTTTGAGGACAGATGGGGTCCCAACAACCATCAAGTTGCAAGTGTTACTGTTTTCCATACACATTAGGGTCTGCAGCAGTGCACGTACAATGAACCAAAACCAAGACCAAAGACCAACCTGCAGGATAGGATGTAGGAAAAATAGACATGTCCAAGCAACTTACTTGTTTATGTCTTCTGTCCCTTTCACATCTCAAAAGAGGGTCGTCCTATAAACAGTTCAAACACATGGGATAATTCATATTCTTGGCCTTTGACGTACTTGTTCAGGACTCCGTTAGGTTACTCCACTGCAAGCTTCCAAGCAAAAAGGGTTGAAAGTTTCCCGATCTAGAAATTCGTTCGGTGACAAATGGATCGTGCTTATCATATAGTTAACAAAACTTTCCTCCCGTCCATCCCTTTCCTCTCGCTTTGATTCAAATCAGAAGCAAATCTAGCGTCTTCTCACGTTCGCCGGGGAGAGTCCACCCGAATTATGCCCCGACTAATCGCCCGAACAGACCTGAACCGATTCGATCCGGCTCGATCCGACTTGGATTCTCTCATCCCGACCGGTGACCCACCCCTTTCTGTTAGTTCATGCAAACAGTTCAACTAACGAGCTTCCCTTCTGCTAGCCAACTCTTCCAACAAGTTGGGGCCAGACTGTGCAACTGAATAAAATCCCTTACCAGCCCATATACCCGTCCTAACCCGATTTGGTCAGGTCCAATCCGATTTGACCCGACCCGGGATCAGACCCCAACCGGGCGTCGAATTCCGTCATCATGGCCTCGTCTATGAATTCCAAGCGCTAGGGATTCCCCCCCCCCCTTTAGATTCCGATTCTTTACTTTCATCCCTGTACTTCAATTTCTTACTACTTGATTTCATTGCATTAGCTTGATTCATTCACCGGTATGTAGTTACCCCAAATCCCTGAATTTGGAATTTCGTCTTTCTTTTCTTTTTTCAATCGCTGGTGGAATCGAAATAACCTTCCCGGCGCAGGTAAATTGATAAATGACTCTTCTGATTTAAGTGAGATCACTAGTTTAAATCATTTAAAATTTGAAATTAGAGCTTTGCTTCTTACAAGGGACTTATCCAGTTCAAGCAAAAATTAATTTAAATATGGATAACTTAAAAGTGATACCTGGTGGGCCCAAAAAAAAAAAAAGAAATAACCCTCCTCGCTCCTCCTGCTCACAGTATCAGATGCAGTAGCCAGCCCCTGTTTGCTACTGCTCTTGTGTATGTATTGGACTAAGCTTGGCTACCCGAAGACAATCCGGAGCTAACCTATTCAAATTTAATTTTTATAAAAAAATTAAAACAAGATTGTCTAGAAAACGTTATTTTATATAAAAATTTTTTAACTTCACTAGTAATCACTGTTAAAGAAACACATTGTACACCGTTTCTAGTTGAGTTGATTTTGCTGCTATGTCGGCTGAAGAAACTGAAACCGATAAATAGTATGCATTAAGACAACAGTGTCGCTGAACAATACTTTCACTGTTGTGTCGTGAATAATAAGAAGCTATTCACACGACGCATCAGTGAGTAACAAATCTAAAAAATTTGGCAGCCAAATTCTCGAATTTGTGGCTCTCAGAATCCTGGAATTGGAAGATGGGAGAGGGTTCAGTAGTATCCTAGGATTTGAGTCCAGAAATCTAAGCCAACTTCTTGTCATCCACTGCTTATGCCTTGAAATGATCCAATGACCTCTGTGAAAGTAGGCTGATTTGTTGAGGCAAGAACTCTTGCCCACGTCCTGTCTGTCAACTTCACCGTGTTTGTCTCAGTCACCCGCTACAAGTTTTCACATAAACAAGCAAAATAAATGTCAAAAACCAACTCCATTGATGCTTATTGCATGTCAAATAGTCAGAATCTTTTAACCATGAAACAAACCATTAAGATAAAGCTAAGTGAGCATGTAACTTGGACTCCTACAATACATGTCATCCTGATCAGAAACTTGGGAGGAGGATGCTTACAGCAATCGGTATATATGCATGTCTGCTATTCACTTGTCCAACTGTGAAGCCTGTATACCCGGCCATAGCCCCGTGAACAGCACTATGTGCAAGAAGGGTGCAATAGATGTTGTCTGATGCATTACTAGGAATAGCTCGTATCATGTAAGTTGGATCTGCAAATGGAAAATTTTACCATAAAAGAGGGAATATATCACAACCATTTCCTTGGCAGACAATTGAACTACACTAGCGGCACCAATTATGGACCTTCAGCCTTTTATAATCTTATCATAAGACTGCACAATTAGACAGCAAAAATCCTCCTGTGTCACATCGGTACAAGGGAATAAAAGGGTGAACGCTGGTGGAAATGAAGCATACAAGCTTTTCAGACATATCTCTTAGAACTGCAATTTATTCATCACTTCTGTTTTCTACAAAGTTGTGATGTATCCTCCAAGTAAAAATGTAAGTTAGTATAGCTACAACATTATTTCAGACATACCTATATACTTCATATTTATTGTCTTGTGAATATTCGTGAAGTGGTCCTGTGACATTAGATATAAAGTGTAAGACAAAATAGAGTAAGCATTAGCTGTATACATAATGTTATATCTTGTGACCAATTGAATATCTTGTGATCCACCTTGATTTTCTCAGACAACCACAGGCCTACATCAAGAAGTAGCCTATTCCCTGAAGCATCTCTATCTCTTTCATCAACTGCACCCATGCTCTGAGAAACATATTCTTGCCCTGCCCCTTCTGCAATTACAATAACCATATGCCCATTTTCTTTAATCCGTTCTTCAATATATTCAAAAAGCCCACCTGAACCCTCCAGAAAGAATTGAGATTCTGGAATCAGGCAGCAATCCTGTCAGAACAAAAAGGAAGCCATTAACAATACCAGGCATTCAAATCACGCTGTGAAAAAGTATTCTAATGTGATGTGTATTCTATGTCTTTATCTGATATGGAAGGCGCGGGAGAAGAAAATTGAAGGGACTGATCACATTGGTGTTACAGCTCGACTCATACAATTACAACCATAATCAGAGAAACATTAAAAGAGTACATCATTATAAGAACAATCTTCAACAGCATCTAAACTTGCCGAATGCAAATTTCGAGAATAAGATCTCTTTTTATTATTAGATGATATTGTGTGTCATTTGATAAGACTACATTAGAAAAGAAGACATAAATAAAAGAAGGAACAGCATCAAATGTATATATACAAGAATGGCAGCATCAAATAAGATATATTAAACACATAGACATACAAAAAAATGGAGTATGTTGTTAAGTCAAAATTAAATTTAAGCTATTCCCTTTCCTTCATCTCCTCCGCCCTCCTAGCCGATAGAATTAATTATCTGATTGTACATGTGAGAAGTTTGACATTGATAAAACATAAACAAAACATCTTCAAGGCCATAAACAGATGGCTATCGCAACACAATAGGATCTCACCACATCTCGACTTGCCAAAGTTGCATACATAGCTATGAAACCTGCAAATATACATTTGGAAAGCAACGTAGCAGGCGTGTAAGTAACAACTATAAAAAGGCAATTCAGAATGACACTTAATTGTTATTCATTATTCAGAAACTCACCACTGTATCTGCCCATAAGTTTAACTATTCCAACTCCATTTTCCACACTTTCAGCCTCCACATGCGCAGCATTAATAGCTCTTTGAGCTTCTTCAACAGCAGTATCAAACCCAAAAGATTTGTCTATCACCTAAAGAGGACAAGAAAAATGCAGAGCTTCTTTCAGGATTCACTCAAACTTCATTCAACTCAGCTGTCGTCCCATTTCAGGAATGTGAACCTAGAGCTTTCTGGGTGAATACAAGTGATGTTTCATATATGACACTGCACCATAGCATTTGGTGGCAACTTGACAGACCAGCCAACTTACCATATAGGTCGTTTCTGCATTAACTATTCTGTAGAATCTTAGGTGATTGTAAAGTGATTTTGCTTACCACTCTCCCAGAATATACCCAAAAGAGAATGCATTTTAATAGATGCTAACGTTCTAAAAGGTGAAAAAACTCAACCAAACCTTCACTTGTATACAGGCCCGATAAATTTGGAGATGACGCTACAACATAATTGGCATTATATAGAACATTACAGCACAATGGCAAAGCTTACAGCTATATCATTATCAATTGTCTTCGGTATTCCAGCAACAGCCACTTGAAGGCAACGTCTCTCAACTTCCTTTAAAAATTAAACAAAATTAGATTGAATAAATAAAAGCATAATACAACATTGATCATGCAACACTTCCTTTAAAAATTAAACAAAATTAGATTGAATAAATAAAAGCATAATACAACATTGATCATGCAACACTGTCTCTTCTCACCTCATGAATTGAGCTGCTCCTTTTGGGTGCCATCACCTCAATAATATACACCTAGAACAAAAGAATATTAGTTAACTATTTTCATCATATCAGTGTGATTAATTTTCTTTATCTGGGTCAAACATCTTTCTGAATACTTTTAAGGGAAAACTTCAGCAATCCAAACACCATCCAGGCAAAATAAATATTCACCTGATTAATTCCTCGGTCCTGAATGTTATCAACTATCTTGTGGGTATCGTGACCTCCCCGTGATGTACGAATAAAAGTACCACCACGTTTATGAATATCATTCACAACTTTGGGTGTCAGATTCAAAGTGTTTCTAGAATAGAATCCTTTATAACCTCCCTGGGAAAAATTTAACAGTTAAATCAAAGGCCAGAAACATATCTGAATAACAGAAAAGAAACATTGTAGCTGAAGGAAATGACCTCAATCCCAAGTATATCATCTACACCATACATATAGTTCAATCCACACACTATCTCCCGAATGACAGTGTTTATCCCAGGGCATAGCCCCCCACAAGTGACTACACAAGCACGCACTTCCTCGGGCTTGAAATAGACCTACACCGCCAATTTTGTTTTTTTTCATCAGCTCTCGTGACTTCAAAAATAGAACAAGTTTGCCTGTACAAGTAAAGATAAAAACAAACGAAGAAACCCACCTTCTCTCTAGGCCCTGCACGTCTAAAATGCACTCCTCTGGGACTATCTCTTTGAACAACAATCTGAATAGCAATGACGAGAGACAAGTTTAACAATATCGGACAATTTAACAAATTCCAGATAAGGACGAATTTAACAACACAAGACTATCCAACACATGCCATAAGAAGCAAGCTCTTCTGTACTTACGTTTTGGGCGACCGCAACTTCGGGTCTGACAAACGTTTCCCTATAAAAACAAAAATTTCAAACATATGATCACTAGTAAATTACAAGAAATTCGAAAAAATGTATACTCTTTTCAATAAAAGTACGTACTTGACAACAGCATAAGCTTGACTATTTTTCAATGGATTCGGGTACGCCTGTGAAAGGGAAACCATAAACAGTGAACGTTTTCTTCGATTCAATCACATTTCTAAAAAGAGAGGAAGTTAAGAAAACGCAAAGACATAAATATATATATATATAGGAACGTAGAGTACGGGTAAGTCGGGAAGAAAATCGGTCAAGTGAGGGACGTCTTCGAGGAAGAAACCATCGTCGTCGTCGAGAAGCGTGTGACTTGAAGAAGACTGAGCTTTGTAGTTATGGCGCCGGAACAAAGTCTTGGATGGGAAATCAATGGATTTTGGATTGGAGTTGAGGATGGTTGGTAACAGAATGGATTTGTGGGAGTAGAATAAGGGAAGTGAAGCTGAGTGTGGTGAAGAGAGTGAAAGTTCCATGAATTTGTGGGAAATTTAAAGCGACTAACTATGAGGAAAATAAAAAAAAAATATATATATATATATATATATCACAGAAATCAGCTGAGCTGAGCTTGATTGCAGAGAGAAAGAGATGTTGTTGATGATCAGAAGAAGCTTATTTAGAGAATCAGTCGATCTAAGTGATCTGGTAGGGATCAAAGCAATCCATTGGTGACGAGCTTTGAGTAGTGGATGGAGGAATTGCTAAAATATATATAATTTTAAAACATGTATCTTCAATTTTAGGGTGTACCCCATCTGTTTCAGGTAGCTAAGCTGTTCCAGAAACCTTTTAGAAGATAAAAGTAACAAGGAATAAACCGAATTACAAGTTCTGTTTTGCAAAGGTCAGAGATTTTCGTCAACTATACGCTGACTTTCTTTTTTTTTAAAAGGGAAACTAAACTAAAATTATACGACAAGTCAGACAAACATGTTCCCGATAATTCCTCTACAAGGGTCGTGTGACACCTGATAAGTGTTGTATCAAAGTGACTCCGACATTAAAATAATCTCATAATTAACAAATCAATCGACACATCTGTTATTCTTTTGATAGATATGTCGATGAGCAACAGTCCACTTTCCTTTCGTCAATTATCTGTAACTTCAGAGGCATATCATGAACTCATAATATTCTAATTACTATTTACTATCTCATCTTCGATCTGAAATTTCAAATGCTTGCAGGATAAAGAACAATTCATAGATAGCTGCCAATTGGCATTTTTCGTATTCATTTAACTTTTGTGTCCACGTACATTACATTCAAAGAATAGCCAAAAAATCTACTAATTGGTGATTGGGTCACCATTTTTGTCAGAGAGCAAAGGAATGTCGATGAATTGCCATATTATTGACTCCATGTAAGACTTGATGATCCATTTGGTTGATAGCTTAAAGGCACCCCTATTCATAGATCGACCATAACCTTGATTCCAGCGAGATGACTTGTATAGCTTCTAAAGGTGAAAATGATCAATCATATGTTCTATGACATCTGCACCTTCTCTATGCAGTACATGATCTTTGACCTGCAAGATATTCAGAATTTCATCATGCTTGTTCAAAGAATAACAAACAAATTTCATGCCTACTTGCAACACTGTAAGGACGCTTGTTTTGTGTTAGAGAGAGAGAGAGAGAGAGAGAGACCTGAATAACACTATGAGCAGCAAACCTCTGTCTGCAGGTATGAAAGCTAACATCTACCTTCTCCCACGAAACAGTCGAGAGGCCTGTAACTAATTCCTCTGCGGAAACAGGGTCCCATGAAAGAAGTTTCAGAACCACAAACAATTAGAAAGCAGTAAAAAGAAATAAGAATTAACAAAAATATGTGTCCTCCATAACGGAGAAATTGGCAGGGGATAAAGACAATTACACAACGTGATCATAGCATTTGAATGTTCTGATCTAATATCAGAAGTAATACCTTCCAGCTTGTCAGAGCTACTATCATCTGTCAAATCGTGCTGCTCAGTGCCACTGGCCTTACAGTGCTCTTCATAAACAACATGTGGATATTTTTCATTGAGATAATCTTCCCACTACATAAAGAAAGCAAATCTTGAGTTTATTAAGCACTGATCCAGTAACTTGCACCAAAATATTAAACTGCAAGGAGATATACCTTAGGAAGATCACTGTTACGCCTAATTGATGACGTTCTCCAGCCCACAATGTCTACATGTTTTCTATGAAGGATACAAAGTAATAAACTGGAAAACATTGTAAGAGCTAGACATTAATCATGAGCACCTCAAACAAGCAAAAAGGATACGATCATATCCCACATTTGAATAAACCACACGACGCTTGAATGTCCGCAATGCCGACCTGCATAAATGTGTTAGGTTCTACTATTAGTACGCAGCTTAAATATTGAATTACAGTTCAATTAACTCGGTACAAAGAATTTTACATATTGGAAGTCAGAGCCATACATAAAATAAAAATCATCGGAATCTTGTATCATGCGTTTAAGCAGTGGAGGTTTGCCCTCATCATTGTCTGTTAGAAAAAGGTGTCGACCTGTTCTCCTAAATATCCAGTGAATGACAAGACTAGCAGCTTTCTCAAAAGCAGGTACGCCAAAAAGAAATGGTACCTGGAAAACATAGATAGTTTGCACACAATTAGTAAGGAAATCTAATCGAGTAAAGCCTAATCCTAGCATGGTACCTGGAAAACATAGATAGTTTGCACACAATTAGTAAGGAAATCTAATCCAGTAAAACCTAATCCTAGCATGGTACCTGGAAAACATAGATAGTTTGCAAACAATTAGTAAGGAAATCTAATATAGTAAAACCTAATCCTAGCAAATGAGAAACATATAGAAGCACACATACTAAAGATAAATATATAGCCATTTCATATGGAAATTGGAAAAGAATCAAGAATACTTGCACATTCTAAGTTATTAAGAAGATATTATGGGCGTAGAAAGAAACATTTGTGCTGAAGTGAAAAAATCAGCTTTCACACATGCTCTTATGTCTGATTTATAAAGCGCCTTGATGCAATCTGAGGGAATGCTGCCTTTTACCAATCTCACATGGAACACACGAATCTGAAGATTACCATCCGCCTTCCTTATGAGGGATAGAAGAAATAACACTACGATATGTTTGTCATCGCCTCTACCCTCCTTAAATGAAGGGACAAAGAAAATAACACTATTGCAATATTAGTTATGGCGTAAGAGAAGTAAAATGTAAAATATCAAGAAACCAGGAACATTTTAATACATAGGCACACGTTAGAATGGTATATTACCATCAGCTTTTGTACTTCACAATTTGTCTTTCTGTCCCTATCCAAAAGAAACATTTTAAGTTTCTTTTTCTGCATATTTCATCTTCTGTTTTCCAATAGTTCCCAATGTGGTTACCTCTACTCACAAATATACATCATAATCAAGTGCACCATTTATGCTGAAAGAACTGAAAGCTAATTTTAATTCTGAAAAAAGGATACCTGCTTATTCCCCCTTGAACCAAGGTGTGGTGTTGCAACGGTTATGAAGTTCATAGCCTCTAGCCCACCAATTGTACCCCTTAAGTCCTCACCTGCAGCCATAGAATCCTCCAAATTTTCTGTCTTGGGTGGTCTATACAATTTTCCAATGACATATCTTGCCACTAATCCTCCAACTGAATGTGCAACAAAGGAAATTTTTTGTAAATTTGGCTTTCTCTGGATTACCTCAAGAACCTGTAATTATGGAATGGTCAATCCATAACAAGAACAAGAGCAAATTTATTAAACTATCCTGACTTGAAAACAACAGTCAGGAAAAGTATAAACTAACTATACATCTTGTGATAAAAGTATAACATTTACCTCTTTGGCTAATCGATCACCCATCACATCCACACCATCTAGAGTCAACTTAGACATATTTCGTTCACTACCTACAATCAATGCATCACAAATAACCATCAACAGAAAGTAAATTCCCTTCAAGCTCAACCAAATAAGCATCAAAAGCAGATGAATGGATCCAGAATTTTACTGAATTTGAAAACAGAAGGTCCTCCTTACAATGAACGAACACTTTATCGGGAAGCCTTCTAGCAAACTGCTCCGCAGCGAATTTCCAATCTTTGGCACTGGGAAAGAAATGCATACCCAACATAAGCAAACCAATCAGACTAAAAAAGAACCTAATTTGACAAGATCTACCACTAAATAGACAATAACGAAAATAAAAGAAGTAACAGTTCTTTTACTTCTCAGATTGCAAGTACCGTAATTCATATTTTGTACCAGGTAAAAAAGAACATAAACATCACGAAAAATTAGTATTCCAGTTCAATATCCACAATTACTAAACACAAATTACACACGCAGAACTCGTATATTAAAAAAAAACGGAAATAAAAGATCAATAAGACAGAACAAAAAACCCAATCGAAACCCTAACAAAAATCAACAGTCAACACTCACAATTCAGTGAGAACTTCAACAAAAAAAAAAACAACTGACCTTCCAAGAATACCGTGGACCATGATAACGAGATGATCAGCAGAGGAAGCCTCGGCGTCCGTACAACTCCACACGTCGCGGCTTCCGCTGACCGATTCCGAAGAGCAAACCCCGTTCTCCAAAACCCCGTTCCGCACGGCTCCGTTCCCCACAATTCCCTTCTCCATACTCGTACCGATTCTCACTTCACAATCCTCAGTGCAGACAACGAGCATTTGACGATACGAATCGGTGAGGATTTCGAGAAATAAAAGAGAAAAACAAAGCGTGGTAGGGTGTTTGGCTGCGCTGCCAAAAGTCCGGGAAAATTCAGAGAGAAAATGAGGGAAAAAGCGCTGCGTTGGTTAGGAAGAAAAAATAAAAAGGACGCCTGCACAAGATAGCTGATCACGAACGAAACTAGAATATAAGTTATAGTTTTCTCTAAAGGGCTTTTTTAATTATGGGCGGTTTCCAATAAATTGCTTCCACGTCAGCATGTTGTAATTTTATTCTTTAATTATGGCCGTTTCCCATAAATTGCGTCCACGTCAACAGGTTGTAATTTTTTTTAAAAAATATTAAATTAAAAAATATTTATTGCTTTAAACATAGTCTAATTAAGCTTAAAGTGAAGATGAAAGGGCAAGCCTGCTGGTTATTAACACGTGGTTGGCCGTTGTCAATTGGGTAGGCAGTTGAACGCAACCGGTGAAATAACTTACATTCTTTTATTTGTAAAAAAAATTGTGATATTAATTTAAACATTGTGTATCATTTTATATATAATTTTAATATTCTTTTTAAAATTCTCTTAATTTCATAAATTAATTGTAAATTATGTTGCATAATAAATTTTACTGTTAGTCTTGTTTTCGTTATTTTATATATATCTATATCTTTTGTTATTTTTATTATTATGATTTCTATGTATTTACATTGTTTTACCTATTTTCTCTACAACTTGCATCATTTTTTTTTTATTATTTCATTTACATATGGGCTTATCATAAACAATCTCTTTATTATATAAGGGTAAGGTTACGTACTATCGACCTCCTAAGATCCCACTTCAGTGCGAAATTTTGAATTGAGTGCGATGATGATAATGATGATATAGTTGGGGTCATTCTTAGAAATGACAATGTGTCAAGCTGGTCTAGGCCTAAGACGATCATGTATGAATTATTATTATTTTTTAAAAAGACAAGATGTCGTTGTTTTGTAGATATCCATCGCCCAAATTTGACCAAAGGCTCGATTTCGAGTATGACCTGAACCCTTTTGTCAAATTTGACCTGATCTTTCTTTTTTCTTTTATACTCAAATTGAATTAGAAAGATTATTGGTTTTTAAGTGAATAATTCTAAATTAATAAGTTCATCTAGTTTTAGTATTTTTATATTTAAATATTTTAAATAAAAATTCATAGTGTTTCTTAATACTAATTTAAATATTATGTGTCATCAAAATTTTAAATTATCTTGATTTTTAAAATTAATTATAAATTATTTAGAAAGTAACTTTTAATTTAATGAAATAAAATAAATTTTAACTTTTTTATTTGTATGAAGTATTAGAATGTCCCTCTTTAAAGTGGGGTCATTCTTACTTATTTTATAGTTCACACTGGATTAGGAAGGTTATTAAGTGATTAAAATAATAAGTCAACTCTATGGTATAAGTATCACATGCCAAGTTCTCTTATCACAACTCGGTCCAATTATAGTGGATGGAATTTAAGTTTTATAGTAAGGTCTCAAATAATTTATATCAAATCATATGATTTTGTTCTAAATTGAGATACAAATTGTCTTATTTTGATTAAATAATTTTGTTTAATAAATTTAACAAAACGACTTGGCTCGATTCAATTTGATTGGAATTAATAGTTAACGTATCAATGTACAAGGCTCTTTTCTTTGCAAGAAGTTTAGGAAGAGTCATGATGTATGTAATCCTTTTTTTACAAAGATAATGTTTTCGTTATTTAAACATGCGACCTTATGATCACAAATGAACAACTTTACTTGATTAATAAAATTTTAAATTGAGTTTAAATTTTGAAATTACGTTTTTACCAACTTAAACGATTCAAATAAAACAATCTTATTTTACATTAGGACCAATCAAATTTTGAGTTGCTTTTTCGAATATTAAAAGTGACAAAATGATCTAATTTAATTCAATCAAGTCGAAATTAATTAAATCACATATATTTAAAATTGGGTCACCTAACCTGAAAGATTAAGACAAAATTATGTTATTTTGGATTTCAACCAATCAAAATGTCTTACTAAATTCTGGCTCCACAACTATTGGTCACAAGCTGTCGGGTAATGTTTAATCATTTTCAAATTATTAATCAACTAACTGATTGTCCTTTACACGTGATCTTATCCTCATACGTGTACTTCCATAATAATCAAAAATTCGTACTGAACCATTCCTATGTCCCTTTGCTCTGTTTCCAACTTATGGAATATGTCCAAACCAACAATGGATAAAGCGACAGGAATCATAATGTACACAATCATTCAACTTTAGGAAAAAACATTCAACACATTCAACTTTTTTTTTTTCAATGTATCATTGTTTATACCTTAATAAATTCAAAGATAAAATAAAAAAAGTTTAATAACTAAAAAATAGGTTTAAAATTAATTTTTTTACATAAGATTCTCCGATTAAATATACATATGTTAAGAGATAACCTTGGAACGACCAGTAAAAATTACTCATTTATGACCAGAAGGTCATTGATTTGAATAACGGAAACAATCAATTTGTAAAAAATACAAGAGGAAGGTTGTGTAAGTTGATAACTCTCCTCAGATCCTCACAAAACGAAGAGTCTTGTATACTGAGTACGTTGATATATATATTAAATTAAGTATTAATTTTCAAGAAAAGAAAAATCCTTAATCATTTTAGGCTTTTTAAATATGTTTAAAACCCGAATAAAATTTGAATTTAGACTCGTTTATTTAAGTTCCATTAAGTTTAAATTTGGACTTACCAAATTAGTTTCAATTCAAACCAATTTATTGCTATCTCTATTGATAATCTTAAGAAGTAACAAGGCCGAAAAAATGCAAGCCCTGAACCAGAACTCTGCAAAACTTTCAGTTATGTACAGACTGCCTGTCCAATATATACAGGAAGTAGTAGCAAATACAATAAAGGAACCAATACTAAGATTCATCTTGAAACCAGCAACCTTAAGTTAAAGAGCTAAAGACTGGGAAGCTAGGAAGAAGAAGAAGAAGCAGAAGCAGAAGAAGAAGACAGGATTTACACAACATCCTGAATTTACCGCATTTCTAGCAGTTGCAGAGGTCTTCCCTAACTGGATTAAACCTGCTTGCAGATGGGGAAAGCTAGCACAGAACTATGAGAAGTCTATGAAAGTTCAGGGCGTTTCAATCCAAAGCTACCATATGGTGGTGTTCAAGGTTTCTCAAGACGAGTTTTGCAAAAACTTTGGCTTCAATAGTAGCTGTTGCCGCTGCTGCTGCGGCGGTGGCACGTAATACTCTTGGTGCTCCTGCACTTTGCAGCATGTTTGAGTGCTGTATGGAATGACGTCCTCCCGGCATTGTAAACTGTAATAGAAAGAAGAGAACAGTATCGTTGATATGATGCCTGCTTTGCAGAAAAACAACCACTTTGATTTCCAAAGGGAAAGAGGGTGGTTGACCTGAAGAAGAGCGAAAGCCGAACAGGCTCTGAGGACAGGGTAAGGACTACGTAGCATGGCAACGAATCTTCCAATCTCTGCTAAGCTGGGATTAGAAGAAACATGAATAGTTACAATGGCTGTGTTAAATGAAGTTGGTAGAGAAGAACCTAGTTATCATAGAACTGGAGAAGAACTACCCTTAGGAAAACAAAACTTCCACACAACCAATCAAGTAACAAGCGTTCAAGACATCAACTATGCCTATTTTTTACCAACAATTCCCGAATAGGCACATCATTGTTGGTTTAAAAGCTGAAAGTATTGACAGCCACAAGATACAGCCATGCATGCACACCATGCCATTCAAAAAGCTCAAAGATAACTGGCACAAGTTTTAAGGGGAAAATTGTAGGAATGTACGAGGGTCAGAAGGAAAAATGCAGTCTCATTTACTAGATTATGTTCCTTAGCTGGGATACTAATACTGACATACCAGATTTGAGAGTTCGAAAAATCGTATAGAAAAGGTGAAGTTGATTGGTAAAAGACACTTACCTGCATCTTAGATATCCTGCCTCTGATATGTATGATACTTCTGCGACTTGTGCATGAGCTGTGGATGCTGACGACACAACAATGGTAGCAAAGGCTGATGGATCAGAAAATGAAAGAACGAATTCTTCAATGCGCTTTAGGCCTATCTTCTTAACCCCATCTAAATTTTCAATCTTTAATGCATCTCCCGACGAATGCCAAGCTGATGCTGTTTCTTCCATTCTAAACAAAAGGAATCAAATATCACAAACCTCGAAAAGAAAAAAAAAAGATGACAATTCTGGCATCTTAACGCAGTCAACGTTTGTTTGCACTGGATATTGCAAGGGTTCCATTCTAGTCCACTCTTGATGTACTATTGACTAACTGCTAATTTGAGAACTTTTCATTGATTGTGATTATAGGTAAATATTTTGTACCTATACCTTCCATCAAACACGTATGCCAATGCCAATGCGGCCATAAAACGTGCCATTCTTGACTGTGATGAAGAGCACAGATGAACAAGGGCCGGAATTCCTCCATCCTCCAGTATGTGAAGTGCATTACCAGGATTAAAAGCCAGATTCCAAAGAGCCCCTGCAGCCGTCTCATGGACATCCTGAAATTTGAGGATGTTGAAGATTAAGTTTATTGCAGTGGCATGATATGTCCATATATTTCAGTTCTCATTTTCATGATCTTCTTACAAATAACTTTCTTGCCCTGTTATATTCTAGTTCCGCACAGGACCAGAAGTTTCATTTTTCAAAAATAATCTGCTATACAACAAGTGATTTGGGAAAAAAGTCATGTTTAAAAAGACAAACTAAATAAAAAAAACAGTCACATTACTGCCAGGATAAACACAGATCAAGGGGGTCATGAGACTACAAGTTTTTGGTAAACAAAGAAAAGTTTGGAGTTTGCCGAGTAATTGGGACACTTAATGACAATGCACATGTTCAAAACCCTAAGTTTGATTGATGTCTATCCTTTGTCAATACAAAGGAAAAAATCTCTTAAATTGATGTAATTGTTGCAATTTATCCATGCTACCCAGAAACTGATACTTACTATAACATCAGAGCATGCTAATGCAATGAGGGGAGCTATGCCACCTTCTTCACCAATTGCAACACTACATGAACAGGACATAAATATAAAAATCAGTGTAATGGATGGAAACAGGAAACTTTGGTCTAACAAGAAATTTGCACATATTAAACTGTAAATTAGTTCTAGTAATGTTTATAAAGAAAAAAGATACTGCTAGAACGGTGATTCTGTTATTTGAAATGTTGATATGACCGGCTTTAATATATATTCATAATAGCAGAAGAATAATGAATTCAAACTTGTAGGAAAGGGCTTGATATTTCAGAACCGAACCCCCAGAGCAGGATTGAGCCTACTATAAAAATTTGAGAATAAATGGAGTAAGCACAACAATCTCGAAGAAAGTCAGTATCAAAGCCAGAAGTAAATTGCCCAAATCTAGCATGTAAATTACAAACACAGAGCACCTTTCAACATATCTAAAACATAATTTGTAAGCACCTATTTGATTCTGATACTGACAATCCCCAGAGAGAACCTGCAGCCCTTTCTTGAAGAACCTGGGAGGAATTTGAACAAGATTTTGCCAGAGAAACCTGGCAACCATAATCAAATAATAAATCGAACAGCCACAATCAAAGGATAAACCGATAAGTTGGAACCTGATACAAGGTCATCAATGCAATGCTATAACAAATAGTCACACATTTCAACTACAACCCCTACTCTTCTATTTTCATATGAAAGAATGCTGGATCATATTTTTGGTCCAATCCGGGGTAACCACAATAACACATTGAGATTTCACTAAGACCGGGCTATACACCATTTTCAATCTTAATTGCTGAGTTCTTGTGGCAACTATTATACAACCCAAGATGAAACAGGAAAACAGCAAATGAGTTCTTTGAAAAATAGAAACAAGACAGATGTAACCCCCATTTCAGGGAGTTGTATAATGCAATCAATAGGAGCTAGAACTCCACAAATTTTCATCTTGTAAACTAGATCTGATATATCACAAAGACAAGTGAGACTAAATTTAAGACAAACTAGAACCAAACAATTAATCAAGAGAAAATCTGAGCAATGTTATACCAAGGCCACAACACCACCAGCTGCTGTGATTGCTTCTCGATTTTTATCCTCAAATGATAAATTCCACAAAGCACCAGCAGCTTCTTGCCTGCTTATGAGGTACAACATTAAATCTATCCTTTTGTTGAAGACGAGGAGCTTACAAAGTTAAGCTAAATCACAAAATGGTAGTTGATTACAAAATTTACTTCAAGCCCAGCATAAAGTTTGAACTTCAAGATGACACTGAACTTGAGATACTTACAATCAATACAATTCAACTTTGGCAGCAGAAGTCACTTGTCTATGCAAGAAATTTATATATACAGAAATAAAACCCTTCACAAAAGTTACATTACCTTACACCTTCATGATGAGAATAAGTGAGTTGGACCAACGCTTCAAGTGCACCAGGCTCCTGTCCAACAGAAGCATTATGGGTATCCCCATGAGCAGCCAAATTAGATAGTGCTCGGGCAGCCTGGTTGGAAGAGAAGTAATGTTTAGTCTAACTGTTGACAAACCAATATTGAAAAATCGTGTCAGTGGAATGCACCGAAATCTGGAAGTAGGATCACCTGTTCCAGCACCCCTTCAAACTTGCAGCTTGTGGTAAGCATAACCAGAGCCTGAATGCCCCTCACTGCTGCCACCTCAATGCTACATTTGTCATCAGCAGCCAAATTTGCCAGTGCCCCTGCTGCACGTTCCTGAAAAAAAGCATATATACATCCAATCACAACTTATACGGTTTAATGCTACGAAAATTTCATAAAACTGTATGAAACTATGCAATTGAAAACAATTCAAACATAGCATATAAATGAGATATATACAAGAACCCCGCAACTGGAGGAGGGCCACTTGAAAATGAGGTTGACCAAAGCTTTTATGCCACCAGCTTCAGCGATGGAGCCCTGGACAGAACAATAATTAATTCATCTGCAATCTTTTCCAAAGAAGTCATAAAAGCTTCCAATTTTTTCAACCTTATGCTCCTCTCCAACAGAAAGATTCCATAGACCGCCGGCAGCCTCTTCAGCAACCAATTTGTTCATTGACTTTGCTAAATTAGCAAGAATGCTAATTCCTCCACTTTCAGCAACAAATTTAGCAACTTTTGAATCAACGGACAAATTGGCTATGGCCTGCACATCATAATGGTATAGCATAACTATGAGTCTATGACAAACTTTCACCTCTCTAGCTAAGCAGATCAATGGGATGAATATCACAATCTAAACAAGAATTCATATGGATAGTTAAGAACGTTTAAACTGAACTTTACTTGCCACAAATTTCCGTAGTAATTCCAGTTTATCTACCCAAGCTTCATAGAATTGTCAAAATTATATAATTAACAATCTTCTAAATTCTAGAATCGCAGGCATGTATTCTGTGAATTATAATTACCTTAGCTGCTTCACACTGAAGTCCCTCATGACATGACCTTGCAAGATCTAAAAGAAGCTGTATTCCACCATTGCACATAATAATCTCAGCCTTTTGAGAATCAACAGTGGCATTTTCGTCGTCAATGACAACAAAAGTTGCAATTGCTGTGGCTGCTCTTTCTTGAACATCCTGTTTTGGGCTCTGCAACAAGTGAACCAAAATTGATGCCCCTTGCTTGATCCAGAAAGCATCAAACTCTTTTGAATTGTTCTCTGCAATGCGCAAAAGCAAATGTGAGAGAATCCATTCTATCCAAGTGATAGTTTGACCCAAGATTCTATTAACATCCTTTAATTTCCTCCAAGAAGCAAACACATTGCGCTCACTTTCAACAGTCTTGGTGAATGATGAGGATAATGCCTTGAGAATGTCACTAAAGACTGTGATCAATACTTTACCATTATGATGATATGTAATTCCAACATTCACTTCAGCTTCAAATTCCGGGCAGTTCAAGGCAAACAAGAATTTTAAGTTTTGTGACAATGCCAAAAATCTCATAACCGAACTCAAACTTATATCAGTTCTGGACACATCTAATCCCTCCAAATTGGGCAATTTACTCCAAACTTGTGATGCTAAACCCCATTTCAGATTTCTTGTCCCAGCAATCGATAGATATCGTACAGAAGCTAGATTCCCTAATGCCAATTCGTCAACTGCATCTGATTCCAAGAATGCAATCTCCATTAGCTGCTGACAATTCGTAGCCAATGCATTAATGGCATCTGCATTAATTTCACAAACACCACACATCTGAAGCTTCTTCAACCGGGGGCAGCAGAGTGCTATAGCTTTAATGGCATCACTGCTAATCCTTTCACATGCATCTGGTCCAAATTGAAGACTCTCAAGCATCTCATGTCGAGCTGCTATGACTGCAAGTGTAGAATCTGTGATGTCCTGACAAAAATCACAACTGATTTCACGGACTCCCCTGGCTTCAAGTATAATTATTGCATCTGCTGTCTCTGGCCCTCGAAACTGAAGCTTCCAGGTGTTTTTGGATCGAGAAGAAAGCAATTTTACAGCTGCAGCATCCAACTGGTGGAATCTGAGGTCCAGTGTATCCCACAAGCAAGGGGAGGAACCTAATAACCTAAATGTTTGACAAGTTGATGACAAGCTAGCTCGGTCTCTATAATTGAGATATGAAAAGATCTGTATAACTGTGTCATCAGGCAAAGTTTTCCAATTAATATCATGAACAGAGTCCAACTGTAGACGAGCACCATCTGCAATCACTGAACTTCTGTCCACAATTGGCGCATCTGTTTCCTTAGAGTGTGACAGCTTTCTCCTTACTTTTCGAGTCATAATTCAATAAAACAAGCTCCAATCTGGACAGCACGAGAACTTTCAGTAAATAACCCTTCAATCTTAAGATACGTTTGACTAGTCAATCACAACAATGTTCAATATTTGCAGACACTTCAAACCAAAAACAGTCTACTCTTCAAGGTTTTCGTGAACACCAAATGAATCAAAAGACACTATCTCGACACTAATAAACAATCTTTAAACTTAACGAAAGAGAGCTAACACTTCTTCCTATCCAATCAAGCAAGCTCTTACCTTTGAAACATTAAAGACTCCACTTACATTTCTAGCGTTGAAGATTAACATTATGCCATTATCCAATAAAACGATCCCCGATTAACTCTATCAAGCTTCCGTATTAAAGCTTCGAGAGAGAAAAAGCGAGAGAGGGAGAGAGAGAACAATGAAATAAAGCCAAAATTTCCCCAAGATTAGAGCTAAATCTGAACATGAACTTGTAATGGGCTATACCTGCATAAAAACTGAATTGGGTTGTTGTTGAAAAGCCTGAAAAAAGTTCCTTGGAAACTCTAAATGTGAATAAGAAACAAAAGAAGAAGCCTTTTTGCAGGTACACAGTGGCGGTTAAAGGGTGAAGACAAGAGAGAGTAAGCCTTAAGTTTAACTACAAATCACATCTACCCATCTCTGTTTACTTCCCCTTTTATATAGAGGGATGTGTAAATGAAGGAGAGGAAATGTGAGGACTGTGATATTTCTTCGGCCTGCAATACAAATACCTCCTTCTCCGTTTTTCACCACCTTTTTATTAACCTTGTTTTTAAGTTCAGTGTTCTTTACTTTCCACTTTGTGCTTGTTCTTTGTCCCTTTCAGCTTTTCAATTTCTTTTGGTGAAATTTTGTGGTCAACGATTTGAAGAAAACTAAGGAAAAGTCTATATTCAATTATCCACAGTATGATTATTGGTAACAGTAAACTAGAAGCTTATGGGAATGTAATTTCACTGATTTACTCTGACAAGCTAAAGAGGCTCTATTGGTGTTTCAGAAGTTACATTATTTTGAGGTTCGAGTATGGAACATGTTTTGTAGCAGAAAGATGCCATAGTTTTCGATTAGTTCTTAACAATGGAGTCGTTACGAATGGCTTTTTCTTTTTTTTCGGTCTCTTAACCATTGCAATCTGACAGTAGCAAGGTATGGCTCACGCGGCAAGTGGATTCCATGGACGTTACTATCTGACAAGATTAACATCAGTACGAAGGATTATGATAATTAGCTGATGATACCGTGTCAAGAATTCAACATCGGACAGTTATAAAAGTATTCAAGAATTTATAATAATGTACAAACCTCCAATTCTTGAGCTAACTTTTGAGGATGAGTTAAGTACTTCTAACAATACGGATGTAATTACATTAAAAAAACAATAAAACGGGTTAATAATACTATAAGCAAATTTGTCAATCTCCTGATTCAATAAGATCAATATTAGCCCTTCGGCTGTGGAACAAACCAGAAAGGAAAAGGCCAAACTATGGATACATTGGAAAGTAAGTTTATGGAATGTTGTCATGTCCTATTGTTGTTTCCGACCAGTACTTCTGATTCTTAATACAAGTTTAGCCGGAAGCAACATAACAACTAGATTCGAAGTGATCTTTACACTTTGGACATTATAGTTTTTGGTTTTTGTTCTTGTTGTTCTGACAAAATTAGCCGAAAGATGCAAGCTTTTAATCTGGAACCGGTTGTGGAGTCAATGATTGAAGAACTTTAGTTAAAACGGAATTCTGTTCGATCATAAGGTGTCGTTTGGTGTAAATTTGTTCTTGAAACACGCCATACTGCTGCTAAGGTATGTAAGAATTCAGAACACAGTTATGCCTTCTCAGTCCATGGAAGACAAAAGGTATCATATGATACATTGGTTTTTCTTTGTTCTGATAAAGATTAGGCCTTTACAGATAAAGCTGAGAGAAACAGTTTGATCCCATGTAACTTCAGAAATGACGCTGTTTGTCTCATACAATGTTTGACATGATCTTCTAGAGAAGCAAAATGTGTTCCTTATTAATGTCTCAGGTCAGTGAAAGAGATTATAATTTATAAACCTCGTTTGAATTGAATTTATCATTTATCTCGTTAAATAATTTATGTGAAACACGTAATTTGTAGTGATATTTGAGGTTGCTTGTGTCCTTTTCTCATTGACCGACCCATGTAGATCAGCCGAATACAGAGGCTTTCTTGTTGCTATAAAGAATCGAGAAAGAGTTGACATCTGCAATAGAAAGACAAATTGCAACCTTTCAATTCTGTGCGAATTGAGTCAAGATGCAAATAATGACATCTAGAAGCCGAATTAAAGCTTTATAATAGTGTGTCCACGTCAAGTTTGTGTTCAGAATCATATGATTTCATTGAAAACTTGAGGATTCTTTGAAGTAGGCTAATTACCATTTTGTTGATCAGAATTTAGTGCAGTAGCAGTCAAATCTTCTAGCAAATCACATCGAATCCTCAGAAAAATGGATGGTTGATAGTGAAAGAATCCAATAATTGAGTTCATATCACAACATAGAAAAATTATTCCTGAAAGTATCAACTGCAATGGATGGAGATCTCACAGATCAAGAAATCACATAGAGAAGAGTACTTTCTTAACAGATCATGGATACCAATTTGTACATACACTTTAAAATACAAGTTGGAAGCTATCTAAACTACAACAGGTAATAAGCCTCAATCGTCGGAGCTATACTCACTAGATTCCGGCAATGGTGGCACACCAGCACAACAGAACGAGTCCTTATCTTTGAGAAGAAGACAGCTTCCGTCTGAGTTCCATTTCAAATCAGTTATGGTAAACTGCGCTAATGGGTTACTTACGCAGTAGGCACCTGAAGGGGTCCACATATACAAGTGTGTGCTGCCAGTGCAAATAACAAGACGAGAACATGTTGGATCCCAAGCTGCTGCTCTTATTGGATCCTTCTGGACCAGGATTGCAGCAAGCTCAAGATGATTTATGTCCCATATCCACAGTGCAGTAGGCATACTATCATTTCGGGTACATATGTACCGGCTGTCACTACTCCATGACATAAGGCCTGGAATTAAGATAAAAAGACCAGTGAAAACGATAATCAAAAAAAGAACAAGGATGGGGAAAGCAACTAGAGATCTATTGAGGCTTAATACGACACAAGAAAAATGTGCTTACCAATCCCTTGTTTAGGGTTCGGTTTATCAGCAGGAGGCTTTTGTGAAGGCAATGCTATAGGCAGTTCCATAACCTCGTATCTAACTCTGAAGTGTCCATCTGAAGCATCTAATGGAAGCGGTAGAAATAAATATAAATGAATGCAGAGGTTTATGGTCATTAAAAAGTGATCAACAGAAAAGTGATGTTCTCGAGTTATGGAATTATGCTATGTCAAGATCAATAATTTATTTAACTATCATGCTTACCAGAGTTCCCTTGGAGAAATTCGTCATTCAAACACAACTCAGACATATCAATGTTTAAGGGTTCATCCACCTCCTGAAAAGTTTAGAGAACAAGAACAGAAGTAAATCATAAAAGGCCACTACAGTAATGAAAGGGCAACAGGAAAAGATCAATACCTTAAAGACAGCAGCATAACAGGAACCTCGAACAGCAGAAAGGTGCATAAATTCAGCAAATGTCTTCCAAGTCAAGTGGTGCAGAACCCGCAACATTTGATCATAACTACCAACTGCTAGATATTGGCCACAAGGGGACCATGAAACACTTTTTACACCAAGTCCACTTTCATATGCTTGATACTTGAATAGGCACCTCCCATCTGGAGAGTAAATTAGAACCTGTATCAAATTATAAAAATAAGTAGCCATTTCACCTCTCAGTTGAGAACGAGTGTTGACTTAAGTAGCTACATTTATGTGATGCTGAGCTGTCTACATGAACTGATAAATCGTGCAACACAAAATTGCGTAATTGATGTGTTTGGTGGCAGGCTCAAATAGTGTTCATATAAATAGATTATTTTGTGGTTTAGGCTATGTAGGTGATCAATCCCAAAAATGCTTGCAATGAATGCCTAACAATATGGCTAAGTGTACTAATAAATTTTAATTCCCTCTTGAATTGGAATATCAGAAACAACGCAAGGTTGAGGCACCACAGCAAATGAAGTTTACCACCTTATATTCTAGAGAAGAATCCCATGCCACTATGGCACTATCATCAGGAGACCATTCAATATCAGCCAAGTCCAATGAGTCAACACCAAATGTTCCCATTATCTCCCAAGTGTGGCATGACAATAGATTTATGTAGTCCTTGCAGTCACGCCTTGTACAAATTGCAGCAAACTTTCCATCTTTAGTGAAAGCAACCCCTTTAGAAGCATGTTTGGGCCACTGCACGTGAACACATGCCGTGTTAACAAGTGACCAAACTGTCAATCGTAACTGGAAATCTGATGTTGTAAGTATATGACGGCTGTCCGGACTCCAGCGAGCATATGAGATACCAGCTGGACCTTCATCTATTTTGCATGTCCATTCAGGTTGGTTCAGTGACCATGCCTGTATCATCGGCCTTTTATACAGACCACAAAGAATGTACTCAGAATCAAGCGCCCATTCAATATAACTTATCTTATCCAAGCAAGAAAACAACTGCACAACCTGCATTTGCAGATTACAAGAGATTTCGCATAAACACAATCTTTCAAAACTCAGCTGAACAATAGCAGTTTAGTAAACATTACATTGAAGCTCCGATACTATGAAACATAATGCCATGAGCTATTCATGAAATGCTGATTCCTAAGAAGCAAAAAGGACTATTTGATCACTACACCACGCCATTTTGGCATGAATACAGAGGAACCTCCTAATTTAAAAGGATCTTAATCTATAGGAATCGATAATACAACTCTCCACTACCATAAAGTAACCGAAAAACCTATAATTCTACTAGAAGTTCAACATATTCCCAACTCTGGGCCTAATGTAAACTCACTTCTAGCTAACCAAAAACATAAAGCATAGTAACGCATGTTTCTTCTTCAACATTCCCCCATTTTCTAGGCACCCAAACAGGGCGTTAAGCAGTAAGAAACAAACTTTGAAACCAAATTCAAACCTTAAGAAAAGAAGTACCTTGAACGACAAAGTGTCGCGAATCACAAGACGGTAATCGACGGCGACGGCGATATACCGCGAATTTGGAGAGAAACAGCAGGGACCGGTTTGCTTATAGGCCTCGGTGAACTCCATATCTCGAAATGACAACGTCTCACGTCTTCAGACCGGCATTGAAAAGTGTGTGATATCGACGAGTCAAAACGCCATAACTGAGCATCGAGAAGTGAATCTCTCCAGGGATCGGAAACCCAAAATAGGGATCTAAAGAAAGAGAATAGAGAGAGACACAGGTCAAATTCCTCAAAATTTGAAATGAGATGCGAGAAAGGTGACAACTTTATTCATTTGACTGCTCTTGACTATGGTAGATTCAATACTCTCCCTGCTTTTCCTCTCTCTCTCTAGTGGTCCAGCGAAGGATCAAGAGTGGTTTGGTTTTCGGTCGGACCGGGCAAAAGCAATGAACCGGCCTTGGTCCAGGCCTCTTATAGCCCACAGGTGACCCCGAATAGGCCCAAATGCGGATTTGGGATTTAAATATATCATTTCTTAAAATAAATAACATTATTTATTTTATATATAATAATAAAATATTGTTAATAAAATAATATTTTTATTAATTTAATTAATATTAATCAGTCGAATAATTTAAAACAAATACTTAAATTTAACAAATTTTATAATTTAAAAGAATTTAAAAATATTTTATTATTTAAAATTATCTTTATTAAATAATTTAAAAAATCATTAAAGTTTGTTAATTGTTAAATTGTTGAAACAATTTCATAACTTGAAAATGAATAAATTTTTAAGGGCAAACTATAATGTTCAAAACCGAGAACCGGGAAAGGGTCAACCTTAGGCTTTGTATTTTGGGCCTTTGAAGTTTGAACATAAATCACTCTCAGCCGAAAGACAAAAATGCCCCTACCACATCACAAGATTTCCAACATGTACCAAGTCCTTATAAACCCTAACGGTCGAGGAGTGATGGCGTTAAATAAGAAACTGACCGTCATGAAACGGTCTTAGGGTTTAAGCCAAGGCTGAGGTTTAGGGGTTATAGTTCTTTCCCTCTGTTCTTGAATTTCTTCACTTTTCGTTTGCCAAAAGTATCCAAAAACCATGGCGACGAGTTTAGCTTCACAATTACAAGCGATTCGCTCCGTCGTACAAGCCGATTCGGAGCCCCGAAAGCGGCCCTTTACTAAACCCTCCATTCTCTTCGACCCGAAAGAAGCCGCCGATATCGACATTGACACTATCCTGGATATTGCTCTTTCTGGTCAAAACCCAGTGATTGGTTATTTTAACATATACTTTTTGGGTTTGTTTCTTCAGGGTTATTTAATTGTTTGTTGATTGCTTTGCAGGTCTGGAGGTTCTTGTTGGTGTCGATGAACGATTTAGCAACTACAAAAATGATTTGTTTAGTCATAAGAGTAAAGAATTGGATAGAGAATTAATGCGGGAAGAGGAAAATAATAGAATTAATGCAAGTATTAGTTCATACTTGAAGTTGCTTTCTGGGCATTTTCAGTTGTCTTCTGCGCATAAGACCCTCGAGTACTTGATTCGCAGATATAAGTAAGTTTTTACCCTTTGAATCGAGTTTTTTTTTTTTTTTAGAATATTATGATTGCTCTTTAACAATTGTGGGTATTTTTCAGGGTTCACGTGTACAATGGTGAGGATTTGATTCTATGTGCACTTCCTTACCATGACACTCACATGTTTGTTCGAGTGGTTCAGTTAGTTGATACAAGGTTGGAGTTCTTAGTTCCAATTTTAAGTCATTGCTTTTCTTTTCTTTTTCTGGTTATTATGCAAATATTTGGCATCTCATTTATTGTGGTGTAGAAATGGTAAATGGAAGTTTCTGGATGGTGCGAAAGTCTCAGGTGCACCACCACCTAGGCGTGTTATTGTGCAGCAGTGTATTCGTGATATGGGTGTATTGGAGGCCTTGTGCAACTATGTGAGTGTTTGCATTTTGCTTCTTTTCGTGTTGTTTCACTACTTCTGTCATTATATTTGTGTGTTGAATATCTTTTCCGCAGGCCTCTCCTGTGAAAAAGTATCAGCCTTCAACGCCAACTGTCAGCTTCTGTACAGCTGTTGTTTTTGAAGCTTTGAGTTCCTTGACGGCTGCAGATGATGATTTTGTGAAAAGAATCCTACCATTTGTGTTTTCTGGACTTCAGAGTGGTAGCAAAAACAATTCAGATCACAAGGTAGGGTTTTAAATTATTGTTTCCTGGCTTTGGTCAACTATGATATCTCTACTATAGTTTGAGCTTACCTCTTGTTCTCCCTCTACTTGTAATGTGGACTATACATTCCTCTATACAGGCGGGTGCTTTGATGATTGTTGGTTTACTAGCAGCTAAAGTTGCGTTGTCTCCTAAACTTGTTAAAAGTCTGGTTCGGTTGATATCTGATGTAGCTAGGAAAGATTCAAAGGATTCAAGTCAATGGTTTCATTTGTCGATTATGGCCTTAATTAACCTTGTTCAGGTGCTGGCTGCTTCTCTGATATTTATTTGTTTCAGATGCATAAACATCTGATTAAGCAGATGGCTTTTATGGAATTCTTTTCCGACTTATTTTCCCTTAATTTTCTTATAGGTTCTTTCTTATTACTGCTTTGTTACTATTCTGCTAAGTATTAGCGTAAAGGTCTTGGCTTGGTGGATGATATGCTTCATGTAGATGTGACATTCTTATTATAAAAATTTTAATCTGATTTTTAATTTGAGTTCAGCAACTTTATGTTACATATTGAAGAGCAATTTTTATTTTAGTTTACCTTCCTCTTTATTTTGCAAAATTTTTCAGTTGCAATCTGTGGATGTGCTTCCCAAAAAGGCTTTGGAGATGTTCTCGGAAACTAGGTACCTAATCAGCCCCCTTCAACTCTTTTCACATTTACGGTGAGGCATGTAACTGCATATGGGTTTCTTTCTTCCTTTTTTTCTTCTGAATTCTATGTCTCTTTATTTTGAAGGGACATAACTCACATTCTTTTGGACCTATTGAAGGAGTTCAATATCAGTAGGTTCCTTGCTGTTCTTTTGGAGTCTCTGGTTGACTGCAGGTTAGAGTTAATTCCCTATTCACTTTTTTATAAGAAACTCTTCACGGTCATTGCATGGGAGTTGATTGATTTTTGTTTTGCAGTTGTTCTGATCCAGGATGCCAACATGCATTGGTATCCATCATAAGTGTAGTTCCTGTAAAAGAGTTTGTTGATCTTATGGTCTCAAACGTTCTCTCGTCTTGCATGAAAAAGTCACAGAAGAATAGCAGTTCAGTCCCATCTGAATGTGGTACGCTAAAAGCAACCAAATTTTATTTTTCTTATTTTACAGCTTGCATTTATCTTATCACTCGTCATCCATATGCACAGTCATCTTTTCATTTATGTGAGTTACTCTTGTAACTTTAATAAACTATTCAACATTCACCTTTCTGTTGGAGTGTTGGTTGTACTGACACCTACCTCATGCTCAATTACCATCATGATAGTTGTTGTTGTTACTCAGATATTTCTTTCTTGTTGGCTAGGAAGCTGGGCTAAAGAGATTTTGTTGGCTATTAACATGAATTATCCGTCAGAATTTCGTTTAGCAGTTCATTCTTTTTTGACGGTTAGTCAGACAACAATTCCCTTCCACCTATGCTTTTCTTGCTTAATGGTTGTATTGACTGTTTATCTTTACTGTAGAATGCCAACAAAGGGGATTCAGTTTTTGATGTCTTGAGTTCAATGTTGGATGAAAACTTCAATTTCTCAGCTTCTGTGTCAGATTCCAAAATTTGGTTTGCTTTAAACCATCCTAAGGTATTATCTATTGACATATTTGATGTGAAATTGGGTACTATTAACATGTTTTCAAACTTCTTACTAGTTTTTATATGATATAGGCTGAGGTAAGGCGTGCCACATTGTCTGATCTAAGTATATCTGGGCTTATAAAGAGCAAGGGCACTGATTCACAGGTACAATTTGGTGTCAATCTCATCTTGTGTAACTTGTTTCTTAGTTATTTCTATAAAGTTGAACAAGTGGTGTCATTAGATAGGTGTCGACATGGGTCTTTTTTCTTTTTAATGAATAAATTGTACCCACCATCATCAACAAAATACCCGAATCATCAAATTATGGTTCTTGAATGTTATAAACTGATTTTGCTTGATTTCCCTTTTGTTCACTTGCTCTCAGAGGCTTGTAACTATTCAAGATGCCATACTGTGTCAGCTACGTGATGATGATCTATCAGTTGTTCAAGCTGCATTATCTGTTGAGGGATTGTCTGAGTTGATGAAACCCCCAGATCTTCTTGATTTGTTAGGAGATATACTTAAAAAATGTCTCAACATCCTTTGGTCAAGTAAGTATTATTGCTCTAATCTTCTACTTCCATGATGCTAGGGTTCAACTCCTGCAATTTTCAACTATTGGTCTCTGCAAATATTAAAATTGGAAACATGGAAATTGTCAACTTTAAAATGTGGCACTATAGTTTTGATCCTTGCTGTTTCTCTAAATCAATGATGTCCTACAGGTTCATTAGACCAAGCATCTCTGGCTGTTGATGTTGCTGTTTCCGTAGTAAAGATTGCCACTGCAAGCTTCTGTGATCGAAATCAGCATTCAAAGAAAGTTGCTACCATTATCTTTCCTTTACTCCTAATCTTACCCAAGGTTCTTTGCTCATATACTTTTCTTTGGTGATCCCTGCATTGCCATTTTGGTGAATTAAACAAAGGAAACATTTCTTACTTTCTTATTGATTTATCAATTTCTTTGTGTTACTATATGCAGACAGAGAAGCTTAATAGATCTGCCTTGGAACTGGCAAAGGAATTGAAGTGGCCTTTTTATTGTAATCTTCCTGATGTGTCCACCGAAGAGAGGGTGAATTGTTTTACTCTTGGTTTTTTTCATATGGACATTCATTCGTCTATGTGGAACTTTTTTTTTGGAAGTTTATGCTTGAGACTGTGTGAACAGAACCCTTTGAAAACCTATTAGTTTAAGACTATAGAAGTCAATATGAAACTCCAGAATTTTGTTGTTGGCCTGGTACAAGGACAGTCTATCATTTAGTGCACCAAAAAGTATAGGGCTTGTCTCTGTTCAACTTAATAGGATAGCTAGTTAATCCATGAGGAATTGATTATACAAAGTTGTCACTGTTTGCTCATATATTTTTAAGTGACTTAAGACTGAAGTACTGTGTAAATTTATAAGAGTAAATAGAACAGCTGTTTTTAAAGCTTTAAAACTCTAAATGGTTGTTCTTAAGCTTGAAATGGCTCGCTGAGAGAAGTTATACACTGATTAGATACCAATGTTGCATGTCTAGTCAGCTAGACTGCTTATTTCGTTGAAGAAAGTTCTGCTAAGTAGTGAGTAGTTTTTAATCCTTGCAATTTTTTGTGCTTGGGCATTTAGTTTCTCTTCTGAAAACATTTTTTCCTGCCTGCCTGATATTTGTTCCTCATCAACCAACTTACGTTATGTTTCTGTATGTTTAAACAATGCAGAAATTACGGCGGGAGAGTGTATCTTCAGTTAATGTGAAGATCATTAACAGCTATGCAGGAACAGTACTAGTGCACCCTAATGAATACATGCCTTGGCTTATCCAGAGCTGCAACAATTTTGGCTTTTCAAAAACAGTGGTCTTCTTGGTCTTGATGCAGGCTTTTATGGCGTCAAGGAATGGTATGTTTCTCTGATCTTCCATCGCTTCTTTCTTAGGCCACATTCTCCATTTTGCAAGTCGAATCTCTCAACATCATTTCTTGATATTAGGTCTCAAGAACTCAAAGTTGACTTGGTATGAGGGTTGAAGGTGTTTAAGCTTGCATGTGAATTGAGTTTTTTTAGTTCTAGTAATCATTTCATGTTGACTTGAGGCTGATTACTTGTGTGCTTTTCCCTAGTTGGGTTCTGGACAGTATAACAGATATTTCTAGTGTTTGAAGCAGATAGCTGATAAGTGCAATTGTTCTGTTTGAGTGTGGTTTATCTATTCTTGACTGATTCCACAAAACATAAAGAGGGTTGAGCTAGGTGGAGCAAACTTTGTATTCACTACTTTGTGTAAGCATGCCGAGTTGAGACTTAAAACAGTGCTTGTTTTGTGAAGTTTCTGTTGTCCTTATTGCTTATAATTTGCCACATTTGGATCCTAAAGACATAAGGAACTTAGCAATTCGCCTGTATAAAGTTTACTGATTTCAGATTTAGAGAATAACAAAATTTATGATTTAGTTTCAGGAAGCATTGTATTTGGTTAATACAGATGAACAGTGATGTGTTCCCATCTTTTTAAGTAGATTCTGATGGTCTCTTCATTTAGATGAGAGGACTTTTGTACCACAGATTCAAAAATACTTTACTGTAAAATACTTTGTAGGGAGTTTCAGTTAAAATACTAGCTATCCTATAACTTTATAGTTCCAGTCATTTGGTACTCACATTTTGTTGTCTTGTAAATATAGATTGAAATTTGCTTCTGTAGTTGTTGATTCTGCATAAATTATGCTGCTATGTTATTATTCGTGGGGTATTAAAAGGCTGACAATATTATTGTCGTCTTATTGATAGAAAGTGGACGGTTTTTGGCACTTTTTGAAGCTTGCATTTCTTTTCTGAAGGCTGAGTGGGAAGTTTTGGAGTCTGCTGATGATATTTCTTTCAATGAGGTTGGTTGATGATCCCTCTGCTATTATCTGCTAATTCACTCTCTCCCCCGAAGACTCTATCAGTTTATCTTGGTTTTGGCTTTATAATTTACCCTTATCCTATTTCTTAACAGTTCAAGAAAGAAATACTACAATGGGATTGTGGAAAATTCCTAGATCAGATGCTGGATACAGACTCCAAAACATTAAATGCACATGTTCTCATTTGCCTCTTTTGGAATTTACTGGAGGCATTTATTTCTGTGGCACCCACGGATATCATTTTGGTTGGTGAATTTTGATGTTTTGCCTGTTTTAATTGTTTCTTTTTCCAATCATTTTGTTGACTTTGACTTGTTTTGTGCTCCAGGGTGATGATGGGAAGTTGGTTAAACTTAGAGACCTGTTTCTTTTTTTTGCTTCCTCTAGGTTGAAGCATGTTTTCAAGGAGCACCAGTGCTATCTTGTTACCAGATGCAAAATCTCACCCATTGATTTTCTGAATGGTTTTTTCTTGGATGAAGGTGCTTGTCAACAGTTAATATCATATCATTGCTGGCATACTTGTGCTGATTTTCTAGCAACAGTTAAGATCATATAATTGCTGGCATACTTGTGCTGATTTTCTGTTCAAAGGTGTGGCATCGAGTGGGATGTCATTTTTTAGTTTAGTTTAGTCCACACTTGCATGGTGGTGGTTCTTCCATTGTTATGTTGACAAGATATCTTTTTGATTGCTTTTAGCTCTAGTTTGGGTATATTCTTCAAGGAGTTTGTTGAACTCTCTTTTCAGTGATACAGTTATCTACTTTTTAATTGGGATTTTATCTTGTAGATATTCATCTTGCTGTTCAAGTTGAGAGTCTACATTGTTTTGCATTCCTTTGTGTTGAGCCTGATAACAGGCTACTGTTTCAACTTCTGGCCAACTTCCCTTCACTGCTTGTTCCTCTCGCTCATCCAAGCCAGGTTTTGTGTCAAATGTTTTGGTTACCTTATTACATAAACCTTTCTTAGCTTTGTATAACTAAACTGCTCAAGTTATGATGAAAAATTTGACCTGACCAACAGCTGTTTCATTAACGTGCATTACTTTATAGGGTTAATTATATTGGCCCCCTTATAGTTTACACCTTTTTTACTTCAGCTTTTGATTTTTAAAAACTATTATATACCTCCCAAGGTTTGGTTTTTATTTCACCTGTATCTCCTAACTTCATTCCATGTTAGAAAACCTAACAAAGAATGGACAAAATCACGATTTCATCTATATGTGGGTCAAACTCATTTGGATGTTATGACTCCCAAACCACAGACATCGTGTGATACGTGGCACAAACATGACAGTTGTGTCACATAACTCCTAATCAAGCCATACGACTTTGTTTGCCCATTTTCTGTTAGAAATCTAATGGATAATGATGTTAGGGGGTATGATTGAAACAAAAACCACCGAGGGAGCTGTATGATAGTTTTTAAAAATTAGAGACTCAAGCAACAAAAAGTTCAGACCAATGGGAAGTCTGATGTAACTAACCCTGCTTTATCTATGTGGGTTTTTTTATATTTGCTATGTTGTATTTTCAGGATATAAGGGTCGCTGCCATGGGCTGCATTGAAGGGTTACATGCACTATCCCAACATGTACATGATATTAGCAAGAAAAATGGTATAACCTTTGAACTTTAATGTCCAAACATTTTGCTTGTTTATTCCCATGTTGTCAGCTTTGCTGTGGCTATATTCTGAATGGGAATGATGACAGGGAACAATGCAAGTTGGATTCATTTCCTTGATGAGCTTCTGGGCCTTATTGTTCAAGTAAAAAGGCTTGTAGTTTCGGATACAAAATTTTTACCTTCATTTTTGACATCTTTGCTTGGCTCACCCTGTGGTAGCCTTCTAGTACCACAAAATGTTGAAAAGAGGTATCTGCTCAATGGAATAATCCTTTTCTTTCATTCATCTACTTCTGTTTTGTTGTTGGATTAGTGAGGGAAAGTTTAAGCGGGGTGTTATTGATTATTTGTTATCCTAGTTGCTTACTTCAATAGTACAGTATCCTTTTCTATTGTTTATGAAACCCTGATCTTTATTGCAATTCTAGATTTGATCCATCTACAAAAGAGAGTATTCTTGAATTTATTTTGGGCTATGCTCTGCAACAATCTGCATTTGCCAAGGTATGTCCTCTTTTTCTATTTGCTCTCATTTTTCCAATTCCTGTGTTTGTGTAAAGGATTCTTCATTGTTTATAGAGATCGTTTAATAGAATTGAGGTGGATATCTTTGGCAGCAAAGGATCATATCTTTACTCAAAGGATTGGGTGGTATGATCATGCGTGTTAGAGATATTGAGTCATTATTGTCTCAACTCCTGAAAAGATGCAGAGAATATCACTATGAGCATAAATCGTCTCAGAAGTTGTCAAAAACCGAAATCAAGATATTATGTCTTCTTCTGGAGGTAAATTTTTGAAAGTTTCAATGCCCCTTAAGCTTCACATTTTCAGAACTTCTCTCATTTTGTACTTACTTTGTTTGCCTCATCTGGTGTATTAGATCTGTGCTACCCCTTTATCAGTTGAGAGACATGCTTGCAGAGAATTTTTGTTAAGGGCTTTACGGGTGAGCATTGTTTAACAAATTTTCTTCATGATTGTTTATTATGTATCTTTGGCCTTTGATGGTATGACATTTGCTTGGGGATGTATAATCTTTTAGTTGGGCGGGCACTGTTCAGAAGAATCTGCTGTCGTGGATCCTTGCCTGACTGTTTTGCAGAGGCTGACAGATCAAGTATACAGTGGATTGGAATCTGAAGAACAGGTTACTTATAAGTACTTGTGCTCGTTAGCTAATTAGGATATTAGCTTGTGGAATGCTTACAAAATGCTTTACATATTTCTGCCGAGACAATCTCCTTAACAGGAACTAAGTAGATATTTTCCTTTTTACTTTGGTTGTCATCAATAATTTTAAGAGGCATAGTGTTTGCGTACAGATTCTCCACCAGTGGAAGTGTGAACTGAATTGTGTAATTTCTCTTTGAACAGGATCTTCTGTTTCGCGAGCTTGTATTTTTGTTTAAAAGTGCTAGTGCTGACGTCCAGAATGCAACCAAAGATGCCTTGTTGCGATTAAAAGTTTGTTCCATTGTTCTTAAATGTTTCTCTTTTCTTTTTGTTTGTCTGGTTGTTCTTTTCTCCATGGATTTGTCAATATTGATTCATTTTGGGAGCTAATTCTGTGTGGCCTTGGCTTTTTTTTTTTGGGGCTGTCATGCTTGGTATCACTTTAGGTGTGTCTTGGCAATGTCAATGTCATGCCCATGCTGATTAATGCTTGAACCACCATGCTCTACCTCTGTTGCCATTTTGCCTGTGTTTGTGCATCTATTGACTTTTCATGTAGAATATGTTCTAGTATTGAAACAAACATAAACTCAGCCTTTATCTGTTCCTTATAACCATATGGGACTTTGAGACACAATCAAGTATAGTATTGCATCAGATGCAAGGTGGTCTTGTGAATTTTTGCTTGAAGGTTTACGTACTGAGAGGATCATGGAATGAACTGAAATGTCGCCTGCATCTTGCACTGGTAGGGCTGGTGATGGCTGAAATGTTCTAGGTGATATGGAGGACGGTTTAAACTTGAGATGATTGTTACATTGCAATCCTTGTGTAGGTGGCTTGTAATAAATTGTGGAAAATTTTTCTTAAAATGTTAAAAGTGCAACAGTTGTTTGATGGAGAATGGATTCCCTTTGCATCAATAAGTTCCTCTGTAGTATACTTGAGTTTGTATTATATTCTTCCAGTTCTTTGACTAGCAGAAGTCTTGCTGATGCAGATTACTTATCCTACGGTTGTGCGGACACTTGGCTTCATATTGGAATGTGAAATTCAATCTACTGGTTCGGCACATGGGAAGAAGAAGAAATCAAAACTACACGTATCTAACTCTGATCGTGTTGCGGTTGTCAAAGGAGAAAAAGCACTGACGTTTCTGAATTCCTTACTTGACATATTGATTTTGAAGAAAGATATAACTAACAGGTCTGTTTTCACCAAATACTCAAATTCTTGACATTGAATTATACCTCTATATGCCCCTACTGTTCCATACTTGCATTCTCTAACTTGCTCGATTCATTTTGATGTTGTAGGGAATTTCTTGTAGGGCCTTTATTTGAGCTTCTCGGGAAAATCATCTCAGGTGAGTTAGGATCATCCCAAGGCAGAAATTGGTCCCATGCTTCATCTGACACTTCCCAGACCATTTCTAGCACTGCGTTCTACACTCAACAGACCCTTTTGTTAGTACTGGAAGATATAGTAGCTTCACTTGTAAATGCCAATCCTCTGAAGGTTTGTCCTACGTCACAAATTTTCGAATTTACAGGAAATGGTTACATGCTATACCGACAACTTGTTTATATACTTGTTTGCTTCAAGTACCTCTTCTCCTTGCAGGATGATATTGCAAACAAAATTGATGTTGAAATGTTAGTCAAGGGTGCCCATTCTGTGAAAGATGGGGTCACGCGCAACCATGTATTTACACTTTTGACATCCATTATGAAAGTCATTCCAGATAAAATATTGGAGCATATATGGGATATACTCACTATGATTGGAGAATCAACTGTGACCCAGGTTTGTTGATACATCTAGTGATCTCTTACAAGTTATACTATTGTAAATTCGTATCTGGCAGTGTAAACTGCTTGCATCTGTCTTTATTTTGTGCTTATTTTTTTACCAAATATTTGTTAGTGGAATTTGTAAATAAAAATATTAATGTCATTTTCAAAAAGAAAAAGTGTTAGCTTCTTTATCACTTCTTCCTTTGAATTGTCCCATCTTGAAAACAAGCCTTGACTGTAAAAGAAATAGAAATTGTGAGGAAATTATTTAATGTTTGGCTGTGTATCCTGCAAATGTATAGATTGACAGCCACTCCCAGCGTGTCTTTGAAGATCTTATATCTGCTGTTGTTCCTTGGTGGTTGTCCAAGACAGGAAATACTGACAAATTGCTACAGGTTCTCTTATCAGTTTTAGTTCTGCGCATTAGTCGAGTATTATGCTGGGCTAGTTGCTTTCAAACTAATGTTGTATTTCTGCTTATGCTTACAGATTTTTGTGAATGTATTGCCTGAGGTTGCTGATCACAGACGGTTGTCAATTATGGTATACCTGCTGAGGTAGTATCCCTGGACAAAGTTTTAGTTCCATTACTTCTTTGAGCTTCTGCTTAAGTTTATATGTCCTGTGCAGGATTCTGGGAGAGCGAAGTAGCTTGGCTTCATTGCTCGTTCTTCTTTTCCAGTCATCAATTTCAAGGAAAGGGCAATCTTGGCTTGTTGACATGCATGATCCAGATGATCTTGCATCTTCTTTACAAAGAGAATGGGAATATGCCTTTGCAGTTCAGATTTATGACCAGTATTCATATAAGATATGGCTTCCTTCCCTTGTTATGCTGCTTCAACTTGTGGGAAATGGAAATCCACACAAAGAAATGTTTCTACTGTTGTTATTTGCAATGGAATTTGTCTTAAACAAATTACAGGATCCACAGTTTACGTTCAGTCTTGAATCAAGTGAAGATCTGGACAATATACAGGTGCCAAAAATTGTCTAAACTCTTTTTTTTCTATTTCCTGTCAGATAAATGTATTAAATTATCTCTGAAAATTGTTTTTGTGTTTTCAAGAATATATTGCGCTACTATAAATGATGACTGTTATCTTGCCCTTTGTCCCCCCTGCCTGCTAGTTTTGGAATTTTATGCAGTGGTGATTTAACAGAATTAGTGGGTGAGGGCTGGATTCTGGTAGATGACTTGTTGTAACTGTCAGATAGGAGATGGTATACTTAAAACCCCTGCTATCATTCTGGAGGCATATTATAAAAGGCCATTGAAGTACATATCTTTTTTCCCTCAATAAGTACTAATAACCATTTATTTCTCATAGTAAGGATAATGTCAACAGTTTATTGCATCATACAGTTTTTTGTTTGAATATTTAATTAGATCAATGCCTGTGATCCAGTTTTTTGGTTGCAGATTGTTTGTTTTTTACTGCAGTTAACATGGCAAGTGCACTTATGTTTATGGTTGCTATTTTGGCAGAGTACTCTGCAAGATCTACTGGAGAATGTTGTTATTCTTTCGCAACTAATGGTAACAAAAGGAAAGCAAATCAGTATTGCTGTTGAATTGAGGAAAAAATTGAACGAACGTATGCATACTGTCTTGAGGACTCTTACAACAGTTATGATCCCCTCGGTCTACTTCAGGGCCATTAGTAATTTACTTGGCCACGTTGATTTAAACATGCAGAAAAAGGTATGTTGTTAGATATTCTTGGGAATTTCTGATGGTATTAATACTTTTTTTGTAGGTAATATTCATTAATTTTTCATGTTTAATTTAAAAATGTCAACTTAATTCCATGGGTGTGCATTATGTTGATGTCTTTTTTGAGTATGTATTGGAATAGAGGCCTAGCTATTTCCTTGGCTAATTGTTTGATATATTCTCTAACTTGTATCAATTCATTTTTTGACTACTCTATGTGCCATCAGGCTCTTCGGCTTGTCAGTGAGACGTTGACAGACCATGATTTGATCAAAGCAAAGAGCAGGAGAAGAAGAGAATTAAATTCTAAAGCAAGAGCTGATTGGATTCATATGGATGATAATTCAATTGAGTCTTTCAATAGAATGTGCTTGGGAATTGTTCAGCTAGTTGAATCTACAACATATGACTCTGATAGTTCCCTGAAGTTGTCAGCAGTTTCTGCAATTGAAGCCTTGAGTCACAGCTTTTCTTCTGACCATTCTGTCTTCAGCATGTGTCTTCCCCCTATTGTAAGAGTAATTAGTTCAAAGAACTTAGCTGTATCATCTGCTTGCCTTCGAACAACTGGTGCCCTGGTTAATGTCCTTGGACCAAGAGCATTAGCTGAGCTGCCTCGAATAATGGAGAATGTGATAGAAAAGTCTAAAAATTATTCATTCTCAACTCATGAAATGAAATATGATCGTAACAATGACACCTCCACTGCTTCATTAACTTCTAAAGAATCTCTTATGCCATCAGTTCTTGTGACTCTTGAAGCAGTGGTAGACCAGCTTGGTGGTTTTCTGAATCCATATCTTGGAGATATCATAAGCCTTATGCTGCTTACCCCTGAGTATACATCAGCATCTAAACTAAAGCTAAAACTTCACGCTGATGTAATACGGAGGCTCCTTACTGAGAAAATCCCTGTGAGTCTATAGAACCTAATTTGTCTTTCTTCCTAGTTTCTGATTGGTTCTGCAATAAATATCCTTATTTCTTCTGTATAGGTTCGACTTGCTCTGCCGCCTATACTTAAAATATATCCCAGTGCTGTGGAGTCTGGGGATTCATGTGTGGTGATTGCCTTTGAGATGTTGGCAAGCTTAATTGGTAAAATGGACCGATCTGCTATTGGTGGTTACCATGGAAAAATATTTGATCTCTGCTTGCGCGCACTAGATCTTCGACATCAAAACCCTGTTTCTATTCAAAATATTGATGCTGTTGAAAAAGGCATCCTTATCTCAATTACATCTCTGACAATGAAACTTACAGAAACCATGTTCAAGCCTCTCTTTATTAGAAGTATAGAATGGGCAGAGTCTAACCTGGAAGAAACAGTGAACAGCGGGGGTGGACCTGTTGATAGAATGATATCTTTCTATGCTCTGGTGAATAAACTTGCTGAGAACCATCGGTAAACCAGCATCTATACTCCATACTTTCCTACCTATTTCTTTATCTTTTTTCAATGTAATTTTCTACCAAGAGAATCACCATTTTAGATTTCCTGAAGTCTTCTATTGTATTCCAATTCTTCAAATCCAAATAGTCATTTTTTTTCCTACTTAGTTTGTCGTGTTTCCTAGGGGAGAGGGGTGTAAGGGGATTTGTTGGGCAAATGTGGTCTTGTGGAAGGAGTGCAGGCATTAGGCTACTATCTCAGCCTGTTGGAGTATCAAATTATTGCTTTGCTCATGTGGTTCTAAATAATATCAAGACATTTCTTTTCTCATGTGGTTCTAAATAGTAACAAAATATATATTTGTTACTAGGAGAACATTTAATGGCATTTTGAGTATTCTTCCAATATCATACCACAAAGAAAAATATATTCTTACAATATCATTCTCCTGCCCAGGTCATTATTTGTACCTTACTTCAAATACTTACTTGAGGCTTGTGTCAAGCATCTTACTGATACTGGAGGTGCCAGTATTACTGGTTTGGTTCGGAAGAAGAAGAAAGCCAAGATTCAGGAAGCAGGAAGTGGTAATATAGAGGGAAACAACATTGTATCTCTAAAAAGCTGGCATCTGAGGGCATTAATTATATCAGCCTTACATAAGTGTTTTTTGCACGACACTGGAAACCTGAAGTTCCTTGACTCCTCAACTTTCCAGGTTTGTGAATTGTCATTTATAGTCTAGCTGATATATTGTGTTTACTTTTCATCTTCGAATCATTTAACAAATAAAAGTTTGTCCACATCTTAAAATCAATCTGTATAGCCTGGCAAAAATCATCCAAAGAATTATTACTTCCAAATAATCCTTATTTTTTCTGATTTTTTTCAACCTTTTGTTCTCATTGGTGTTATGTGCTAGTTACAGATTTAAGGTTGTAGAAATATATCAAATGAATGGGCTTGCAAAATTGACCAATTTCCCCTTTTACTTCTGTCTATTCCCTTCCATTTTCCCTGAATGCTAGTGCAAGAATTTACACCAATTTAGAGAATTATTAAATTCTTTTGGGATGATCAGTGCAAGTTTCTTTGTCTTGGGTAGCTGGTCGTTTAACCTTACTAATTTGTTTACACAATTTGGTACATGGCATATATCTGCTGGAAGTAAGAAAGTTGGTTTGTTATTGTCTATCGTGTTAGTGTATTTTCCATGAACTCTTCTCATATGAATCCTATGCCAAATATCTGTAGTTGGTTAATTTCTTAATTTTATTTTATTATCATTGCAGGTTCTTCTGAAACCCATCGTGTTACAACTTAACATAGAAACTCCGACGTCCCTGGAAGACCATCCAGAGATTCCATCTGTCCAGGAAGTCGATGAATTGTTAGTTGTGTGCATTGGTCAAATGGCTGTGACTGCAGGAACTGACCTCCTGTGGAAGCCCCTGAACCACGAGGTAAGAATGAGAATTTTTGTACAATGATGATAACAAGTAAATTGAATTGTTAAATAATGCAATAACAATAATAATCACAACTCTGCTGGCACTTTTGCACGCATTTTGTGGAATGTTGCAGGTATTGTTGCAAACACGAAGTGAGAAGATGCGATCTCGAATTTTAGGATTAAGAATTGTTAAGTACCTTCTGGATAGTCTAAAAGAAGAATATTTGGTACTACTACCGGAGACCATCCCATTCCTTGGTGAATTACTGGAGGATGCAGAGTTATCTGTCAAATCCCTTGCTCAGGATATTCTGAAGGAAATGGAATCCATGAGTGGTGAATCTCTTAGGCAATATCTGATGTAGTTTCCATTTCTGATACTTCCATTTAAGTTATCTCTGTCAAGAGCCCGGTTTGTAGCCTAGTCGAAGATTGTCGGACAACATTTGTTTCTCCTCGTCCGGGGTTCAAACATGTGGGCAGATTACAAGGGGTTGGGGAAATTGACCTAATTTGGTCCCATGTGAAACGATAATCATACTCTTGAGTCGAATGTAAATTGTGTAACTTAAGCTTATAGAATAGAAGGGTTGGAGTTTATCAGTCGGCCAAAATTTTGGGAGGTTTCTTGAGGTGAGCTTACAGGATATGAGGACCATGACCACTGTTCATGATGATATATCTGAGTCTTGATAGTCTCGTGTTTTTGTAATCAGAAGCTTTCATGTATATAACAGAATTTTGTTCCATTTCGTGTTAAACCAGCTGATCAGCCATTATCAGACAGAAGAAGATTCGTTCGCACATTTATCTTCCAAGTTAAAAGAGGTTTTGCGGTGTTTCTCTTTTAACTTGAGCATCTGTTGATCTATTCCGAACTTACTCTAGGTTTTGGATCCAATGGTTGATCCGTTTGGATGGCCTAATACAGTTTTCTTCCTTAGCTCTGGTTATGGCCATGGATCTAGTTCGAGGTGCTCCTAGACTGCTCCAAGGATTGGATCTTCTTCATAAATTATTCTTCGTCCAATCCTATTCGAACTACTTAAAAATAGCTTTATTTTAGTAATTTTTATTTAAGACATCGTTTTGATCTTAATTTTTTTTTTAATTTATGGATCAAAATGATTCGTGTTAAATAGGAGATTTTACTGTTTGAGCAAGGCCTTGCACAGGACCTAGATTATCGGGACAAGATTTTTTGTCCAATATTATGGTGTTTTTATTTTGTCTTATAAATTTTAGTCATTTATTTATTTGAGACTTGTATTTATTTATGCATGATTTATGCAGAATTTTTATAAATAAATGACTGAAATTTATGAGATAGAATAAAACATTATAAAATCAGACAGAAAATAAAACTCTATCTTTTAGACGTGTCCGACAAGGTCATATGCTCAGACACGGAATGCAGGATTTATGCTTTTCCACGGTGGAGAGTTGCTAGGAAGCTGCTCTTGCCTTGCTTTTTCCCCTTCTTTGATAAGACACGAAATAATATGGTCAATGAATTCTACGGTATGAAGTGTCTCTAGGAGATTTCAATTATTAAAAAAAGTATTTTATAATGTTGGAGATTGCTATAATCCCACTTCTCTGAAGAATTTCAGGGGTCAGGTTCTTTTTCCCTGAAATTGCTAAGAGGTCGCTTTCCCAAGTCTTGCGTACCCATTACTGATGACCCCATTCCAGTTCTAGTCAATTACTCTGTTTGAAATTTCTTACTAGTTTCTTGAGTTTTGTTTGATGTCTATCACTATTTTGAGATTTTCTATGTCGTATAGACGTCCGTGTTCATGACATATAAGACAATGTGTAATAATAATTAAGGGATAACTATTTTGGTTAATCAAAACTTTAGAAAGTTTGATAATAAATTAAAAATTTTAAAAAGTTAAATAGCTGTAAATTTGTTATCCCTTAATTAAATATATTATTATGATTTAATCACAAAATATTAAAAATAATTATAGTGTTATATTTCCTAATTAAAATAAATTAAACTAGATTTACGTTTGTATTCCAATATTAAACAAAATTGGATTAAGGGATAGGATACTACTCATGTCTCATTTAAAACTTTTATTTTTTTAATAAACTTAAGTTTTTTTAAAAGAAAGTGAAATTTGATGGAAGTTTCGAACTTGAATAAGAGGTTCATGCTTGGAAATCTCAATCTAAGTTTTATGCTTTTCCACGTGGAGTCGGTAGGAAGTTGGCCTTCTCTTCTTTAATTTGGTGGAGACTTGAGTCTTGGCTCCACTCTCTTCCAACTCAGTTGATGTTCCCTCAAGTCTTGCGTACCCATTTCTCCATTCCAGCTCTGGTCAACTAAACTCTGTTTCAAATCCATCTTCAGGAAATTTCTTACCAGTTTCTTGAGCCAGAAAAACCCAAAATATATTTGATATAGCTTCGTGTTTTTTGGTGTTGCGATTATCACAGAGACCTTGTTGCTGAGGCAAAATGAGTACCTGGAGACGCGCAGACGATGATCTAAAGAATCTCGAAAATGATAATAACCATGAACTTGAAGATCGCCATTTATGCTCTTCTGCAACTTTGGCAGAAGATGAGTTTCAGTTCCAGGATACACGGAATGAAGACTGTTACCAACCTCCATTAAAAAGCCTGGATCTTTTATGGTCTAAGGAAACACAGAGGCTTCAACAATGTCCATTCTCTTTGGTCGCCGTGGCCGAGGAAGGCAGATTTGGAGACATGAGAGAACTGCTGAAGGAATTGCCTGTGTCTGCTATGGAGAAAACACCAAGAGGTAATACTGCTCTTCACTTGGCAGCTATGAATTGCATTCTTGAAACTATCAGAGCCATAATTAACAGTCAAGAAGTCGGTGGCAATACAACTCTTCACCTTGCCAGCTCCAGGAAACAACTTCAGGTAATTATCTGGCTTCTGCACTTTGTTATTTCGGATAAATAAATTGGTAATTGATCATGAGATTGTTAAAATTTGACAGCAGTTGGTATGGTTCATCAGTGTTTTCAAATTAAAGCTGTCGCCTTAGGTTTAGTAATGGATCATTATTATACCTTTTTTTGTTGCTAAAACTCATAATTTAGTCTCAGTAACTAGCTCTCATTTTTGTTTAAACATGCTAGAGTCATTTAGTGAGTAAAATATTTGAATTTGATCGTGATACCTGGAAATCAGAGATGTTTATTTTCTGCAGCAGAACCAGAAAATGTCAGCAGTTATGTTTATTTCTTTCCTTGAACGGGAAGAATTATCAATGAAGGATATCAAGTGCAGACCAAGTCATCATAATTTTAGTTTGGTTTTACTGGATTATCATGCACGATGTCAAGTGCCCTCTAATTTTCTGATACCTAACAGTTGGATTTTAGAATTAAGAATTACTACTTTCCAAATTTTATCTTTAAACAAAGACTTCATTTTTAATAACTTTGAATTATTCTTTAACATTCCCTCTTGTTTCAAAGTTGTAAGACTTTTTTGAATTTGATGATGTACTTCCCATCACCCTTCAATACTTGGAGCACATCTCTCCACAATTCTTTTTTTTAGAGTACTTCTCTCTATTCTTCAACATGAGTACTTCTCTTATCACTTATCTCCATAGAACACTTCTCTCTATGATACGTCTTGGTGCACTTCTTACTAACTAAAAGATGTTGTCTTCTTCAATCAGTTACACTTACACTGTATTTGCTTGTTCTCTATTATTGAACTTGCAATTATTTTTCATAAAGCATTGAGACTTTCCTTTATACACGAGCAATCTTTCTCTTCATGACCAAACTTTTCATAATGGTCATATTGAGAAATATTTCCTTTCTTTTTTTATGACGAAACCTTTGTTAGATAGGCTCTCTCTCTACCATCTTTACACTTTTTTAGTTTCTCATTGACCTTCTTTACTCTTAAGCTTAAAAATCATTAATCATTAATAGGTCCCTCAAAATCTTTGAGAGCTCTGATACCACGATAGATTTTAGAATCAGAAACTAATTAAAATAAAGTAAATAGAAAAGAGATAATACAAGAGGCAATTTATTGATAAAGTACACTCTATATTGATGTTGAAGGCCTAAACATATAATCAATAAAAAGATTAAGCAAACAAATCAAAAATTTAAAAGTTTAATAACTTTATCTTAATAAATAAAATTTTATCTTTTAAAAATAATATATCATATCTTTGCTATTTTTTAAATTTTATCTTTAAACAAAGATTTCACTTTTAACAACTTTGAATTATTTTCTAACACAGATTCTAAGGCTGCTGGAGGAAGAGAGTCCTAATTATGATGGCCTCGGGGAGGTCAATGCCAAGAATCATGGTGGTTTCACTGCTCTGGATATTTCAGATCTCCTTCCTGAAGATGGATACACAAACAGAAGTCTGAATCGAGCAGGAGGCTTAAGAGGAAGAGACAAAGCAGAACAAAAGCACCAACCATTACCTTTACAGGCTATCAGGATGAGGTCTCTTAAGAGCAGTTGTGATGCGGTACTAGTGACGGCGACTTTGCTGGCTATGATAACTTTTCAATTGGTTTTAAGACCCCCAGAAGGTTTTATTCAGACTTACCAATCCAAAACTGAAGAGAAAAATGAAGTAATGATGAATCATCTGTTCTTTCTATTCAATTCAGTTTCCTTTTTCACATCACTGGCCGTAATCAATATTCTGATGCAAGACCTTCCATTCAAACTCGGGCTGCACATTCTAATGTTGTCGTCCATCGGAGCTTTTATTTGCGGAATCATTGCCAATTCACCTCAGGACCTTGTGATGGTGCTCTGGATAGCAACGATTGTCTCCATCTGTTTGGCTTCACACACGATGTTGTCCAAGTACATTAAAGCAGCATATACTCGTGTGTCGTCAGTTCTCAATAACGTGTGCTAAGAACTTGTCACACCTACCAAGAATATCGATGCATAATGTGTACGATCTGCCATTAGTAATGCACTTTTTATAGCTTTTTTTTGTTCCATTTTCTGTTTCATAATGTTTGCAATTTAAGATTGTTAATTGCCCATGCAACCAATCAGTTGGTTACAATGTAATGTATGACATCATTATTTAATTAATAAAGGGTTCTTTATCTTTATATATTATGTTAATAACATTTGATATTTTAATATTAAAAGTAAAATCTCTGGAATAATTAGTCTGTAATTAATATTATGATGAGATTCAATTTATATTTACCTATTATTCTTAAAAGTTTCTAGTTATAGTTTTATCAAGATGAGATATTGATGAAGCAGTAAACCTAACATACATTATGTTTCTTTCTTATAAAGAAAGTAATTAATTTCATAAATTAAAGTATAAAATTATTTAAACAAATGTATGTGTGCTTATTAGAGAATAAACTATTGAACTAATCCGACTATCCGGATCCCAATTGAAATATGTGTTTATGGATTTTCCCACAATAATGGTTGTATAATTGAACCTTAAACTTAAACTTACCAAGGTATCTTATGTGAAAATTGCTGTGTTTTGATGCTACTTATGAACTATCCTAAGATAATTAAATCGGTAGTTTTTGAATTCAGTATGAACCATATGAAAATAATTGAGTAAGTCAATAAATGATTCATCACTCTAAAATAATTATAGAGAATGTCTGTTATTGATTAGTAGTGATTTGTAGAATTCTTTAGCAAGAGTGAATTGATATTTAAAAATAAATTTTCAAATATCAATTATAAATCAACTGATAAAGCAAACACACGTAAGATGGAGGTGAATTGTGTATATAATTTTTTTTGTAAGTTATTTAAGTTCAAAAGGAAATGACAGGAGCCTGTCTATAATTAATACAATAAGAGCCTGTTGTGTGATATGATCCTGTTTAAACGAAAGGAGCCTGTTAAACGATAAAACCTTTTCAACGACAGAAGCCTGCTAAACGAAAAATCTTGTTAAAAACAATTTAAAACAGAAGGTGCCTATTGAAGTAAAAGAATCCTTTAGCTAGTTGAAAACAGAACGACCCTACTATAACAATGAAGGAGCTTACTATAATAGTGAAGGAGCCTCTTGCTAAAATAAACACATACAACATAATGCGAAAATATAAAAGTTAAGAGAAGAGAGAGAAGAATACAATCTATTTATATAGGTTTGGTTTATAACCCAAGCCTACATCCAATCTCCAAGTATCTAACTTGAGTATTTCATTATAAAAACAAGTAGTAATTTGACGGACCTCTTCAAGGTCATAAGTTAATATTTTTCAAGGTTTTCCAACTTTTCAAATTAGTAGTATTTAGCTGGTCTTTATAAGCTCTCAACAGAAAATTAAGTTTGCTTGATATAAGCTATATTGATCTCTCTCAAAAATATTTTCACTTTTTAAAGTACAAGAGATTTTACAATGATATCACTTTCAAAAGAATTTATGTTATAGTTGTTTTTTGAAAGTCTGATCTTCATTTACAAAAGCAATTGTTCTTCCTTAGGTAGACTTTTCTTTTTAACTAGTCGGTACTTCACTTACATTCTTAGTCAATTGGAAGCATTTAATTTCGAATAATTTCGATGTCATTTTTTCCAAAAATCTTCTAGTAATTACACGGCTAATATATGACCTTCATCATAAGTAGAATCCTTCTCGATAAACCATTTTTTAATAAGGTAAGTTCATAAAGAAGGTTCCTACAAGAAGGAAAGTAATTATTCCATGATTTTATTTCTTTTAAGAATTATATCATTTTATATATAAGGAAATAAATCCAATTTGAATTTTGAAATATTATAAGGTTATCATCAAAATTGTTAAATATGAACCTTAAGCTAATAATCTCCCCTTTTTTATGATGACAAGTAATAATGATAAAGCAAACACACGTAAGAGATAATTTTAATTTGAATAAAATGACAGGGGTCTGTCAAAGTTTAAAACAATATACGAGCCTGCAAAGCAAGAGGAGCCTATTAGACTAAGAGAGAGTTTATAAGGAAACACAATAGAAGGAACCAACGAAATGCAATGACAAGTAGCAGAGAGAATTTATGCAGAAATAATATTTGAGAGTTTGAACATACTAAGCTCTTTTCTTAACATGCAAAATCTATCTTTCGAAAGTGGCTTGATGAAAATGTCAGCTACTTGATTTTCAATATTAACATGCAAAAGATCAATAGTTCCTTCTAAAACATGATCTCTAAGAAAATGATATTTGACTTCTATATGCTTAGTCCTTGAATGATGCCTAGTCCTATTGTTTCCAGTTTTCTTGTTTTTTTCTCTTTTCTTTGTTAACCTATTTTTTTAGAAGCGTACATATTTTCTGACCATGAAGTTGAATTCATCATCTCAATTTTATTTCTAGTTTTCTTGTTTCCTTCTTTTTTCTTTGTTAACTTCTCTTTGTAGAAATGCTTGCTCTTGTGGTTGCTAGGATCTTTTTAATCTAGCTTCATGAGCTTCTAGAGTGCCCATTAATTCCATTTGAGTGAGTGTTCATAAATCTTTTAATTATTTTATGGTAAACCACAATATGATCATATTTTGCAAGAAGACTTCTCAATATTTTTGTATTATTTTTTTATTTCTATCATGTCCCCGTAACTTCTAATTTGATTGAGGATATTAGAAATATAAGAGAAGAAAGATTGTATTGATTCATCTTCTTGCATTAGCAGTGTAACATCCCGTCTCCATATTAAGGGTTAGAGCCCAGATCTCAATGATGGAGAAAATAACAATGTTAGAGTTAGAAAAATTTGCATTTCATGCTAACAGAATGTCAGCATACATGCATGTGAATTTGAATCTTAGCACACATGAAAATAATTGTATATGCACTCATTGACATTTTGAGTATATTGAATAATAATGGGATAGATTGAGGATTGTGGTTATAGTGAATGAATATAATGAAATGTAGTAGAAAGACTAGAAATAAAATCTAAGTGTTGGATTTAGTGAAGGAAAATACGTTGGAGAAGTTTACTGAGAATATATAGTATGGAAGTTTTGGATAGTGGAGTAGAAAGTTATGATCCTTATGAGGAGGAGATGTTCAGGAGCATAGAAGTATTGTTTGTGAAGATGAATCATCTGTAAGGATGATTCGTCTGTAAAGTTGTATCGTCTGTAAAGACGCCTCGTCTATGATGACGTCATATTGTCTGTGATAACGTCATTTCGTCTTAAGAGTTACATCATCTTAAGTTTATTTTGCTTCATCTTAAGTTGACCGCATTCGTTTGCTTTGCCATTCGTCTACTTTCTACTTCGTCTGCCTTCAGCTTCGCTTGCTTTCTACCGATGTGACCTAAAAGTCTTCTTCTGTGCACTATTCGTCTGATGCTATCGTCTGGTCCATATTTGACCCTTCAGGCGATAGAATTTGTCTCCAATATCTTATGAAAGATGTAGATATTGAAGTCCTCTTTTGAACCCTTCAAGAATGATCTCAATCCGATATCTCTAGAGAGAGCTATGCCAATTGTAAAACAACTTATGTGTATTGTTCATAACCTTCTTTTGGTCATTGTTCATTTTGTGTCGTCTGATCCAAATTTGACTCTCTAGATGATAAAATTTGTCTTCATTGTCTTCATGAAAGTGTGGAATCTATTGGAACAGTGAAATAGGATTATCTTACTAAATATACTTCAATGTTTTAATTATATCTGGATCTATAGGATTTCAAATGAGATGATTTTTGATTTGAAGTAAACTAGAGACATAATGCATAGGGAAACATGTTTCTATAAGAAAGTGTTACTAAATTATTTCAGTATCGGGGTCAAAAGAACATGTAAAGTTGACCCGAAATGATGTTTTATGGGAAAAATCTAAAAATGAGTAAGGGGTTATGACTTGTGATTACAACGGTTTTATTAAGTCATAAACTTAAGTATAAATTATACTTAAGTGAGTTTTAATAAAGGAAAGTGGATAAGTGGATAAGAAATGGCTAGGTGTCCAAGTTTTAAAGTTAAGCTTTAATAACCTTGAAAGACAAGCTGTTGTCCTTGTCTTTATCCTTCTTGAAACTTCTTTCTTTAGAGCTCCTCCAACACAGAGTTTTTCATCAAATATTTACCAAAGTTAAACTTTGTTTTTCTCTATTTGTCATCGCTTCTACTATGATATCTCTTTCTTCTATTCCAAGAAAAACCGAACCTCCCTGTCAACTTTCAAGTTGATGTACGTGGGTGCATGAAGGATTAGAGTTACATAATTTTGCAGATATTGGAGCTTCAAACAAGTAAGCTTATTATGATTATGTATTTTTGCATGAAGTGAAGTATGCATCATTAGCTCACTGCTAAATGGTTAAGATCAGTGATATTCTTATTTTCTGAAAAATGAGTGAGGAGATTTTAGTGTGTCCTACATGGTGATTTTCTTTGGATTTGATTAATGAAATGTTACGGGATAGTGTTAAACAAATTTTTGGAGTTGAAAGATTAATGAAAGTATGAAAGAACGATTAAAGTGATAGTTAGAGCCTTAGAGGAAATATTGAGTTTTAAACAGAAAGTTGACAGTGATATATACATAATTATATACTCTGTCTTCCTCTTCACTACTCATATATGAGATTATATTGGTAAATTAGTGACTGAGTTATTGATATCAAAGTACCAAACGATTGAGGTTATAGTTCAAATAACTGATGAGTGATTACGTTACGAAATAAGAATGAGCATGAGATATGAAGTTCGTTAAAGTACTTGGGATTGTCATTGAGCATGCATTGTACATAGTCCATTCATATAATTGAGCGTATATAAATGCTTATAAGTGCGCAATTATTAATGTAAGTGTAACATGTGTCTTGCATAAATGAGTTGTGCAGGTTAAGTGTCTGCATTCAAGCGTTTCCAGAATTTGGAAGCAAATGTGTTAGGATATCATAATTTATGGTAACATTGACTTATCAGATTTAATCCTAAAATCTGTTATTAGTCGATTCTTAGGGATTATGTTTAGGGTTTTTATATCTTGATTTAGATGAATGAATATGTATATATAGAAAACAGAATACGATCAATAAGAAGAGAATTCTTTTCCCCAATACCATGTTTTAACATGGTATCAGAGCAGTGTTAGAACCTTGGGGACTCAGTTTTAATCATCATCGTCCCAAACCAATCTCGAATCCTAATCAGTCTTGATCCAGCAACAACCTGCAATAAACATGTCAACCCCAATAGAAACCAATCCAACGAAGCCAATCCAGATTTGTCAATACAATTGGCAAATCTGTTGCGGAACAACAACCAAAACCAAAACCAATTTCTTCTACCCAATTCCGATAATTTGTCTATTGGAATCAAACTCAACAGTGACAATTATCCGATATGGGCGCGATTAATGAAGATGGCAATTGGAGGCCGGGGCGGCCGATCACATATAACGGGATCCCACCTCCGGAAGAAACAGACCCCAAATTCGATCAGTGGGAACAAGAAGATCAGAGTGTGTTTACGTGGATGATTCAAAACATCGAATCAAACCTTCTCAACAACGTCCTGCAATATCCAACGGCGAAGGCGTTGTGGGAGGGTCTTGCCACCACCTACGGCAGCGGAGGGGATCCGCTTCAGCTTTTCGATTTACATCGGAGGGCGAATACTCAGAGACAGGGACACGAAAGCTTGGAGGATTTCTGGGCCAAACTCCAGGCGATTTGGATGGCCATTGACAGAAAACAACCCAACCCGATGAAATGTTCCGAAGATATCACGATCTTCAACAAGATCACCCAAGAACAACGTCTGTACCAATTTCTTACAGGTATAGATGAAAAATTTGATGTAATCCGAAGGGACATACTAAAACAGGACCCAAAGCCGATGGTGGAAGCAGCATATGCCACCGTGAGGCGAGAAGCCGCCCGCCTCCAGATCCTGAGGACGGTGACCGGCGGCGAGGAATCTCCCAACTCAGAAACCCAAAAACTGGGATCTGGACTTATAGTGAAAAGGGAGAAAAGTGGGCGTGGATCTGGACGCTCAGAAGGTGTTGGCCGAACATATAACGGCGGTCGCCGGCCATCATTGCGTGAGGACAAGTCGGAGTTGGTCTGCGACCACTGTGGGAAGCCGAAACACACCATAGATCAATGCTTTGAGATCGTTGGCTACCCGGACTGGTGGGAAGGTGCCCGAAAAACCACTGGCGATCGAAGACAGGCGGCGAAGGGAGGCCACAAACGGGCAAACCTTGCCGTCAGCAACGGAGAAGAAGAGACGGCCGCCACCAGCGTCATCGGAGGAGACACCATGACAACGACGGTTGGAGTAAGCCGGGCAAACATCGCCGGCAACATAGGCGGAAGTGGGGCTAACGACGGCTCACAAGGTAGAGGGTTTGGGGGTAATGACCCAAACCCTAGGTCGAAGTCTTGTATTAAAAGCATTTATGACAAAATACAGATGGGTCCCAACATTATTGCACCTTATGGATTACACTCTCAAACCAAACCTAATCAAACAATACAGTGGATTTTTGACTGTGGCGCTACAGACTCCATGACTTTTGACTCGGGTGACATTATTGATCCCATAACTCCAAGGCAGTCCCATATTTTGACTGCAAGTGGGGACAAGCTCTCGGTTGAGAAAGAAGGCTTTGTTTCTATTTCTCCAACTTTAAAATTGAGAAACTGCCTTCTTGTTCCGTCTCTATCTTGCAAACTAGTGTCTGTGAGCCAGTTGACGAAGGAATTGAATTGTGTGGTTCTCATATATCCTCATTTTTGTATCTTGCAGGACATTCATACGAAGGAGATCGTTGGGCGTGGTACTGAGCGTGGTGGGTTGTATTATGTGGATGAAGTAGAGAACCAGTCCAAGGCCCTTCTTTCACAAGGAACAGGAACCACACAACTCTGGCTTTGGCATCGGAGACTTGGTCACCCTTCACTTGGATATTTGAAGATGCTATTTCCTTCTTTTTTTCAAAACAACCATTTTTTGGATTTGTCATGTCAAACGTGTCTTGCTACCAAAAGTCATAGAACTTCATTCAAATCGAATAATACTCGAGTTGAGTCTGTTTTTTCGTTAGTACATTCAGATGTTTGGGGACCAGGCCCAGTGACTAATAAGAATCAATTTGGTATTTTGTGTTGTTTATTGATGATTTTCTCGCATGACATGGGTGTATTTTCTCGACACAAATCGAAGTGGTTAATACGTTTGTGGCTTTCTTTAAGATGGTACAAACACGGTTTGATAAGAAAATCGAGTATTCGGTTGGATAATGGGCGAGAGTATGTTAACGGGACATGCATAATTTTTCCAGCAGCGGGTATTCTCCACGGACGTCGTGCGAATACTCCTCAACAAAACGGGTATCGAGCGGAAAAATCGAACCATACTTGAGATGTCCGTGCTTTACTCATCAAGCAAATGTCCCAAACAGTTTGGCTGGCGATCGACCTGCGATCTACTTAACTAACGGTATCGCCAACCAAAATCCTCGCCCACAAGACACCATTGGTATCCTTCAAACTCAAACTACGGTCCCATCACATCTCACTCTACCACCACGGATCTTTGGATGTACGGTCTTCGTTCATATACCAAAGTCGGACCGCACTAAATTAGATGCTTGTGCGGAAAAGTGTGTCTTCATAAATACGCACCAATCGGAAGGGTACCGATGCTACAATCCACAGTTCCAGCGGTTTCTTATCGGCGTGGATGCAATTTTGTAGAAAGCAGTATTTCTATTTATCCCAAAGACGGTGATCGGGGAGACTCATAGTGATGATCTCTACGAAATGGTTGAGTTATACCGATCTGGTTGACCATACACCACCACCACCATCTACTCTTGAAGAACTCAGTACAACACCTACGCCCAACGATTCTCCTCCGAATGATGTTCAAAATGAGGTAACTGAACCTTCTCCTCTCCCTTCTCCTCTCCCTGTTGTTATTTATGATACTATTGATGCCCCAAATACTCATGATACTGTGCCTGAGAATACAACAAACCTTAGGTACAACCTGCCACAAAGAAGTACTAGAGGATACCTCATGAGATATTCACCTGATCATACATCCCAGACTGCCAAATATCCTGTGGGAAATATGGTCAGGGGTAGCCTATCACATACAGCAAAGTCCTTTTTAAATACACTCTACAGAGAGGAGGTTCCCAGAACTGTACAGGAAGCCAAACAGAGTAAGGAGTGGCAGAGAGCTATGGAAGTCGAAATGGAAGCATTAGCAAAAAATGATACATGGGAGAAGTGCACATTACCTGAGGGAAAAAGACCGGTTGGCTGTAGGTGGGTCTTCACAGTTAAACATAAAGCTGATGGCTCGGTGGAAAGATATAAGGCCCGACTGGTCGCGAAAGGATACACTCAAACGTTTGGAATTGACTACTCTGAAACCTTCTCACCAGTGGCGAAACTTGATACGATTCGAGTACTGTTATCAGTAGCAGCAAATAAGGATTGGCCACTTCATCAGTTCGACGTGAAAAATGCCTTCCTACATGGAGATTTGAATGAGGAGGTCTACATGGAACCCCCACCAGGGTTCACAGAATTTTTTGGGCAAAATGAGGTGTGCAGACTTCGAAAGGCTCTGTACGGACTCAAACAATCACCACGGGCATGGTTTGGCAGATTCACAGTAGCTATGCAACGCCATGGATACGTGCAAAGCCACTCTGATCACACCCTATTCCTGAAGAAACGGGGAAATTTGATCACGTGCCTGATAATCTACGTTGATGATATGATTATAACAGGCAGTGATAGGGATGAGATGGAAAACCTTAAGGAGAATCTGTTCAGAGAATTTGAAATGAAAGACCTTGGAGGATTGAAGTATTTCTTAGGCATTGAAGTCCTTCGATCAAAGAAAGGAATTTTCATATCACAAAAAAAATACATCCTCGACCTATTGGCAGAAACTGGATTAGTTGATTGCAAACCCGTAGAAACCCCAATGCAGGTAAACCACAAACTCAAGATAGAAGAGAATGGGGAACAAACAGATAAGGAACGGTATCAACGCTTGGTAGGGAAGCTAATCTATTTGTCTCACACACGACCGGACATTGCCTATTCAGTAGGTATTGTGAGTCAGTTCATGCATCAGCCACAGAAAGAACACATGGAAGCAGTCATACGTATTATTCGGTATCTTAAGGGTACCATAGGGACAGGAATTATGTTTGGGAGACATGGCCATCTCAACATTGAGGCGTACACAGACGCCGATTGGGCAGGAAATCCGAATGATCGGAGATCCACATCTGGATTTATCACACTTGTTGGTGGAAATGTGGTAACCTGGAGGAGCAAAAAGCAAAAGGTTGTGGCGCTTTCTAGTGCCGAAGCCGAATCCAGGGGAATAGCAAAAGGAGTCACGAGCTTATTTGGCTCGAAATTGATGGCGAAATTGGCATGGAACAAAAGGGCCCAAATCTGCGAGATGTGACAACAAAGTGCGATCGACATCTCGAGAACCCGATGCAACCTGACGAGCGAAGCACGTGGAGGTTGATCGACATTTCATTAAAGAGAAGTTGGAGGATGGCACTATCTCCATTCCTTTGTAAAGTCTGAAGATCAACTAGCAGACATACTCACAAAGGCCGTTACAAGTCGATACTTCAAACCATGTTGGGCAAGCTAAGCATTGGGGATTCCATCACTTAGCTTGAGGGGAGTGTTAGGATATCATAATTTATGGTAACATTGACTTATCAGATTTAATCCTAAAAATCATTATTAGTCGATTCTTAGGGATTATGTTTAGGGTTTTTATATCTTGATTTAGATGAATGAATATGTATATATAGAAAACAGAATACGATCAATAAGAAGAGAATTCTTTTCCCCAATACCATGTTTTAACAAAATGTTATGTTGGAACGTACTGTGAGTAGACCTAGATGATCTCATTCCACTGTTTGTTTTGTTTGACTTTTTGGTATTAATTGATTTCTGAATGATTATGTGAATGAGATTGACTATGTTGGGTTCCGGACAGAAGGTCCGATGAATGTGTTGTATGAATGAAAAGTACTCATTGGATGTGAATTTGATGAACTAAGTGTACATAATTTGATTGTTAAATGTGTTCTGAAAGTACCTTTGCATATGCATGAAAGTGTGAATCTCAACTTAATATTGAATACCGAACTATGGTATGATGATATGGGAATGTGTTTAAATGGGATCATGCAAATATAAGTGGTGCACTCTATTTCATGAATGTATGAAACATAATGACTGTTGTGACCAGAGTTGCCACCGATCAGAGCTTAAAGCTCAACGAGTAAAAACGAGCTTTGAGTTCAAAAGTGAATCAGAGCCTCAGGCTCAACATTTAATGAGCCCTGTATCCCCCAAGCGGATAAGGGGCAGTTATCAATGAGCCTTATATGGGACAGTCAGGCATTCGGTCATAACAAAGTATCAAATAAAAAGTGAGTCTCATGTGCACTGCATATGCATAATATGAATGACTACGTGTATTGAATGTGAAGTGTGAAATTAAAACGTGAAACGCGAAATAATGTGAAATGTGAATTATGTGTTACGTGACTGGGTGAGCCATTGATGATGGTCACTCATTGAATTAGCAAAACTCACCCAAAATTTGCAAATATTTTTCAGGATTAGAAGAATACGCCGTTAGGCCAACGGGAGTATACCTACAGCATACAAGTGAAGGATAGAGGTCGGGATCAGTTTGCATCTGCAATGCATTTCTTTATTTTGTATTAAATTGTATATTCTGCAATTTTTTGTATAAATCTGTATTTCGAAATGACTAAAGTGTTTTGTATTGTGAAAGGACCCAATGGCTATTAAAAATTTGTTGATTGTATTGCATTAAATTGAAAATGTTTATGAATGAAAGTGGGCCCTATATGATGATTGACTTCCGCATATGTTTGATTGTATATAAAAAAAATTTATACCGATTTTTGAATGATTGAATGCTTTAGCATGCCATTCTCGCAGGACATGAACTCAGATATCACTCACGATGTCGGGTTCGGGTTTTGCGAGAGTTAGGGTGCTACAAGTAGTGTGTCAAAATCTTTCTATAAATATTAAAGTTTGATGGATATTACCTTATCAATGCCTTTGAACTCAATTTTGATTGTCTATTATGCCTCTTTTGCATTACTTGCTTACATAATCCTTGGAAAAGTCTCCTTACTAATCTTTCTATAAAGATTGAAGTTTGATGGATATTGCCTTATCTAGGTCTTTGAACTCAAATTTGATTGTCTATTATGCATCTTTTGCATTACTTGCTTACATAATCCTTGGAAAAGTCTCCTTAGTAATACCTTGTTGGATGAATAGCAAGACTTTGGCATTACATTGCTTATTTTTCTTATATTCCTTTTGTGTACTTTTGTCCACGTAGCCAATTTTTCTTGGCTTATTAGGACTTCATAACCATTCTCTGTAACATCCCATAAGTATTGTGAGATGAATAGAGTCTTCATTTGGATGCTCCAATAATTATATGCTTCTCCATTCAAGATGAGAATTAAATTTTGGGTATAGTTGAAGGTCGATCAATTAGATGAAGCAAGGAAGGCCATTGAGAAGGATCAACATTGATTTGATACCACCATTAATTTTTGGGAACGTGAGATGGGAAGAGAAGGATTTGTAAAAAGAGTTTTATTATTTTGGCTTGTACTACGCCTACAATTGTTTTCTTCTTACTTGAGTGACTTACATTTTAGGCATATTTATAGCCGTAAGAAGGTGATGACTCAGATCGTGGATCTTCTTGCTTCTTCATATCAAACAAAGTTACTTAAGCCTCTAAAATATGGAAATGGAATGGCCTAACACATGTTTGACAAAATAGTTCAATAGAATGCTTAGAAGGTGTTTGACATAATTACTAGGTAAAATACAATTAAGTCACTTAACTAGCGTCTAAAACACCTATGTGACAAGCCGCTTGTTCATATGCATGGAAAAGATGAAAGCAGTTAAAGTTGAGCTATTTAAGACTGTAAATTCTTCAACACTTTAGTCAACATCACATAGACAAGAACAATAGAGTTTGGAATCGTTAATAATCTTCTACACCAAAATGTGAACACGAAAATTTAAGTTGATTTACAACACCAAGACTTTAGAAAATCACAATTACCTTTTTAGACGAAAATCTAGAAGAAACTGCAAATTCTCCTTCAAATCCACGCTCCTTAGAAGAAAAAACAATAACAATACTAAATTGCTTGATTCTCAAGGTAGGCAAAAGTAGTTAACGGATCTTTAAAAGAAAATTAAAAGGTTTCTTATTAATTTAAGAGACTTGAGACCATTTTCAACCCTCCAAACTTCCTATACTTTACATCAAGTAACTTTCCTATAGATCTTGCCCAACACATGACGAAACAAGGCACCACCTCATCTTCTTATGTTCGACTGCCACCTTGATTTGGGAACAAGTTAAATCCTTTTTGTGCCTGGAATTGTTCTGAAAACTCACTAATTTCTACCATCCATGGTTTGGCAACAAAATCGTCTATCCCAAAAGCTGATAGAGAGACATTTATCATAGCCATGGATCTGACAATCTAGTCAATCTAAAAAGAAAGAAATATGAGAAGATTTGTGGCCACAAGCAAAGCAGTGGGAACAATTGTCGCGGAAATTACTAAAGGTATCGAGAACTCTTATTCTTATAGAACCATGCACTATCTGGCTATTAATTCTTATTAATCAGAACGACCAATATAGTAATCAGTTCTTTTATCTCTTATTTGGTAGTCATACTCTTTTGTGTTGAATTCTAAAGGGTATACCTTTAGACATATGATATTTTGTAACTACATTCTTTACTAATTCAAATATCTCTTTTCAAAAAAAAAAAAAACACTTTACCCATTTTAAGTATCTATCTAAAAAAGATTTTGGAAATCCATCTTCAGCACTAAGGAAAACATCCCAACAATTTTCTCCTTTTTTATTTAAGAAAAATATGCTCAAAGAACTCAAAAAATCATTTATTACTATTATCCCAAGTTTTTTTAAATAAGGATTTAAATAATTTTCTTGCTTTAATCAAAGCTTTGGATTTTGTAGCATACCGGTAAGTATCAGAAGGTATCGCATCAATAAACAATATACAAAATCCAGTTGATTGGTGCCATTTATTAGCACCGGTCAGTATCAACTATTTTAATAAGCTTTAGAGGTAAACAAAAATACCGTGACAGCATCTTAATCCAAGAAATACTAAGGAACTTCCAAAAAGGCAATTCATCCAAAAGGCTCCCACTTAAAATGAACTTTTAACAGGCGTTCAATCAAATTCCATTGGAAATTTATGGATCCTAAAGGAAGACATTCAGACAGAGAATGTCTTTTCGTGATGATAATTTGAAAAGAGATTTAGATACAATGGGAAGCTTTAGCCTTTAGGAAGACATTCAGATAGAGAATGTCTATTTCGTAGTAAGTGAATTTCTCTTTACTAAGTAAAGAAGCTGCTCTCTCATTTCCTATTCTCTTCATAAGAAGAACTAAGGTTACGAAGTTACATTCCAAAGTCCAACTCTCCAGGATACAGAAAATGCATCGGCTTTTTCCTGGAAGAGGCAGAGAAAAATTTTGGACTTTGGAATGTAACTTCGTAACATTAATTCTTCTTATGAAGAGAATAGGAAATGAGGGAGCAGCTTCCGGTGAATTTTGGTCTGTTTGAACAGGAAAACAAAGAGGGTCCATCTCTCTCTAGCTCACAAGATTTCGGAAAAGCTGAATTAATATTTTTAAACTTCACATGACAATTATAGTTTCACTTCTATTTCTACGAATTATTATGGTCAAATATTAACTAAACTATCTCATAGAGATTGCATTAAGAATAGATAAGAGTTCAGTTAAACATTAGAAAATGGACATTGATCAATGTCCATGTGACCCCTCACCGCGTGTGGAAATTTAGAACACGGAGAGGACGACAGGAAATGAGGTCGCAGCTTCCCTCTCAAATAAAAAGAAAATTATTGAGAAATTATAATCTTTTTTTTTTATATATAGTTGCATTTGATCTGAAGTTTACCTTATCTTCAACTCTATACTCCATAAATATTGTTAGGAGGCAGTTTTTTAATTCATTTGAACAAGAAAGTGCAATATCATATATGATTTTTTGTAATTTACAATTTCGAAATATCAAGTTTGGACATCTTTATCTATATTGGATATTTACCCTTTTGATATTGGCCACAATAACCACGGTAAAACAATACCTATAAAGGCTCCAAGAGCCCACCTCGTCTCGACAACCTTAACGGCCCACACCTTCCTAATATGGTCCCAACGTTGAATTTAGTGGCTCTGTTCTTGGATGCCATTCGTAAAGACTATATTCATGTGGTAATTCCATTACTTTCAACAAATCCAGGACTCCTGGATGAAGCGGAAAGAGCTGCGGAAGGGAACCCTTTACTCATCACGGCCTGTGAACACGGTAGCCTCCTTGTTGCGGAGGAGTTGGGAAGAAGAAAACCTGAGCTGGTTTCTGCAAAAGACCACAGTGGTTACACGGCCATGCACTTAGCGTCCTTCAAGGGGTGTGCTCGTGAAATAAGGTTATTAGCGGAACTCAATCCTGAGGTCTGCCTTGTGGAGGATAATCAATTCATGATTCCACTGCATATAGCTTCAATGAGAGGATATGATGAAGCCATAAAGGTTTTAGTTGATGCATGTCCTCAGTCTCTTCGGAGGCTGACCCCCCAGCACGAAACAGCTCTCCACCTCGCCCTGAAGGGTGAACATTGGGCGGCTTTCCAGGTATTGCTTCAGGAGGTAACGAAGTGGCAACTAGAGCATCTTCTGAACAGGCAAGATCACGAGGGCAACACAGTTCTGCACATCTCAACTTCCAAAATGTCAATCAGGGTAAACCCAATGTCTCTAATGTTTACTCTTTAGACATGTAACGAACATGCAAATACCTGCTAATGATTTATGTCATATGCAGGCTGTGAAGTTGTTGCTTCCCGATAACGATCCAAGTCCCCGGGTCCTGAGTGTTAATTCCATGAACAAACATGGTCAGACTGCTTTGGATGTCTACTACCAAAATCCGAATTATAACGTAACTCCTAGTGAAATCCAAATCGGACGGATCCTTCACGAGGCTGGAGCAACTGAAGGGCGTTTCTGGAGGACGCCGAAACAACAACCTGAAGCTTCCCGACCAGCGTTAACTCAAAAATGCCAACAATCTTTCAGGAGAAGGCTACTTCCCTGGCCTTGGCAATTGGAGACAAGGAATGTGATATTAGTGGTGTTAGTAATGATCGTTGGGACTGCTTTTACTGTCATCTGCAACCTGCCTCGTGGACTTGACGAGGAAAAAGCTACAAAGACAACATTCTATTTCATAGGCGTGATCTCTGGTCAGCTTCCCACCATCTTCTACCTAATGTTGTTCAACACGGTCGGGGTGTTCTCCAGTATACTCATAATAGGAATTCTTGTATGGTCACTTCCTCTCGGAGCTGTTCTGCTTTTGGTTGTAATTACTACGCTTATTGTCTATGCCCTTATCATGGACAAGATTCTCCCAAAATTTGATGTCAAGATCGGTTCTTCCAACATTTCGAGCTCTCGCTTTGTGTGGTTATCAGCTGTTACTTTCATTTTCTCGGGAGCATTAGTGTACACTGCATCAAAATATGTGTTTTGGCGTATCAAGAGCAAAAGTGGAACAATCGATCACATTCACATGGAGCAAGTGTAGCCTACCCAGATACTGTTTTGTTATACCTTTCGGGTCCTACTTGATTATTTTTGTGGTAATGTCCCTTACTTATGTCCACACTTCTCTGTATCGAACTTCAATTAAGTTCGAATAGAAAGATGGAGGTGATGAAGAACAACTTTTAGGTCCTACTTTTGCTTGTTCTTCTTGATTGTTTTTTTTTTTTGCAAAATGAAAAAGAATTTAAATTTATAGTTAAAACTAAACTATACAACGAGTTCAAGGCTTAAAACCTATTATCATATTGCAGTATGACCTGAGAACAAAAACTCCCTAAAAAAGATAATATGACTATACAGTAATAACAAGAAACAATTATAAACACCACTGAACTTTCATATTCATGGAAAGGCTCATTTATCATTTATGGTAATTAGGATTTTGCTGTCTCTTCATAACATATTTTCTTTTTAAAGATTCAAATTGCATGCAAAAGTTGCTAGGGATGTCTGAGACTTGGTCTACAGCTAGTGGGATATCACCATCTTCTGTTTGTTCAATATCCCCTGTCCGTTGATTCTCAGTTAACCCAACAGTTGCAACTGGAGTCAGCATATTAGCTCAATCCATCTGACAATACTCTAATTATTATTAGAAGGTGTTGCGCCACTATCTAGATTCTCCATATTGTTTACACCGGAATTGTTAAGAGTTATCTTTCCCTACAAAATATGTGTGACAAGTTGTTCATTCCTCAAACCAACTAGTTGAATATCATTAAATCGTTGCTGCACAATTTTGCTAATATCTAAATTTGCCTTTTCTTAAATTTAGTAACCAGTTGACGAGATTTATTTTAGTCTTAAACTTCATTTATAGTTTCAAGATTGGATAAATTTTAGGTTAAAATTCAAACTTTGAACTAAAATTTAGGTTTTACATCTTGTTTAGGCCAGATTCTAGTTGAGTTAAACTGGTCAATTTAATATGAAAGTTAAATTGTTTTATTATGCTAAAATTCAATAGAAATTTTGATCAGATTATACTTACCTATTAACTCTCTTGTTAAACTTGAACTTTTCTCCTAACTTTACGTTTACCTTATTATATATACATCCAATAAAATTTGTCCAATGAGCATTTATGGTGATGTTACAAATAATCAAAATTATATAAACCAATCTAATTGGTCCGATAAATAAATTTTCCATCTACAAACTCCTTAAATTTCATATGAAATAGAAATTTGGATTTAGATAGAATAAATCTTGAAACGTTGTAGACATTATTTGCTAAATTAAATTTATCTTGAAGGTAAGTTGAATGAAATCCATTTTCAACTTAACCACATTTTGAAGATAGAACAACATGATATGTATGGAAAATTTGTTATTTATAATAGTATAAACCAAGATCTTGAATTGCAAAATGTGAGTTACACTTATTGTTAACATTAACACAATTTTTAGACTAAGAGTGACTTAAAAGATTGAGTTTAATAAAATTTTAGGCCAAAATTTGACTTGAATTACTCAGATATTTAAAATTTTATCTTTAAATTAATATAAATCAAATTTAAATTTATGAAGTTCATAATTTTTTAAATTTAAAACTGAATTGCATTTGATTAAATTCGACTTTTGTCTGTTGAGTTTATGTTTGTTCGAATTGAATCAATCCTGAATCTTTTGTTAAACTGTACAAGATACAGGCATAATCAAGAATAATACAATTACAATTACCAAAAATTACCATAAGAGCCAACCAGAAACCATGGTATAAGTGTACTCAAAAGCATCATAGCATCCATATTCCAGCAGGAAGCCGAAGCAGTGATGTCCAAGAAAATCAGTAAAACCGTGTTAAGGAAAGTTTTCTCTGAGTTTCCATGAAAAAGAAAAGAAGAAATATGCATTTCACGTATCTCATAGACTTGGAAGACCGGTGATATTCAAGTATTTGCAGTTTAAAAAGAAGAAAGGAAAGTGCAGCCTCTCTCTAAGTTTCATGTAACATTCTTAGAAACAGCCCCTCAGAAATTTTTAGGGAGTTGCATATAAAATCGATGAAAATAGTAATGTGAATGCTGAGTTTAGCAGTCAAGCAGCTTTTGAAGACTTTGATCCCTGGTGAAGTGCTGTTGGCTCTAGACTGTGTGTCAACTCTGTTACAGTCTCTTCTTTTTTTCTTTTTCTAGACAAGTAAAATATTATAATAGAGAAAGTAGTTAAGTGTTACAGAAGCCACGAGGACGTAATTAGAGAACGCATGCAATGCAGTCCGCCAAAATATGTATGTTGAAAGTTAACGTTAATATATGCTCACAAAATTAATTTGGTAGACATAATTTATTAGTTAATATATGATAAAAATAAGATTTTATTCATACAATAAAATGTTTAATGTTGAGAGTTAACTTATAAAATTTGGAAGATAATACTATTTAATAGCTCTTTTTTCTATCCAAAGAATTATATTTTAGAGTAGTTCATTGGATGTTGTGTGTTTTTCCCTTGTAAATTCTTTTAAAGTAGTTAAGCAAAGATTTAAAAGAGTAGTTCATCGAAGTTATTTAGATTTAAATCTATCCAGTTGACTAAGGATGCAAGTGAAGCAACGACTAGTTGAAAGAAATGTCTACTTAAGGAAGAGCCACTGCTTTTGAAAAATAAATCAGATTCTTGAATTATATCAACAACATCAATATTTTTGAAAGTCATATTCTTATCAAATCTCTTGCAATTTAGAAAGTAAAAATTCTTTTTGAGAGAGATCATAGAAGCTCATATCGAACAAATTACATTTTCATTTGTTGAGAGCTTGTAGAAACTAGCTAAATACTACTAGTTTGAAAGGTTGGAGAACCTTAAAAAATATATACCCGTGAGCTTGAAGAGGTTCGTCAAATTACTACTTGGGATTTCAGCGAAACACTCAAGTTGAATACTTAGGGACTGGACGTAGGCTTGAGTTATAAGCCGAATCAATATAAATCGACTGTGTCATTCCTCTCTCTTTTTAACTTTTAAATTTCCGCAAGATAATGTTTGTTTTTTCATTTTTGCAAGAGGCTCCTTCACTTTTATATTTTTTAACTTGCAAAAGGTTCCGTTCAGTTTTAACAGACGCTTTCTATTTTAAATTGTTTTAACAAGATTTATCGTTTAGCAGGCTCCTATCGTTTAGCAAGCTCCGATTGTCTAATAGAGTCATGTCGTTTAACAAGCTTCTATCATTTGACAGGCTTTTATTTTTTTAAATTTTAACAGGTCCCTGTCTTTATACGAACTGAAAGTAACTTGGAAAAATTTTCAAGTCACACACAATTCACCTCCTCTACATATGTTTGCTTTGTCAAATTTATCTGGAAGATAAGTTGAATGATATCCATTTTCACCTTAACCACTTATTGAAGGTAGAACAACATGATATGTATTAATTTTTTTTATATTTATATTAGTATACACCAATATCTTGAATTGCAAAATGTTAGTTACACTTATGGTTAACAATAACACAAATTTTTATAGACTAAGAGCCAAAATTGACTTCAAATTAATATAAGCTAGATTTCAAAAAATTTATCTTCAAATTAATATAAGTCAGATTTCAAGTTCACGAGGTTCATAATTTTTTTTATTTAAAACTAAATTGGATTCAAAATTCGGTTAAAATCGACTTTTGTCTATTGATCAATTTAGGTTGGTTCGAATTGAATCGATCTTGAATCTTTTATTCAACTCTACAAGATATAGGTATAATCAAGAATAATACGATTATAATTACCAAAAATATACCATAAGAGCCAACCACAAACCATGATATAAGTGTCCTCAAAAGCATCGTAGCATCCTTAATATTGCCTTGTTGGGTTTGACACTTAGAATCAACTTTTTCTTTCACACTCATGGTAGTTTCCAGGAAGCAGAAACAGTGATGTCGAAGAAAATCAGTGAAACCGCGTTAAGAATCGGAGATGCAAGGACAGAAACACCACGACGATATCGCTGCCTTTTCTAAGATATTAATTCTTTTCTTTTCTCGTTCCAACAAGTCTCCAGTTTCTGAAACCCAACTCGTATCCTATACGTTGGTGGTGGTTGGAAGTTTTCTCTGAGTTTCCATGAAAAAGAAAAGAAGAATCAAGGCATTTCACGTATCTCGTAGACTTGGAAGACTGGTGATATTCAAGTATTTGCACTTTATAAAGAGGAAAGGAAAGTGCAGCTAAGTTTCCTGTAACATTCTTAGAAACAGCCCCTGAGAAATTTTTAGGTAGTTGCAGGTAACACAAATCATAATCGTAATGTGAATGCTGAGTTTAGCAGTCAACCAACTTTTGAAGACGTTGTGTGGTTTCAAAGATCCCTAGTGAAGTGCTGTTTGCTCTAGCCTGTGTCGTCTCTCTCACAGTCTCTTCTTTTCTCTTTTTCTAGACAAGTAAAATACTAAAATATTATAATAGAGAAAGTAGTTAAGTGTTACAGAAGCCACGAGGACGTAATTAGAGAACATATGCAACGCAGTCCGACAAAATATATTTAAAGTTAACGTTGATATATGCTCACAAAATTAATTTGATAGACATAATTGAAAATTTGAAGAGATAATTATTTCGCAAACTTTCCGTTCGTTTATGGCAAGCACAAAAAATCAAAAAAATTAAAAGAACAAAAAAAAATCAACTTCAAGATTTGTTAAAGCAGTTCAATACAACATGCTTACGTTTACGGAATCCTTACTCAGCTTAATCACTTTTATTGAAGTACAATAAATTTACTTAAGGTTTTACTGAGCCACCATCACTCAACTTTTGATATTATCTCTCAACCTTACTTCCCGTGAAAGATTTCCACACCCAATAACACGATCGACTCGTGTTAACCTTTACAGAGAATTTATTTCAACTCTATTAATTGAAAGACAATAAATAAAAAACTCAGGTGTTTTAAAAAATTAATAACAAAATCTGAATATGCCTGAGATTTAAACATAACAACCTCCAAAAGAGATCTAAAAGTTGTTCCCACATTATAGGTTGATTCACGTAAAATGGTAGCGTGTCAAATCAACAAAAAAAAATTCCTACTCTAGAACACTTAAGCGAGTAAAGTGGTGAATAGAGTCGAACCACAGAGACCAATGAAGTAATTATTTATTTGTGCGAAATCAAAAATAAAAATAAAATAAAAATATAAAGAGAGTTGATTTGGGGATGATTAACTTTAAAACACGAAATCACGTCGAAGGAAATTAAAAATAAAGATTGAAAACAATATAAAGAAAAGTCTAGCCAAGGTACTCTCTCATTTGATACTGTAATTCGATCATAGGCTCAAAAGTATAAATTTCGTTAATTCCTATGGACAAAGTTATAGCAGACCGTGAACAACACAAATCTACCAATCCATTCGTAATTATTCGATAACCCCGAGTAAAGTTTCGCAGATTATTACCCTAACTGTTAGGATTTATTTTAGATATATCCTATTTTTAGTTTTGGCATTTTAAATTGGACATATAAGAAAATTACAATTATTAATTGGATTAATAAAGATGGGTATAGATTGTGTTTTAATATAAGTCCAAAATCGTCAATGGGCTATAGTGCTTTGTTTATTGGACTTTTGACAAGATGGAAGTTCACGTTACGTGTATATTGCTCATTTATTTGACTTTGAAAAGAAGTCCAAGAGACTACACACGTGATTGAAAGAAAACCTAAGGGTTTTTTATTTGAATAAAATACTGTGGCATTGTGGAAGTGGTGTGGATTGCACATATGCTCTGGTCAATTCTCTTTGGCTCACGAAAATAGAAGTCGTGCACTGCTGGGTATTTTTGGCTGCTGCACTGTTGAGCTTTATTCACTTGATTGAGTTAATTTTTGTGGAGTGTTTTTGCAGCAGCACAATGACGTTATCTTCATCTCCAGCAAGCAGTCGAAGCGTAATGGGAGTTGATATTTTTGCTGGGTGATTTAAGTTAATTGATGTGTGCAGCACAATGATGGCTTTGTCATAGATCAGTGCATATATTGTTGGTGCTGCCTTTTGGTTACTTGTGGTGAAAATTTTTAGATCTGAAAAATTGTTATTTTCTTGTTATATTTGTTTTTGCTTTTGAGTAAAAATAGTTAGAAAAATTTTCTGTTGAGGTTAGTACGAGACGGTCGTACTATTGGGTGTGAATTCTTTCACGGGAAGTGAGGTTGAGAGATAGTGCTAAGGGTTGAGTGGTGTCGGCTCAGTAAAGCCTTGGATAAAACTATTGTGCTTCGGTGAAAGTGATTAAGCTGGGTGAGGGCCCCGCAGACGTAGGCAAGGTGTCTTGACTGCGTTACTAAATTTCTGGTGTTGATTTATTTTTGTTCTTTTTATTTTTTGATTTTATTTGTTTGCTAGAACAAATCGGAAAGTTTCTTGAAACTATTTAACCCCTTCGCTTTTTCAATTGGTATCGAGTCGGTCACCAATTGAACTTGGTAGCAAGTTAGTGCAGATCCTAGTTTATGCAAACATGGCTATAAGAGAAGGAGCATCGATTATTAGACCGAGTTTAGGCAAAAGGTGAGAGTTCATCGAACAACAACTTCAAACAAGCCAAAACTCAAAAAGCGAAAAAAAGCTAAATAGAATTCAATGCCATGAGTGTCAAGGCTTGGACATGTTCAAGCGAGTGTGCTAATACTATGAAGAAGAAAAGGAAAATCTTATCGAGCACTTGGGTGACAACGAATCCGAAAGTGAAGAAGAAGTTATGAAGAATGATGCTTTAGTTACTTTGCAACAAAAGTCCGATTACTTGTTTAACGATGCAAGGAAGTAATGGCGGAGCGAAAAAGTGAGTAAATCTAGAAATTTCGGGAAAAATGCAAATGATTCAGCTCTAAGCTCAATCTCAGATTATGACAGTGATGGAAGTGGGTCAAGTGATAAAATGGAGAACATTTATGAGGCTTATGAATTAATGCACGATAAAATGGGTGAAAATATGTAGAAAGAATGAAAGATTGAAGGAAGAGAATCTCTCCATGAAGAACACTATCCAAGAGTTAGAAAGAAATTTAATGTTGACTTCGGATGAGCTTGGTGAAACTAAAATGAAATTGGTGAGTATTGAAAAGGGATTAAGGATGTTAAATGGAGGCACCGAAAAACTTAATAAGTTGATTGAAACCGGTAAGGCTAAAGGAAAATTTGAAGGCATCGGTTACAAAGGTGAGTGCTCAAAAGTTAATGAAGGAAACTCGGATATATTCAGATCAGCCCAAGAAGTAGAAGCACCGAAAAAGAGTGATAGATTTATACCTACATGTCATTTTTGTGGAGTCATTGGACATATAAGGCCAAGGTGTTATCAATTATTAAAAATGATATTTCAAAGGGGCCAAAATCGAAAATCTAGACGTTCTCCATTAAGTTTCCAGCAGCATCCCATGGTATTGAAGCAGGCTTGGATTAGAAAGGTCAAGTACAAGCACAAAAATGTAGTGAAGGGAAAACCAGAAAATGCCAGTTGCGAGTTAATTCTTGTTGAGGAAGTAATAGCTGAAATCAAGAACTTTCAGTTACTTCGAATGATGAACCAACTAAAACAATGAAAGCTGATTTGAATCGCGTCTCTTCATCTCAAATCCGAAGAAATCATCCAGTAGAAAATGTTATCGAAGATGTGAGTGAAAGAAGAAAAACAAGAGAAAGAAAAAGGATTGATTATCAAGAACTTACAGGAAACTTGTGTTATACATCTTCATTCGAGCCAAAGAAAAACACCAGGTTTGAGATTCTTCGAAGGGTACAGGGACAGTGTGTTTTATATTTTTGAAGTATTTTTGTGTTGTTAAAAAAAACAAAAAAACAAAAAAGGAAAATATTTTCTTTAGTTCTTTAGTTTTTTTGTTGCTATTGTTGTTTCTTCCTTTTAGTAGTTTGCACTGTGACTTCTATTTGGCTCCATCGAAGACTCCTCAGCTCTCTCATCAGTATGGATCTTTTTTAGGTATCTCTCTCTTTCGGGCATATCTCTCAGTGTTTTGAATGGTGGTAAATTGTGATATTGGTGTGCTTATGATTCTTCCGCTGCATCTATTGGTGATTATTATGATTGCGATTTTGTTTCAAGAGGTAGACATCAGATTGTTTATGATGAATGTTCCATTCAGGGGGAGATTTCAGGTATATGTTTGACTATTTGTCTTATTTTTTGGCATCTTGGTGTCCCAAGGGGGAGAAATTTGGATGATTGGTGTTCTTTGAAACTTGATGTTTGATGAAGGGGGAGCAATGTGAATCTTTTCTTTATATGTCCAAATATGATTATTTATGTGGAGCACTAGAGTTGTGACAAAAATGCCAAAAAGGGGGAGATTGTTAGGATTTATTTTAGATATATCCTATTTTTAGTTTTGGCATTTTAAATTGGACATATAAGAAAATTACAATTATTAATTGGATTAATAAAGATGGGTATAGATTGTGTTTTAATATAAGTCCAAAATCGTCAATGGGTTATAGTGCTTTGTTTATTGGACTTTTGACAAGATGGAAGTTCACGTTACGTGTATATTGCTCATTTATTTGACTTTGAAAAGAAGTCCAAGAGACTACACACGTGATTGAAAGAAAACCTAACGGTTTTTTATTTGAATAAAATACTGTGGCATTGTGGAAGTGGTGTGGATTGCACATATGCTCTGGTCAATTCTCTTTGGCTCACGAAAATAGAAGTCGTGCCTTCTTTGGGTATTTTTGGTTCTTTGCCTTTGTTGAGCTTTATTCACTTGATTGAGTTAATTTTTGTGGAGTGTTTTTGCAGCAGCACAGTGACGTTATCTTCATCTCCGTGACGATCGAGCGTAATGGGAGTTGATATTTTTGCTGGGTGATTTAAGTTAATTGATGTGTGCAGCACAATGATGGCTTTGTCATAGATCAGTGCATATATTGTTGGTGCTGCCTTTTGGTTATTTTTGGTGAAAATTTTTATATCTGAAAATTGTTATTTTCTTGTTTTATTTGTTTTTTCTTTTGAGTAAAAATAGTTAGAAAAATCCTCTGTTGAGGTTAGTACGAGACGGTCGTACTATTGGGTGTGAATTCTTTCACGGAAAGTGAGGTTGAGAGCTAGTGCTAAGGGTTGAGTGGTATCGGCCCAGTAAAGCCTTGGGTAAAACTATTGTACTTCGGTGAAAGTGATTAAGCTGAGTGAGGGTCCCGCAGACGTAGGCAAGGTGTGCCGAATTGCGTTACCAAATTTCTGGTGTTGATTTGTTTTTGGTTCTTTTTATTTTTTTGATTTTATTTGTTTGCTAGGAACAAATCAGAAAGTTTGCGAAACTATTTAACCCCCTTCAGTTTTTCCCTAACCAATTGGACTATTCCCGAGTAAAGCTCCGCAGAATATAATCTATGACAGCGGTAGGCTCTAATGGACCCTTGTCTTAGCCAACAGAATCGGAAAAGTCGCAATCTATTTAGACTAAATTATTTAATCTCATTAATTTCTTAATTGAAATTAATTCGCCACTCGATAGACAGCAATCACGGATTAACTAATCTATTCGACAATTTATCATCAAGTCAATCAATTAACAGGCCTCATTAATCAACAAACTCAACAATAATAAATCGATCAAGCGCAGAGATTAAATAAACATAAGAAATAAACGAAAACAATTAAACCATAGGAGTCTCACGAACTACATGCATCAAACTTAAAGTACCTTGTCTAGAATAAAGATTAGCCACGCATAATACTAGTTTCTATCAACTAAAGCTGAAATTGACAAGTAAATATTGGAGTTCAACCTTCACAATTACCGAACCAGCTTCAGCTCAACGTTGCCTCTTTACTTGCACTCCACAACTCAAGGCCACAACGCACAGCTCCTAAACTCACTCTCACTTTTATTCTTATATTTCTAGCCCACCACACACTCAACACAGCAGCACACAACTCACGGTTCTCTTCTACTACACACAACGCCTACTCCTCTTTTATTTATTTATTTTTTTCTTCAAGCTACTCACACACTAACAGCTAACGCACAACCCTCTTTTCTTCTTATGTACTGTAGATTGATTGGACAATTAAGGGTTTACATCAATGTAAAACCCTCAAAGCCTCTCTGTTCCACACCCTCTACGCTACCTGCTGCTTATTTTCATTTAAAGCCCCTCCTTCACGTTAACTCACACAACAGGACACGTCTACTTCTCCACCATCCAGCTGCTCTTCCAAAGCACACACACTCCTTCACGTTACAAAACCAGCTCCTACTTTTTCATTTTCTGTTAACTCACAGCTCCCCTCTCTTTCACGTTAACGCCACTCTCCTGCAGTTCACGCCCTCATCTTTTACTCTCTTACTTGCACAACACACACTCCACTCTCACTCTCACACACTTCACGCACAGTCCCTATTTCTCTTAGACTTCACGCTACTTCCTTTAGTTCCCCTCAGACCACACTATGTTACCCACCTGTTCACTCACTCACGCACACACACCAGTTCACTCACACACCACTCACGCTACTCTTCTCCCCCTCACTAACGCTCAGCTCATCTTCCCTTTTTCAGCTTTCTATTTTCTCTACTTAACGCCCTCTTCTTTCTTTCCAGTCCTCCCTCAACTCTCCTCCAGACAATGCACCAGCTAAAAACGTTCCACTCTCTATTTTTTTTTCACTTCAACGTGTGTATCCAGAGTATCCGTGAGGGCTGTAACGTTCAGGGCTTTGGAGAAGAGTGGAGTGGATTTGTTAGCCCTTGCTTCCTTCTTTTGTCACGTTGGTCTTGGAGCTTGGTGGTTTAACGTGATCACCACCCAAAAACCAGCTGTCTTCGATCATTTGGTGTTGCTCCTCCTTCTGCTTTGGCATGGTGTGCCCCTCTCCTATTATTCACGCCCTCCAGCTGTTGCTTTGTTCTTGTGTGGGTGTCCTTGAAGTTGGTCCTCCCACTTATGTTGTAACGTTGTTGCTTGGTGAGTCCTTGAGCTGTGAACTTGGTCCCTCACTAGCTGGTCCCATAAAAGGCTGCACCTCACGTTTTCCTCTAGCTCTCTCTAGCGTGGATGGACCTCCTTGTTTTAGTGATGGGTCATGCCTCTTTTGTCCACTAGCTGGTGCGTTTTTTTCTGTTGGGTTTGTTGTGTTGTTTTTGCCTTTTAGGACTCTCCTCATGTGCTGAATGTGGTGTATCATTGACAGCTCAAAATGTCAAGTAAGTGGAGAGGATTCTTGAGTAAATGGAGCCCCCTATTGGTGTAACGTTTATCCTCTCCACTGCCTTGATTCATTTGTTGTCGTTCATGCGTTAAGCTCCCCTTTGCTATGCGTGAATTCCTGCTGCCTCCAAGATGCCACGTCTCTTGCTGATTTATTTACTCCCATTTAATTTGCCTCCTTAGTTGCTGCGTGCTCTCATGCGTGGATGCCCTTTGATTGCTTGATTTTTATCTGTTGACCACTGTTGCCTCTTGGTCTCGCCCCCTTGTGTTGTAGCGTGATTTGTCAATTAAATATGCTCCTCACCTAAGCACAATAGTCACACCTCTTAGCTGTTCTAATTGCGGGATTTTATTCCTTCAGCTCCTCTAATTGAACGCTGCCCTGTACATGTTGCGTCTCACTTTTTAATTTGCTACGTCAAGTCCTCATTTAATTTGCTCTTTTTTAAAAACTGAAAAATAGTATAAATTTTAACCTATTAAGGACCTTTTGTATTTTATGTGTCTAAAAGTTCTAATAATTATAAAACATGATGAAAATACCATAGATATCCATAAAACACATGCAAGATGCTAAATATAAGGTTCTAAAAACATATAAAATATGATTGTATCAAAATCCCCCACACTTAGCTCTTGCTCGTCCTTGAGGAAGGTCAAAAACATAAATTTTGAAAGCCTAAGAAAACCGAGAATACAAAAACTAAGTATGGATGCAAAAACAAAAAGAAATAAATATGCAAATGCAAGCGACATTTTCTTAAGTGCCAGTTTTTCCCACAACCTCCCAACAACATCAAAGATATACAAGGGTTATAAACCAGAAGGAACCCGTGATATTTAATCCATAAAAATAATGAACTCACTTTAAATGTAAGAGCCAAGAATGATTGCACAATAGACTTGGAGGAAATCTACACCATGTCAAAATAATAGGTCCTCTCATTGTCATACACTCCAACACTCAAGTATTTATGGCTCAAATGTGTTTTAACTCTCATAAATTCAAACAATGCAATGCTCTACCATAGGCTTGCTCTTCAATCTTGAATACACTACTAAGTATTACATGCACAACATAAATCAAAAGGTCTTAAACAAGGATGCAACTTGGTTGGGTTAGGGGTAAGGTAAAAGAAAGGTAAGAAAAGGCTTAGTATCAGAGTGAGTAGAGCATAACAGGTAATCAATAACACATATATGCGCATCCTGCATATAATCAAACAATTAAGCACATCTCTCTCTTCTTCTTTTTTTGAACTTTCATTCCCCAAACATTTATCAATCAAGCACATGGGAATCCTTTTCTTTCTTTTCTCTTCTTGGCCTCAAACTTTTTCTTCTTCTTCTTTTATTCTTTTTTTTTCTTTCTCTTTTTTTCCTTTTTTTTCGATTCCTTCCCCATTGACAACAAGTAGAATACAAGTTATATACCACTGATATTCCTATATGCGCAACCTTTACAAGTTTAACTCAACAAGCATGCTCTACTAACCATGATAAGGGTTAGAAACATAAATCAATTAAGAAAAGGTTAAGTTAAACATGGTAAAGCAAAGAACAGATAATAAGCTCAAATGGGCTAACTAGTGGATAACATGCTTTGGGTTGGCTTTTTGCTTAAATGGTTAAAATCCTAAGTGCCTTTATCATCTTCATGCATGCATGTAAAAGTGTAGTCTCAATAAGATATAAAGCAAGTTCTAGAGATACAAAGCATTGAATGAACACACATCAAAGAATTGCGTTGAAGGTTCAAACGCTCATATGAGACAATCATCTATTAAGTTAACACAATGTAGTTTTAAAATCAATCCAAAAGCTATCAAGCTTAAAACTCACATAAAAACACATTCATTAAGTTCATGATTCAAATATCAAAGATTAACTCTCACCTATAATACTCATATTCTTATCAATCATTGGGAGATCAAAAGACAAAACTAAACACTTAAGGTGCAAAAGCATGAAAAAACGAAAAATTTTTTTTTATTTATCTTTTTGTGTTTTTAAAAAGAGTTTTTTTTAATTTTTTATGGATTTTTGAACTAAAACATGCAAGTACAAGTGAAAATCTTCAAGTTCAAGCAAGAGCAAAGGTGCGACACTTTGAAGCACAAAAACCAACAAAAATCTGAACCATTCACCCACTGAAACTTGAAAATTTCATGCAAAAATAAATCCTTCCCCCACACTTTAGACCAAACATTGTCCTCAATGTTAGCAAAGAAAGACAAGAACAGTAAAATAAAAGGAAAGAGTGAGAGGAAGCTTCTCTAAGGTGATGCGTCAAGGTAATGGTGGAGCTGCGAGGTGATGCGCCCATACTATCTTACAAAACTATAAAAACCTTGCCACCAAGTGACATCCAACAACATCACAAAATATTGGTAGAAAATTCAAAAAGAAAATGTCGAAAAACAGGAGCCTGACAGAATTGTGAACAATTAAAAATTAAAAGATGAAAAATAAAATGGAATCAAACCTTGGGTTGCCTCCCAAGAAGCGCATTTGTTTAACGTCGTTAGGGCCCCATTCAGTTATAGTAAGGTTCATGCAAAGAATTAACTTCGACTGCTTGGGGCTGAAATCCTTCATAAAATGACTTCAAACGATAGTCATTCACCTTGAAAATTTTTCCTGTTTCCATACTTTGAATATCCACAGCACCGTACGGATAGATCTTTGTGACCACGAAAGGCCCAATCCACTTGGATCGCAATTTCCCTGCAAAAAGTTTCAAAGTCGAATTAAATAAAAGTACATTTTGTTCGACTTTAAACTTCTTCTCAGCAAGCTGCTTGTCGTGAAAAGCTTTAGTTTTGGCCTTGTATGTAACTGCGTTGTCGAAAGCATGGTTTCGTAGTTCTTCCAATTCTTGAATCTGTAACTTCCTTTGTTGCCCCGCAGCATCAAAATTCATGTTGCCTTGCTTCCACAAAAACGCCGATGCTCAACTTCCACTGGCAGATGACAAGCCTTGCCATAAACAAGTCTGTAAGGAGACATATTTAATGGCATTTTGTAGGTAGTGCGGTAAGCCCAAAGAGCATCGTCCAAGCTCCAGCTCCAATCTTTCCTGCCGAAGTTCACAGTCTTCTCCAAAATACTCTTTACCTCTCGATTGGACAATTCTGCCAACCCATTGGTTTGAGGATGGTAGGCCGTGGAGGTCCTGTGCACAACTCCATATTTCTTCAGCAATGCAGCAAACACTCTGTTGCAGAAATGAGTCCCACGATCACTAATGATTGCTTTTGGAGTGTCGAACCTAACAAAGATATTAGCCTTCACAAAATCGACAACAACCTTATAATCATTAGTTCGAGTAGCTTTTGCTTCTACCCATTTCGAAACATAATCGACAACTAACAAAATGTATTGGAAACCAAATGATGATGGAAAAGGGCCCATGAAATCAATACCCCACACATCAAATATTTCACAAACAATAACCGGGGTTTGAGGCATTTCTTTTCTTCGACCTATGTTGCCAGTCATTTGGTACCTGTCACATGCTTTACAAAATGCATAAGAATCTCGAAAAAACGTCAGGCCAATAAAATCCAGATTCAAGCACTTTACTAGCTGTCCTATTGGGATCGAAATGGCCACCACAAGCAGATGCATGCCAAAATTGGAATATCGAAGAAATTTTATATTCAGGTACGCACCTTCGCACAATCTGATCAGAACACATTTTCCATAAATATGGATCATCCCAAATATAATACCTGGCATCATTCTTCAATTTATGGCGCTGGGCAGATGTGATACCAGCTGGGTATCCATTCTGGGTGATAAAATTGACCAAATCTATGTACCATGGGTTTCGACATGGCCATGTTGAAGTCATTGCGAATAACTGTTCATCGGGAAACTCCTCAGTAACGACCAGATCATCTTCAGAAGTGTTTTGCAGCCTACTTAGGTGATCTGCGACCATGTTTTCTGCTCCTCTTTTATCTCGAACCTCAATGTCAAATTCTTGTAGCAAAAGAACCCATCGGATAAGTCTTAGCTTCGCATCCTTTTTGCTCATTAGGTACCGAAGAGCAGCATGGTCTGAATACACTATCACCTTCGTACCAAGCAAGTATGATCGGAATTTCTCTAATGCGAAGACCACAGTAAACATCTCTTTCTCCGTGGTTGAATAGTTTTGTTGAGCACTATCCAACGTCTTTGATGCATAATAGATCACATGAGGGTTACGACCTACTCTTTGCCCAAGAACTGCTCCTACAGCGTAGTTACTGGCATCGCACATGAGCTCGAAAGGGAGGTTCCAATCCGGTGGTTTGATGATAGGTGCGGTAACCGGCTTTTCCTTCAAAATATCAAAGGCCTTTTTGCAGTCTTCATTGAATTCAAACGACACATCTTTCTGTAGAAGGTTGCTCATAGTATGAGCTATCTTCGAAAAATCTTTGATAAATCGCCTGTAAAAACCTGCATGACCAAGAAAGGAGTGTACTTCCTGCACATTTGCGGGGTAAGGCAGCGGGCTAATCACATCAATTTTTGATTTATCGACTTCAATGCCCCTAGCCGAAACTATATGTCCTAATATGATGCCTTGATTAACCATGAAATGACACTTTTCATAATTAAGCACAAGATTTTTTTCGATGCATCTTTTTAACACTTTCCTCAAATTTTCTAAACAAGATGTAAAGGAATCTCCATACACAGTAAAGTCATCCATGAAGGCTTTAATAATTTCCTCTACATAGTCAGAAAAGATACTTACCATACATCTCTGAAATGTCGCTGGAGCGTTGCAAAGATCAAATGGCATGCGTTTGTAAGCGAAAGTGCCAAACGGACAAGTAAATGTCGTCTTTTCCTGATCTTCAGGCGCTACATATTGGGACCCGATCTGGGAACCGGATCTCAACCGAAAAATGGAACGGAAAGACAGAAAATTGAAAAGCGAGAAATCGCTAATCGGAATACAAATCGCATCATCGGAGCGAAACGAATACTCTAAAAATTGTGCATCAGAAATACGAATAACAAAGCGGAGAAACTCGAAAGGTAGAATTCCGAATCGAATGCGAATCGAAATAATCAAACTGAAACAAACACCGACATCCGTTTCAAACATGAAGCATAGCAAACTCATCGCGTTGGAAACCTTACGACATTTCAAATCCGGTATAAATTTTTTTTCCCTCCTTATTCATTCCTTTTCTCTTTAATCAATCTCATTCAAATCGTAACCATTCCATACAATTCCCTTTTTGGAAACTCATCCTCACCAATTTCAATTCACTTAATTCATCTTAATCATTTCTTATACAATCATATAAATCCTCAAACTCATTTCTTTAAACCCATTTTATCGAAATTTTACCGAAATTTCGGCAACATAACGGCTGTATTTTGACAGCCCAAAAATTTAAAAACTAAAGAAACGCACTTCTAATACATAATCCAATAGCACAAGGCAACATCGGACCTCCGTCCGCATCCAAATACCAAAGAAACACAATCTTAGTTCTAAATACTTCATCATTCCAATCCATAATACATCTCAACTTAATTATCCACAATTCAATCACAAGCCATTCATATACATTCCAATTGCCATTTATATCCATCTCAATTCAAATTTACGTACAAAATTTATTCCACAATCATACATAACTCATAAGCGAAATACATCATAAATTTACATGATGACTTTTCAAGCCATAAACAAAAGCAATACATAATCCATAAACCTTTTCACAACTTCAAAACTAAACTCCAACATTACACATAAAACAAAGCATACAAAAACTATCGGGTTGACATCATACTCGTCTTCCATCCGATCTCTGCGTGAAAACACGGAGATGGGGATGAAAGGGGGTGAGCTCAAGCTTCGTGGATAATATATTTATAAACCTGAACAATAAGCGGAAAAATCTTTTATTTTCAAACTTTTCAAACATTTCCCATTTAAGAATTTCTCCAAAACTCATTTTCAAACTTTTCAATTTCATCAACACTTTCTAAGATTTTTCTCAAAATTTTCATTTGTTTCAAAACATTTATATCCGGTTTGAAATTTCATGCTTGAAAAATTTACTTTCTCGTTTCTCAAAATCTCAAATCAGTAGCACCCCATACCATAGGATATGTATCGGGACGCCCGTAGTCATTCCGACACATACCCTACGATAAAGTGCGCTTCTGAACAACCACTAACACTCCACATGGCATCAAAATCATAAAGCATTTATATGAAATCCACTAATTTGAAACCATAAATTCTCATTTCATAACCTCAAGCGATAAATTTACACAACCGATGTGTTACATACAATACTCCAAAAGAAAATCAAACAAAAAAGGCTAACTAGGTCATCCTCAAAAGTGCCAATGACCGACACATGTGCCATGACTTCTCTTGCCAACTCAATCTACATCGGGAAAAGTCCCTCTGAGCTATAAGTCTACTCTCCGGTCTGAAAAATAATTTGCAATTTTGGGTGAGTTTGCGAACTCGGTGAGAACCATCATCGATGGTTCACCCAATTCATGCATATACACATACATAACACATTCGCACAATTATCTCACCAAATCACATTTAGTAGTACCACATAATTGTCATACCAATCCAAAGAATCAATTGAATGCATATGGAATGTGTATGAGACACTTTTCCAATTTATTACGTTGTTGTGGATGGCGCTGGCTTGTCCCATTAAGGCGCATTAAGCGGTGAGCCATAGGCTCAATCACTATGGGCTCAAGGCCCGATCACGTTGAGCTTAAAGCTCGTTGTTGCTTTAGTCACAATCCTGTTGTCATTCTTGATCATGCAATTATGCATGAAGTGCATATGTCCAAATAAAACAACACCAACATCATATCAGATCCCAATTCAATATGTACACATAAATCTTATACAGGTAATCACATATGACACTTCTATGTCAAATTTTCCAATCCATCGGACCTTCGTCCATGATCCGACACAAACAAACACAATTTTCCCACCATTATTCTCCACAGGGTTCTAAGTGCGAATTATAAACACTTACTAACCGAGGAACCATCTAGGTTACTCACCTAATAACTTCGAGCTAATACAGGAAGTCTCTGCAGCGTCCACAGGATGACGTTCCAACCGAGCCTCTATAACAATTAAAATAAGTAAACATTACCAATGAATAGATAAAATACTAAACAATGCACATGGAATAAATAAAACGTGTATAATGCATGCTCATGGCATTCCCAGCCCTAATCCAAAAATTTCCCATAAAAAAAATCCGTCTAAAAATTAGAAACCTATTGGCGCTGACGGTGCGCAATTCGGACCTCTATAGGTCCCCAATTAAGCAAAACAGTGATTAAAGGCTCCGTTACTCGGGGCCACGTCGATTTCTCGTCCAAAAATTCCCAATTTCTCACAAAATGAAATTAAATATTCTATGAATCCGATGCCTCAAGAATCAGGTCAATCGGATGTCGGACGGAAAAGAAATTGACAAAAGAAACAATTATAATTAACTAATAAAAAATAAAAAATATAAATATATATAGCGCGCCTCATGGGGGCGACATGTCGCCCACGAGGCCGACTCTCTCCTTCGTCATGAGGTACGCCCGCATGAGAGGCCAATCTACCTCGCCTCGCGAGGGCGAGAATCGCCCTCGCGATCCGTGAGGTTCAACCTCACTTCATTCCTTTTTTTTCCTATTTCCAATCCAAATTTCCAACAACAATAACTCTTAGCACACAAATCGGAAAAATACAAACCATAGCTTGTTGGAAAGATAATGAAAAGCTCTACCATTCTCATGAAGACCATAAAAATCAATTTCACTCTTAATGGTGTCAAAATTCCCTTCAAAGCTACTGCCTACTCAAATCCCATTAAAACAGAACAGTACATTTCAAATTCCTTAACTCTCTGATTCTTCAGCCAAAAATTACCACATAAATATGCTCAATAAGTTCACAATGTCATCTACAACTTTCATGAACAACCCAAAATCAAATTCCATTGCTAAACAAGTCAATTAATTCAGTCAATGTTGCTGTCCCTGAAATCATTCAATTTGAGCAGGAAACTTATAACAAGCATAACTCCTGTACACAAGTCAGAAAAATCTGAACTTTATATCCCTGAAAAGATAAATCCTTGAACTTCAATTTTCATGAAGAACTCAATTTCCAATTTAATTTCTAACCATTTCAAAACTGTCATGCAAGTTACTGCCATGATCAGCAATTCCTAACCTAATGCAGGATCAGTTTTGCAAAATCATAACTCCCAACTCTGACCTCTAAAATTACACACCATAAATCATTTTCAAGATAATGTCTTCCTCTACAACTTTGCAGAAGATCACTCACACCAATTCAGTCCACAAAATTGCTAAAATTACTCCCAAGCAGAAAGCTCACAAAATCAACACTTTGACTAGGTTTCTCCAAAAAGCATAAAACCAAGCAATAGTAATCAGTTCATATCTCCCAATATAAAACTCGAAAATTAGAAAGATCAGTGGCAATGGAAAGCTAACTCAATATGCCTCAACTTTCATAAAGACCCTTTTCCTAGTTCCATACCAATTAATTTAGAAAAATCAACAAAACACATTACTCATCTTGCTGTTACTGTTCACAGGCAATAAAACAGTAACTTTCCATGCAAATTTTCGCCCTTCTAGCATTACAATTTAACAACACCTATTTCACACTAAATTGAAGCCAACATCCCAAAGTTTAATTGGGCACAAACTTCACCTCATTTTCACACCTACACAATAAGTTATGATCAAAACATTCCAACTGGTCAAACACCAATTTTCCAGATTTCAACATTACCCTAACTCCTATCACTTCTAACATCAATAACACATCACTAAGCATCCATTCCTACCTCTAATTCAACCACAAATTCATCACAACATAAACTTCTATAATGACACAAAATTGGCAGCACCTACACAAATGATCTTCCTAAGTTTTCCATTCATCTATCCTTACAAACTCAATCCAAAACCAAGCTAAAATCAATAAGAAGTATAGTCATTCATTCATCCATAACTAAGTATACATTTAAACCCATTCAAACCTATCATAAAATAAATACATAAGTGCTTCCTTAAATGCTTCAAACTACCAATTCATGCATTAAATGAATGGTCAAAGCTTAAAACATAATCTTACCTAGTCAAGCTTTCAATCTTTCCCTTAATCTTCCAACTTATTACAACTTCCTAATTCCTCTTCTCCTTTCTCCAACACCTACGGCTATCACCCATCACCCTCATCACAAGGCTTAAGCTAGCTTTATATGAGAAGGAAGAAGGAGCAAGCCAAAAGAACAAGAAGCTATCTTGTAAGAAGAAGCCACCAACGAAGAAAGAAAAGAAATTCACCAAGGAAGGGAAAAATAAGGTTTCGGATGAGAGGAGAGCAAGTCTTCCAAAAATGCATGTGTTTTTAACTTTAACAAGAAGAAAAATCGGGGATGAGGGATAAAGAAGAAGACAAAATGCATTAAGAAAAAGGGGACACTTGGCTTTTGAAATGGAGAAAAGACAAAAATGAGTTAATCGATTAATTAAGCACTAATTCTACTTAAGCTCTAAACATGGCACTAACATAAGTCCCACAATTATTTATTCACTAATCTCATACCATTATGCAGCCCCTTTTTAGTACAAAAAGGCTCACTCAGCCAGTCAGTTGGAATTTTCCGGTCCGGGCAAGAACCCCGAAAAATTCCAGAAAAATTTCCATAAATCCCTAAAAATATAAAACAATTTATGGCGACTCAAAATAATTTTTAAATACAATGATCCCATAAATTTCACAAAGAATCGCAATTAGAAACCTGTTTTAAAATGTCACGAATGCATGTATACCGTGTGCATGTGCAAAACTATCATCGATTATAAAGGCTATATAATGGATGTTCATGCAGCGTTATAATTCAAGTCTCCAACCCGTCCCAAATTACCAATAAACCTTTTCTATGGGAGATGGGATGTTACAATTCTCCCTCCTAATAAAATTTCGTCCCAAAATTCTTACCGTTGATCGAAAAGATGAGGATCTTGTCTCTCATATGCTCCTCGGTCTCCCAGTAGCCTCCTCGATCAGTGGTTCCTCCAGAGAACCTTCACCGATGGAATACTCTTATTCTTCAACTGCTTCACTGTGTCCCGACAATCAGATCGGCTCCTCTACATAACTCAAATTACTCGATACCTCAATCTCTGAGCGGTATCACATGTGTCGGATCCGACCGACATATCTACGGAGCATACTCACATGGAAGGCGTCATGCAACTGAGACATCTCACTTTCGGTAAAGCTAGCAGAGGCCAAAGGTCCTATCCTCTCGGTGATCTCATATGGACCAATGTACCTGGGGCTTAACTTACCCTTTTCCCAAATCTCAAGACACCACATACGGTGACACCGTAAGAACACTCTATCGCCTACATTGTACTCAATGTCCCTCCTATCTTGATCCACATAGCTCTTCTCTATCTGAGCCACTTTGATGCGACTCGTGTCGGTTTCACCTTATCTACATGATCCTGAATCAGCTCAGGGACCTCAATCATCCTCACACCTCTTCATCCCAATACAAAGGCGATCTACACGTGCGCCCATACGAGGCCTCATATGGTGCCATCCCGATGCTACTATGATAATGATTGTTGTATGCAAACTCAATCGAGCTAAATCACGATCCCATGCTCCTCTCGAACTCCAACACACAAGCTCAAGCATATCCTCAGCGGTCTTAATCGTCCTCTCACTCGCCCATCATGTCGAGGATGAAACGTCAGATCAAGTTCGACTAGTACCCATAGCAGACTGCAAACTCTGCCAGAACCTCGAAGTAAATCTGGGATCCCTGTCAGACACTATCGACACTGGGACCCCATGCAGTCTCACTATCTCCGCCACATACTTCTGGGCCAACTGATCCATGGTATTGTTCTCCCTCACTGGCAAGAAATGGGCCGATTTAGTTAATCGATCCACTACGACCCGAGATAGCATCATCTTTGCCTCGGCGTCCTAGCAAACCCATAATGAAATCCATGGTAATTGCGTTCCCATTTCCACTCCGAATGGGCAACGAATGAAGCTTCCCTCGGTGCTGGTGCTCGGCCTTAACTCACCGCACGTCAAACATCTAGATACAAACTCAGCTGCTTTTTCATGCCAGCCACCGAAATGTTGCTTAAGAGTGTTATACATCTTGGTAGTACCAGGATGCATAGCATATGTGGCCATATAGGCCTCCTCAATATCTCTCTCTCAAGTCATCCACATCGAGCACACAAAGCCTCTGTCTCAACCACAAAGTCTCATCTCTCATCAAACTCGAACTCGAATCGACTTTTACCTTCTCAATCAGTCTCACCATAACAGGATCCTTGTCCTGAACTCTCCTGATCCTGTCTAGTAGCATCGGTCTCAGTGTCAAAGTAGCCAATAAGACTCCATCCTGCTCCAGAGTCATCTGAACATTCAAAGCCCTCAACTGAATCAAATTAGGCAACCTCATTGCCTGAATCTGAGCTGTACTAGTATGTGACTTCCTACTCAGAGCATCCGCCACCACATTAGCTTTCCCAGGGTGATACTCGATAGTACAGTCATAGTCCTTCAACAACTCAAGCCATCTCCTCTGTCTCAAATTCAACTCTCTCTGGCTCAGTAAATATTTCAAACTCTTATGGTCAGTGAAGATTTGGAAAGTCTCACCATACAGGTAATGCCTCCAAATCTTCAAAGAAAACACTACTGCAGCTAACTCCAAATCATGAACAGGATAGTTTACCTCGTGAGACCTCAGCTGTCTCGAGGCATAGGCAATGACTCTACTGTCTGCATCGAGACACACCCCAATCCCTCGATGCGATGCATCATCAGATACCTCAAATCCTCCAATCCAGATGGAATAGTCAACACCGGTGCAGTAGTCAACCGATGTTTCAGCTCCTCAAAGCTCTTCTGACACTCCTCAGTCCATCTGAATGGCACATTCTTCCTCAGAAGTTTTGTCAGAGGGGCTGAGATCAATGAAAACCCCTCGACAAACCTCCGGTAATAACCGGCCAATCCGAGGAAACTCCGAATCTCTGAAACATTCCTAGAGCTTCCCACTTCAAAGACCTCCACCTTACTCGGATCCACCTGAATACCCTCTCCAGTCACTATATGGCCCAAAAATATCACCTGATCCAGCCAAAATTCACATTTACTGAATTTGGCATACAACTGCTATCTCCTCATGGTCTGCAACACAATCCTCAAATGCTCACTATGCTCCCGCTCATTCCTCGAATACACTAAAATGTCATCAATAAACACAATAACAAACCGATCCAGTAGGGCTGAAATACCTTATTCATCATAGGCCATGAAGGTCTTGCCGGCATTAGTCAACCCAAACGGCATCACTAAAACTCAAAATGCCCGTACACGCTCTCGAAGGCACTCTTAGGCACATCGGCCTCAGTAATCTTCAACCGATAGTACCACGACCTCGATCTAACTTAGTGAACACCGAGCTCCACTCAGAATCGATCAAATAAGTCATCGATCCTAGGCAATGGATACTTATTCTTCACTGTCACCCGATTCAACTGCCTGTAATCGATGCACAGCCTCAAAGTCCCATCCTTTTTCTTCACAAACAAAACTGGAGCTCCCCATGGTGAAACACTAGGTCTGATAAAGCCCTTCTCCAACAACTCCTGGAACTGAGCCTTAAGCTCCCTCAGTTCCACAGGTGCCATCCTATATGGAGGTATAGATATAGGGCGATGACTGAACGAGGTCAATAGTGAACTCGCCTCCCATCCGGGCAAACCCAGAACTCATCAGAAACACATCCGAAATTCCCTAACCACGGAATATCCTCTGCCTCTGCTCAACTCGTGTCAACCACATGAGCAGATATGCTTCACGCCTCCCCGCATCAATCTCGTGGCACTAAGGAAAGAGATCATCCGGCCGGCATTGCTCGACTAACTCCTCTAAATCTCCGCTCTAGTCGACCAGAGACTCTAAACAACCTCCTTGGTATAGCAGTCCATAATAGCCCTATGGGCCGTCGGCATCCATCCTCGTAATCACATCGATCTCTCTCGAGGCAACACTATAAGGTTCTTTCAACATCGCTGATCAATCTGGATCAAGCATCCCTCGCACCTCTCCCAATGCAAGAGTAGTACCTAAAGGTGTACTCACCTCTAGCCCATACAAGAACATCTCCCATCCCCATGCAATCTACATGCCATATGAGGTGCAATAAAGAATGTGTGGATCCAGATCCAAGAATGCAAACGCCTCAAAATCGTAAATAAGGAGCATACCACTACTACATCGGGAATCTGGGCCTCCGCCTCGTCATGGCATATACTCGCTCGGGCTGTGGTCGATCGCCGACCTCATCCGCCTAAAGGATCCTCGGCTCACCTCGGCCTCTACTCGGCCCCTCAGACCGATCCACGCCGGATCCACCCACTTCTACTCATCAGACGGTAGTACTACTCCCGCTTTACGGCACTTACCAGCAGACGGAGCTCCCAATGTAGTCAAGCAATCCCGAATCGATGATCCATGGAGCCGCATTTAAGGCAAGCTCCAACAATCGCCAACACTCTCCAGTGCCTCTTCACACGGTGCTTTCACGAATGGGGGCATCTGCCCAAACCTCTGCCATCGCCATCGCCACTTCCGCCGCCAACAAGACAAATCTCCCTCTCTGTCCAAAACTTTGACCGTCTCGATCCTCCTCAAGATCTGAAGGCCTCGCTCTGGCGCTGCTAAAACTCTTACCAGAGTCGCCTCGATCACACTAACTCTCTTTCCTCTGGGCGCTGACCCATCTACACTCGCTCTGTCTACGCCTCCACATCGCTCCACTCTCAAAGAAGGCTGCTCTCAACTCTATAAAGGAGCCCATATCGATCGGGCCAATCTCGCACGGATCTCCAAATTGACCCCATCTCAAACCTCCAAGACTTATACGCCTCAAGAGAAACCACGATGGCAAAGATATCCCATCAACTCATTAAACCTAACCTCGTGACTCACCATCATCATCCTACCTGTCTCAAATTTAAAAACTCCTGATCTTCATTTCTAGATACACCTTGGGCATATAATTGTCTCTAAAGCCCTCGGAAAATCTCGCCCATGTCAAGAAGCAAGGTCCAGGTAACGCCGGAGCAGGCCTTCCACCATGTATAAGCGGGGCCTGCAGAAGAGATATCTGCGAATCAACCTCTCATCGTTCGCAATCCATCCGATCAAGGACTCTCTCGGTCCTCTCCAACCATCCTCACCTCGGTGGGTCTCAGATTTGCCATAAGTCTCATGTTCCTCGCCACGCAAACAAATCGTATCTCCTCTCCGCCTCACGGGGACTCTAGGAGGTACCTCGGATCGAGGCACCGAGGACTCTCTACTAGCTCCAACAGATCCTCGTCACCGGTTGATCAATCGATCACCAAACACGGATGACCTAAAACAAAACAAGAACTCGATCGGTTTACGATTTCTCACAATAATTCAAGCCTAATTATGTACTAGTCCCAACAGATGCCAAACCATGCTCGATATTACTTAATGTAGCACCCCATACCATAGGATATGTATCGACGCCTGTAGGTCATTCCGACACATACCCTACGATAAGGGTGCGCCATTTAACAACCACTAACACTCCACATGGCATCAAAATCATAAAGCATTTATATGAAATCCACTAATTTGAAACCATAAATTCTCATTTCATAACCTCAAAGCAATAAATTACAACTGATGTGTTCTCAGACAATACTCCAAAAGAAAATCAAACAAAAGGCTAACTAGGTCATCCTCAAAAGTGCCACCGACCGACACGTGTGCCATGACTTCTCTTGCCAACTCAATCTACACGGCAGAAAAGTCCCTCCGAGCTATAAGTCTACTCTCTCTGTCCCGAAAAATAATTTGCAATTTGGGTGAGTTTATGAACTCGGTGAGGAACCATCATCGATGGTTCACCCAATTCATGCATATACACATACATAACACACCACGCACAATTATCTCACCAAATCACATTTAGTAGTACCACATAATTGTCATACCAATCCAAAGAATCAATTCAAATGCATATGGAATGTGTATGAGACACTTTTCCAATTTATTACGTTGTTGTGATCGAAACTGGCTGTCCCATTAAGAGGCGCATAAACGGTGAGCCATAGGCTCGAATCACTATGGGCTCAAGGCCCAATCACGTTGAGCTTAAAGCTCTCGTTGGTCGCTTTCTAGTCACAATCGCCATTATCGATCATGCAATTATGCATGAAGTGCATATGTCCAAATAAAACAACACCAACATCATATCAGATCCCAATTCAATATGTACACATAAATCTTGTACAGTAATCACATATGACACTTCTATGTCAAATTTTCCAATCCATTTGACCTTCGTCCCAATCCGTGCACAAACAAACACAATTTTCCCACCATTATTCTCCACGTGGTTCTAAGTGCGAATTATAAACACTTACTAACCGAGGAACCATCTAGGTTACTCACCTAATAACTTCCGAAGCTACGTCGGAAGTCTCGCAACGCCCACGGGATGACGCTCCAATCGAGCCTCTATAACAATTAAAATAAGTAAACATTACCAACCTAATAGATAAAATACTAAACAATGCACATGGAATAAGTAAACGTGTATAATGCATGCTCATGGCATTCCGGCCCTAATAAAAATTTTCCCATAAAAAAATCCGTCTAAAAATTAGAAACCTATTGGCGGACGGTGCGCAATTCGGACCTCTATAGGTCCCCAATAACAAAACAAGATTAAAGGCTCCGCCTCGGGGCCACGCCAATTTCTCGTCCAAAATTCCCAATTTCTCATAAAATGAAATTAAATATTCTACTAATCCGATGCCTCAAGAATCAGGTCAATCGGATGTCGGACGGAAAGAAATTGACAAAAGAAACAATTAGGGCCAACTAATAAAAAAATAAAAATATAAATATATATAGCGCGCGCCTCATGGGGCGACATATCGCCCACGCGAGGCCGACTCTCTCTTCGCGAGGCGAGGAGTCCCTCATGAGAGGGCAATCTACCTCGCCATGCGAGGGCGAGGAGTCGCCTCTCATCCTCAGGAGAGGTTCAACCTCACTTCATTCCTTTTTTTTTCCTATTTCCAATCCAAATTTCCAACAACAATAACTCTTAGCACACAAATCGGAAAAATACAAACCATAGCTTGTTGGAAAGATAATGAAAAGCTCTACCATTCTCATGAAGACCATAAAATCAATTTCACTCTTAATGGTGTCAAAATCCCTTCAAAGCTACTGCCTACTCAAATCTCATTAAAACAGAACAGTACATTTCAAATTCCTTAACTCTCTGATTCTTCAGCCAAAAATTACCACATAAATATGCTCAATAAGTTCACAATGTCATCTACAACTTTCATGAACAACCCAAATCAAATTCCATTGCTAAACAAGTCAATTAATTCAGTCAATGTTGCTGTCCCTGAAATCATTCAATTTGAGCAGGAAACTTATAACAAGCATAACTCCCTGTACACAAGTCAGAAAAATCTGAACTTTATATCCCTGAAAAGATAAATCCTTGAACTTCAATTTTCATGAAGAACTCAATTTCCAATTTAATTTCTATCCATTTCAAAACTGTCATGCAAGTTACTGCCATGATCAGCAATTCCTAACCTAATGCAGGATCAGTTTTTGCAAAATCATAACTCCCAACTCTGACCTCTAAAAATTACACACCATAAATCATTTTCAAGATAATGTCTTCCTCTACAACTTTGCAGAAGATCACTCACACCAATTCAGTCCACAAAATTGCTAAATTACTCCCAAGCAGAAAGCTCACAAAATCAACACTTTGACTAGGTTTCTCCAAAAGCATAAAACCAAGCAATAGTAATCAGTTCATATCTCCCAATATACAACTCGAAAATTAGCAAGATCAGTGGCAATGGAAATCTAACTCAATATGCCTCAACTTTCATAAAGACCCTTTTTCCTAGTTCCATACCAATTAATTTAGAAAAATCAACAAAACACATTACTCATACTTGCGGTTACTGTTCACAGGCAATAAAACAGTAACTTTCCATGCAAATTTTCGCCCTTCTAGCATTACAATTTAACAACACCTATTTCACACTAAATTGAAGCCAACATCCCAAAGTTTAATTGGGAACAAACTTCACCTCATTTGCACACCTACACAATAAGTTATGATCAAAACATTCCAACTGGTCAAACACCAATTTTCCAGATTTCAACATTACCCTAACTCCTATCACTTCTAACATCAATAACACATCACTAAGCATCCATTCCTACCTCTAATTCAACCACAAATTCATCACAACATAAACTTCTATAATGACACAAAATTGGCAGCACCTACACAAATGATCTTCCTAAGTTTTCCATTCATCTATCCTTACAAACTCAATCCAAAATCAAGCTAAAATCAATAAGAAGTATAGTCATTCATTCATCCATAACTAAGTATACATTTAAACCCATTCAAACCTATCATAAAATAAATACATAAGTGCTTCCCTTAAATGCTTCAAACTACCAATTCATGCATTAAATGAATGGTCAAAGCTTAAACATAATCTTACCTAGTCAAGCTTTCAATCTTTCCGCCAATCTTCCAACTTATTACAACTTCCTAATTCCTCTTCTCCTTTCTCCAACACCTACGGCTATCACCCATCACCCTCATCACAAGGCTTAAGCTAGCTTTATATGAGAAGGAAGAAGGAGCAAGCCAAAGAACAAGAAGCTATCTTGTAAGAAGAAGCCACCAACGAAGAAAGAAAAGAAATTCACCAAGGAAGGGAAAAATAAGGTTTCGGATGAGAGGAGAGCAAGTCTTCCAAAAATGCATGTGTTTTTAACTTTAACAAGAAGAAAAATCGGGATGAGGGATAAAGAAGAAGACAAAATGCATTAAGAAAAAGGGGACACTTGGCTTTTGAAATGGAGAAAAGACAAAAATGAGTTAATCCCAATTAATTAAGCACTAATTCTACTTAAGCTCTAAACATGGCACTAACATAAGTCCCACAATTATTTATTCACTAATCTCATACCATTATGCAGCCCCTTTTTAGTACAAAAAGGCTCACTCAAATGGTCATTGAATTTTCCGTCCGGCAAGAACCGAAAAATTCCAAAAAATTTCCATAAATCCATAAAAATATAAAACAATTTATGGCGCACTCAAAATAATTTTTTTAAATACAATGATCCCATAAATTTCACAAAGAATCGCAATTAGAAACCTAAGCCGGAAAATGTCACGAATGCATGTATACCGTGTGCATGTGCAAAACTATCATCAGTTATAAAGGCTATATAATGGATGTTCATGCCGCGTTATAATTCAAGTCTCCAACCCGTCCCAAATTACCAATAAACCTTTTCTATGGGAGATGGGATGTTACACAAACTTTTTGCAAAACATGCATAGTCTTAAACATGAATGCATCACATCATAGTGTATCACATCATAATCAAATTAAAAACACATAACACATCAGAATTGGTTTGGTTCGGTCCTAACAGGACGTACTGCACATTCCCGCATAACGATCATGTGCAGCCGTGAACAGGACGTACTACACTTTTTAGCATAGCAGTCCAGTGTAGCCGTGAAAGGAGTCCGTAATCGGATCTTCATTGCCTATTGCAGGCAGCCGGGGGAAGGCTTAAACAGGTAGAGACAGCGCTGACTCACAAAGGACCTTACCAAACCCATAAAGCACATAAGCAGAACATAATTTCAGATGACCCGAAGGCACTTTTCGAAAATCTTGATTTTTTTACCTTTTTCAACTCATCATCAAATTGTGTCATAGATGACACAAGCATATATCCACATAATTGCTCATAATCAATCTAATGCAATTCACGTAAATCACATATCAATATATGCACTAATTCTTTAAATCATTCAAATCATAAATCACATAATTTGAAAACCATGAAATTCATAAGTCTTGTATTTTCTAAAACTCATTTTACTCCTTTGAAATCATAATTTCAAACATTTACATCCTTTTCAAACATTTTATCCATAATAATTTATCAAAATCAAATTTTGCTTTCTTTAATTTTCAAAATTTCACATTTAGCTTATAATTCAATAAATAAATATACTACCCACCCTATATCCATGCTAACATCTTGTCCAATGCTTGATTTGACATTTCTCCTTTCTTCCTTCCAATTGAAAATTCCCTAAATCAATTTCATCAAAATTTAATCTCATAAATAACTTAATCCTTCAATTTGATGCATAAGTCATCAATTCTTACTAATTCAAGATAGTTACATCACTAATTCCAAAACCCCAAATTATAAATTGAACCTAAATCAATCCAATCAAATTCAATATCATAATTAACTTAATTTCTCAAATTGAACTTAGGAAATATCAATTCCTCTCATATTCAAGCTATTTCAATCTCCAATTTTGAAAATCCCAATTTTCAAAATTGGCCTAAACCAATTACACAAATTCAATACCATAAATCACAATTTCTTCAAAATTGATTTCATATTTCACCAATTCCTACTATTATTGATGATTCTACACCATTAATTCACAAAATCTCCAAATTTCTAATTTGGCCTAAACCCCCAATTTATAATTTTTCAAATTAAACTTCACCTAAAGCATAAACATCAAAATTAACTTAGGATATCTCAAATTCATCACTAATTCAAGCAATTTAAAGCAACAATTTCAAAAACCCCCAACTTTCACATTTGACATAAACTCAAATTTTCAATTAATCCAAAATTAAACATAATCATAACCTATTCTCTTCAATTAGCCTTAGGAAAACTCAATCCATAACTTTTCCAACCTATCTAAACCAATAAACTCATCAAAGATTCAAAATCAAAACTTTCTCTCTTTACCTTTTCTCCTCCATTTTGAATTTCTTGGAAGCCATGGGGCTTTCACCTTCTTTCATCCTCTTTCCTCCTTGAAAACAAACAAAAACCTCTTGAAAATCATGGAGAAAAATCGCAACTTCCACCTTTCCTTCTTCTCCTCCTCTCTTCTTCTCCATACGAAGCTTCTCTCTTCTCTTTTCCAACGTTTTCTTCTTTCATTTTGTTCTGATTTTTTCCAGATATTTTCGTGGCTTTTCCTTGCTTAAAACAACAGCTCATGTTGAGTTTAAAGCCAGGTCATTAAATGGAGGGTAAATGACCCAAATGCCCCTCCTTTCAAGTGAAATCCCAAAATACCCCTGCACAGGATTTTCAAAATCTGATAGCTTGCGTCCTGTTTTCAAGCATCTAAACGAAATAATTGGAATAAACTTTATTCTAAAGAATTGTTCCTCTCGATCTTATGAATCCAACTCCACTGACGGCGCTCAATTCGGATCTAAAACGAAGAAGTTATAGCCGAAATACTATCGGACCTTCACAAAATCCGAGATTGAACATTACGCGAATTTAATTCCAGAAATTAACAATCTTAGGGATGAAATTAAATTTCGATCCCTTCACAAGAGTTGTAGCCCTATGTCTTAACTTTATTTTCCCTCAAAAATCAACTCAATCGGAGTTATACAGCTCCCGAAAATCGCAAAATACTGAACCATATTCAGAAAATTATCCAACTTATAACCTATAACCCATCTCTTACTTTGGTTCAATCAATCTCTTTCCATTTAATCTCCTAAAAATCATAATTCTTCATAAAAATGAACGTAATTGTCTTAGGAATCCAACGCTTCAAGAATCGAATCAATCGGATGTCAGACGGAGGATGTATAAGCAAAAGATTACAAAAGGGTCGAAGTTCAAACCAAGTTACAAAACTTCAAATACATACTTATACCTGAATTTTCCAAAGATCATATCTCCTAGCTCCGATATCAAAAAATTACATACTTTATGGCGTCGGAAAGATCGAAATACAAGCTCCAACTTTTATTAAGACCACTTATTCCAATTCAGATTAAATTCATACGACGAGTGGCCTCGAAGTATAGCACATGCGAATATACACTTAGGTCATTTATACAAAACAAAGCTAGATCACTTAACTTCGGAAAATCATAACTCTCAATCCCGACATAAAAAAATAGCAAACTTTATGGCTACAGAAAACTCTCAAAAAACACTACAAATTTTATATAGATCATTTTTTCAAATTTTGCCTAGATCAAAAGTCAACTGTCAACCCCAAAAGTCAAACTTCAAACAAATTTCATACTTAACTTTGACTGATCATAACTTCCCCTCCCGATATCGAAAAATATCAAACTTTATGGCTACAGAAAGCTCTTGACATAATCTACAAGTTTTCAGAAGACCATTTTATCAAATTTTGCCTAAATCAAAAGTCAACCCTCAAAGGCCAAAAAGTCAAACTTTTTACAATTTTTCATATTTTCACACTTTCTCTTTTCAGTCATGATTTTCAACTTAATTTCAATCAACTCATCTACTTAATTTCATAAACCATACCAATCCACTCAAAACTCCAAAGATATCAAAATCAAATCATTTCTTTTCTTCTCAATATTCTTTAAATTTTAAGCCATCTATTATACAATACATTCACCAAGCACTCCTTAAATTTCATTTTTATAATTCAAATTTCACTCAAAGATCGGGGTCCAACACTACATGAATCTGGTGAAAGCCTGAATAACTGTCTAAACAGTAATAGTGAGAACGACCTGCAAGTCTCTCAAGCATCTGATCAATAAACGGTAAAGGAAAATGATCTTTACGGGTAGCAGCATTTAGCTTTCTAAAATCAATACACACACGCCACCCGTTTTGAACTCTAGTGGGTACTAATTCACCTTTTTCATTCTCAACAACAGTACTGCCAATTTTTTTAGGAACTACCTGTGTTGGACTTACCCACTTGCTATTTGAAATAGCATAGATCACGTCTGCAGCCAATAATTTCAGTATCTCCTTTTTTACAACCTCCATCATTGGTGGATTCAATCGACGCTGAGGTTGCTTGTTGGGTTTGCAATCATCCTCCAACAGGATTCGATGCATGCAAATAGTAGGGTTGATTTCCTTGATGTCTGCAATCGACCATCCAATAGCTTCTTTATTCTCCCTGAGTACACGGGTAAGCCTCTCCTCCTCCAGATCGCTCAAATGATTGGAAACAATCACAGGTAATGTTTCGGCCTCCCCCAAGAAGACATACTTGAGGTGCGCAGGTAATGCTTTAAGCTCCAATGTCGGCGGCTGAAGAATGGATGGGAGCAATTTATTGTTGTCAATCTTCAGTGGTTGCTGTAACATGCCAGATGCAACCTGTAATGCCTGTAGGTCATGTACTGCATGGACCATACCTCGCGGAACTACCCATTCAGTCTCGATCTTTGATAGCTTCACAGGAGTAATGTTATCAGTTATCGCAGCCTGCAAAAAATAATCAACACACAACTTGAGAACTTTCTCGGTCAAGGGGTTAATACAATCAACAACAAAAGCTGCACAATAATCAACATGATGCTTAATGGTGTTATTAATATTGAATGTAACTTTGGCACCATCAAACTCTATAGTTAAAGTCCCCCCGTGAACATCAATTTTTGTCCTAGAAGTGCTCAAAAATGGGCGTCCTAATAACATCATTCTAGACGCAGGTGACCCCTCATCCTCCATTCTCATCACATAAAAATCTGCAGGAAATACCAAATCATCTACCTGCACTAAAACATCCTCTAACAATCCTTCGGGGTACCTAGTGGTGCGATCAGCCAGTGTTAAAATCACACCATCTTGTTTCAATGGACCAGCATTCAATGTAGTATAAATGGACAATGACATAAGATTTATAGAAGCCCCTAAATCTAGCATAGCCTGTTCTATACCAACATTGCCAATTTTGCAAGGAATGGTAAACATACCTGGGTCCTTCTCCTTTATCGGTAACTTGCCCTGCAACACTGCTGAGACGTTCTCACTCATCACCACACCCTAATTTCCTCTCATCTTGGTCATGTTAGTAACCAAGTCCTTCAGAAATTTGCAGTACCTTAGTGTTTGTCTAAGCAATGTGAGAAGGGGGATATTGATCTCCACTTTCTAAAAAATCTTTAAGATCTCCTCTTCATTTTGCAATTTCTTCTTTTTAGCCAACCTGTGTGGGAATGGTGGCCTTTCTGGATTAGCTTTCACGATTTCCTCAATTTCTGCTTCTTTTTCTGGCTCAACAGTTTCAACATGGTCATGTTGAAGGTTTTGCGATCCTCCAGCACTTTCAATTTCTTTTCCGTTACGCAAGGTAATGGCACTGATATTCTGCCTAGGATTGACAGTAGGCTGAGAGGGCAATTTCCCTTGATTCTGTGCAGCGACCAATTGACTAATTTGCTCCGTCAGTTCTTGAAAATTTTTGTTCGTCTAAGCCTGAAATTGTGCTGAATCAGTCTGAAATTGAACCAAACTCTGCAGTTGTGTATTGGTGGTAAATTGAGTTGTAGTCAACTGTGACATGAGATCCTCCAAGGTAGAAATTCGATCGCCATAATTAGGCCTCGGATATTGCTGCTGGTGCTGCTGCGGTTGAGGCTGATGCTGCTGACTACTTTGACCTTGCTGCCCATTCTCATATCTCAGATTGGGATAATCCCTCCATCCTGGGTTGTAAGTATTCGAATAGGGATCATATTTCCTTTGAGGCTGATAATTATCATTGAGCGCCTTAACGTCAGCTTCCACAGTATCACCTTGCAGAGTCAGACAAGCATCAGTAAAATGATCCTGAAATCCACAAATGTGACAAATAGGGACTTGTGGTCCCTTGGTTATAGCATTTGCATTGACATTATTGGCATTGGAAGAATTAATAACTTGTCTTTCCAACAATTCAGCAATCTTGTCAAGTCTACTTTCGAGTTTAGAATTACTTACCTCATGGACACCTCGCGTGTGTGTGTCCGAACGATACCCGAACTGCTGAAGATTTGCAGCCATTGCTGCAATTAAGTTTCTAGCCTCCTGAGGTGTCTTGTTCACTATGGCTCCCCCACTAGCAGCATCAAGAATCTTCCTATCATTTAGTAACATCCCATCATAGAAGTACTGAATAAGGAGCTGCTCTGTAATTCCATGCTGAGGACAACTTGCACAAAGCCTCTTGAATCTCTCATAGTATTCATACATGTTTTCTGTATCTCTTTGTCTGATGCCACAAATCTCGCTGCGAAAACTAGCGGCTCTGGACGCTGGGAAGTATTTTTCTAAAAACAACCTCACCATATCAGGCCATGTATCCACTGTCCCAGGTGGAAGATAGAACAACCAGTCTCTAGCTGCGCCCTCTAAAGAAAAAGGGAAAGCACGCAGCTTCAACTGATCCTCAGTTATGCCTCTCGGTTTGAATCCAGAACATACCACATGAAAGTCCTTGAGATGTCTGTTCGGGTTGTCAGAAGGTAACCCATGAAATTTCGACAAGGCTTGAATCAACCCAGCCTTCAACTCGAACCCATCATCTGCAGCCCGATACTGTATACATAGAGGTTGATCCTCTACTGGTGGAGCAAGCATATCCCTCAGAGTTGCAGGAGCTCGATTTCTGGCTGGTTGCGAAGGTGGAAAAGGTTGCTGATCTGCCATCGTTGCTTCTTCAAGATCTTCCAATAACTCGGTCTCAAAGGTAGGCAAATTTTCAGTTTGGTGAGGCAAGACTTGGGCAGAAGTAGAAGCTTGTCTCTTACGCAATTTAGTAGCTTTCCTGAGTTGTTTTGTGGTCTTCTCTATCTCCGGATCGAACAATAAATCACCTGCAAAAACACAATGCAGCATGCAAACAACTAAAAAAAATGATTAGCAACACAAACAAACAAAACTTAAGCCCGTCCCGAAGAACGCGCCAAAATTTGGTGGCGTGTCAAACCAAAAAAAATAAATTTCTACTCTAGAACACTTAAGCGAGTAAAGTGGTGAATAGGGTCGAACCACAGAGACCAATGAAGTAATTATTTATTTGTGCGAAATCAAAAATAAAAATAAAATATAAATATAAAGAGAGTTGATTTGGGGATGATTAATTTTAAAACACGAAATCACGTCGAAGGAAATTAAAAATAAAGATTGAAAACAATATAAAGAAAAGCCTAGCCAAGGTACTCTCTCATTTGATACTGTAATTCGATCATAGGCTCAAAAATATAAATTTCGTTAATTCCTATGGACAAAGTTATAGCAGACCGTGAACAACACAAATCTACCAATCCATTCGTAATTATTCGATAACCCCGAGTAAAGCTCCACAGATTATTACCCTAACCAATTAGATTATTCCCGAGTAAAGCTCCGCAGAATATAATCTATGGCAGCGGTAGGCTCTAATGGACCCTCGTCTTAGTCAACAGAATCGGAAAAGCCGCAATCTATTTAGACTAAATTATTTAATCTCATTAATTTCTTAATTGAAATTAATTCGCCACTCGATAGACATCAATCACGGATTAACTAATCTATTCGACAATTTATCATCAAGTCAATCAATTAACAGGCCTCATTAATCAACAAACTCAACAATAATAAATCGATCAAGCGCAGAGAATAAATAAACATAAGAAATAAACGAAAACAATTAAACCATATGAGTCTCACGAATTACATGCATCAAACTTAAAGTACCTTGTCTAGATTAATGATTAGCCACACATAATACTAGTTTCTATCAACTAAAGCTGAAATTGACAAGTAAATAATGGAGTTCAACCTTCACAATTACCGAACCAGCTTCAGCTCAACGTTGCCTCTTTACTTGCACTCCACAACTCAAGGCCACAACGCACAGCTCCTAAACTCACTCTCACATTTATTCTTATATTTCCAGCCCTTCTTGTATGTTCACACAAAACCACACACTCAACACAGCAAGCACACAACTCACGGTTCTCTTCTACTACACACAACGCTTACTCCTCTTTTATTTATTTATTTATTTCTTCAAGCTACTCACACTGCTAACCTAACGCCTGACCCTCTTTTCTTCTTCTCACATCTTGTAGATTGATTGGACAATTAAGGGTTTACATCAAAGTAAAACCCTTAAAGCCTCTCTGTTCCACGCCCTCTACGCTACCTGCTGCTTATTTTCATTTAAAGCCCTCCTTCACATTAACTCACACAACAGGACACGTCTACTTCTCCACCAGCCAGCTGCTCTTCCAAAGCACACACACTCCTTCACGTTACAAAACCAGCTCCTACGTTTTCATTTTCTGTTAACTCACAGCTCCCCTCTCTTTCACGTTAACGCCACTCTCCTGCAGTTCACGCCCTCATCTTTTACTCTCTTACTTGCACAACACACACTCCACTCTCACTCTCACACACTTCACGCACAGCCCCTATTTCTCTTATACTTCACGCTACTTCCATTAGTTCCCCTCAGACCACACTATGTTACTCACCTGTTCACTCACTCACGCACACACACCAGTTCACTCACACACCACTCACGCTACTCTTCTCCCCCTCACTAACGCTCAACTCATCTTCCCTTTTTCAACTCTCTATTTTCTCTACTTAACGCCCTCTTCTTTCTTTCCAGTCCTCCCTCAACTCTCCTCCAGACAATGCACTAGCTAAAAACGTCCCACTCTCTATTTTTTTTTCACTTCAACGTGTGTATCCAGAGTATCCGTGAGGGCTGTAACGTTCAGGGCTTTGTAAAAGAGTGGAGTGGATTTGTTGGCCCTTGCTTCCTTCTTTTGTCACGTTGGTCTTGGAGCTTGGTGGTTTAACGTGATCACCACCCAAAAACCAGTTGTCTTCGATCATTTGGTGTTGCTCCTCCTTCTGCTTTGGCATGGTGTGCCCCTCTCCTATTATTCACGCCCTCCGGCTGTTGCTTTGTTCTTGTGTGCGTCTCCTTCAAGTTGGTCCTCCCACTTGTGTTGTAACGTTGTTGCTTGGTGAGTCCTTGAGCTGTGAACTTGGTCCCTCACTAGCTGGTCCCATAAAAGGCTGCACCTCACGTTTTCCTCTAGCTCTCTCTAGCGTGGATGGACCTCCTTGTTTTAGTGATGGGTCATGCCTCTTTTGTCCACTAGTTGGTGCATTTTTTCTGGCTGGGTTTGCTGTGTTGTTTTTGCCTTGTAGGACTCTCCTCATGTGCTGAATGTGGTGTATCATTGACAGCTCAAAATGTCAAGTAAGTGGAGAGGATTCTTGGGTAAATGGAGCCCCCTATTGGTGTAACGTTTATCCTCTCCACTGCCTTGATTCATTCGTTGTCGTTCATGTGTTAAGCTCCTCTTTGCTATGCGTGAATTCCTACTGTCTCCAAGATGCCACGTCTCTTGCTGATTTATTTACTCCCATTTAATTTGCCTCCTTAGTTGCTGCGTGCTCTCATGCGTGGATGCCCTTGTGTTGTAGCGTGATTTGTCAATTAAATATGCTCCTCACCTAAGCACAATAGTCACACCTCTTAGCTGTTCTAATTGCGTGATTTTATTCCTTCAGCTCCTCTAATTGAACGCTGTTGGGCCCGGGTCCCGGGTCCCTATTCCCGAGGCGGCCCCTCGGGCTGAGCCCTCGCCGAGCTTCCAAACCACGGACCCGATCCCAACATCCATACATACCATTTCGATTCACACAACATACATTCCATCTATGATCATACAATCAAGCGCTCACACATGCATTTAAAACATGAATTAAACACCCCATCGACTAAGGGGTTCCATGCCATTACAAATTAGAGGAAATTTAGCAAATATTCTCAAATGTAGCATAATACAAAATCAAATTTAAAATCCAAAATACATGAGTATGTTCCATGATGATATGCTGGCGGGCTAACCTAAAATACTAACTTCAAACAAGGCTCCTAACTAGCTTGAAGTTTCCGATGTCTTGCAAGGTCAACGATCGTCTCGATCTGCACCTGAGGAGGGGAAAGTAATGGGGTGAGCTGCGAAGCTCAGTGGCATATACATTTGTAGTCATTGGCAACGAGCCACACAATCAAGCGTATATATATATTTATACAAGCATATAACAAATCATCAATCTATCACTTTACATTCGTCGCATCACAATTTATGTCATATGATTACACAATATAACAATTTAACATGTGTCATGCTCAACAAATCAATCGTATATACACAAACAATTGGCTTGAGAGTTTCGTAAAATAATCCGGATAAACCGAAGTTTATTTCATAAACTATCCGAGTCCGATTTCTCAAGGATCTCGTTGCCTCAAGCGGGCAGCCGGGAAAAGGCTTTATGTCGACATGCACGTGACTCCATCTGTAACTCTCTTACCCAAACAAAACACATAACCGTTCATTTCATGCTCGAAGCATTTTATCAAAGCTTTCAAATTTTCCATTCTTTTCATTCTCGCAAAATGCCATAAGGCCTATCAAGGCCATACAAAATCATTATGCAATTCTAACATTTCTTATAACTCAATACAAGTAATGTCACACAATGCAAGCAAGCATACACAAGGCAATTTGCCCATACACACAAGAACCATAAACATATTACCCACCTAATATCGCTTGAGTATCCGACTCACTGGTGTCCTTCCTCTTGCGATTGGGTCAGGTCGGCTTGGTTTCCTATAATAAACCAAGTTCTCATTCAATCAATATCCATAGAAAATATCCAAAATAAAGCACTAAAAGTCTATATTCGACCTCCTCCTAAAATTTTGAACCCTTTGAGGCAAATTCCGAACTTCCATTTTTTTTATACAACTTGTAGCCCTTGATCTCTAGTTCACAACGAATTTGAAATCACCTCAATTGGGCATCTATAGCTCAAGATATGCCCAAAAATACCAAAATATAGCTTTGTTGGAACACGGGGCTCGCCGCGATGAAGGCCACGTTCGCCACGGCGAACGGCCCGCTCGTCGCGACGTGCAGCCACACTCGTCGCGACAAAGGCCTGAGCTCGCCGTGACGAACACAATTTCGTACGTCGCGGCGAATAAACATTTACACGTCTCGACGTTGCTTCCCTCTCTCGCACGCCGCGACGTGTTCTTACGCACGTCGCGACGTGCGGGTCTGGAGAAGAACTCCGAAACCCGATTTCTAGCATTTTCCAACTTCAATCATTTCCCAAACTCAAATGCAACACACCTAAGCCTTAGATCATGCCTTATACTACACTTCTAACTCATACAAACCTTAAAATCAGCCACAAAACCAACAACCCAAGGAAACCTATCCATTTGCCTTAAAACCCTAAACCATCGATTCTACTACATTCAACCTATCCTTAGGTTTAATCTAATCAAAACAAGATTAAACAAAGAGAAACTTACCCGGAAAACACTTCAAATTTGTCGGAAATCTTCAAAGATCGAAAATCTCTTTCTTCTCTTCTTCCTCCACCTACGGCTACTCCTCTTCTTCCTTTCTCTTTTCCTTCTTCTTTTCCTTCTTCTTTCCTACTTAAGTCAAAAGGAGCATAAAGACCATTATACCCCTCCTTACAAAGCTTAAATCACTCTACTCAAGAGATCTTCCTAAAGTGCCCTCACACATAATACCCTTTTTAATTCTCACTTAACCACAATTAAACCTTAATTATCCAATAATCCTCTCAATTTAAATCAAACTAAGGCATAAACACATAAGTAACACAATTCATGCTTAATGACATCATAAAAAAAAATTCGGGGTCCAACATTTCTCCCCCTCTTAAAAAAATTTTGTCCTCGAAATTTACCTGAAACATCGAAGAGATACGGGTACTTCTCCTTCATAGCTTCTAGTGGCTCCCATGTAGCCTCCTCTACCGAATGATTCCTCCACAGGACTTTGACTAGCTGAACTGTCTTATTCCTGAGGACTTTTTCCTTGGTGTCCAAAATCTCTACTGGTAGCTCCTCATAGCTCAAATCATCTCTTAACTGAACCTCACTGGTCTGAATGATATGAGAAGGATCCGATCTATACCTCCTCAGCATAGAGACATGAAAAACGTCATGAATCTGAGACAATTCCGGAGGTAACGCCAACCTGTAGGCAAGTGGTCCAATCCTCTCAAGGATCTCATAAGGACCCACATACCTCGGACTCAACTTACCCTTCTTGCCAAACCTCAACACTCCTTTCCAAGGAGATGTCTTAAGGAATACCTTTTCACCGACTTCATACTCCATCTCCTTTCGGTGAGCATCAACATAACTCTTCATCCTATCTTGTGCTGCATTAAGTCGCTGCTTAACCAAATTGATTTTCTCAATCGTCATCTGAATCAATTCTGGTCTTACCAGTTTCCTCTCTCCTTCTTCATCCCAACAAATCGAAGTCCTACATCTTCGCCCATACAAAGCCTCATATGGAGCCATCTGAATGCTCGAATGGTACGAATTGTTATAAGCAAATTCGACCAACGGCAAATGCTCATCCCAAGCTCCTCTGAAGTCCATCACACACGCCCTGAGCATCCCCTCAAGAGTCCGAATGGTCCTCTCAGATTGACCATCCGTCTGAGGGTGAGAAGTCGTACTAAAATTCAGCTTAGTCCCTAAAGCTTCCTGCAAGCTACCCCAAAACCTCGAAGTAAACCGAGGATCCCTGTCCGAAACTATAGAATCTGGAATCCCATGCAATCTCACTATCTCATCGATATACTTCTTTGCTAACACATGCAAAGAATCAGTCTGCTTAATTGCCATAAAATGAGCTGACTTGGTCAACCGATCCACAATGACCTAAATCGCATCATGCTTCCTACTAGTCTTGGGCAATCCCATCAGAAAATCCATCGTCACCCTCTGCCACTTCCATTCCGGGATGGACAATGGCCTCAACTTGCCTGAAGGTGCCTGATGTTCAGCTTTGACTTGCTGACACACTAGACACTTACTCACGAATTCTGCTACATCCCTCTTTATGCCTTTCCACAAAAAATGCTCTCTCAAATCTCTATACATCCTGGTATTACCTGGATGCATGACATAAGGCGTATTGTGTGCCTCATCCATAATCTCATCCTTAACTACCTACACATCCGGAATACACAGCCTGTTGCCCACTGTCATCAGCCCATCATCCCTCACCTCTATCTCAGAAATCTTGCCATTCCGAATTTGCTCTCTGAGCTTACTCAAATGAGCATCTTGAACCTGCAACTCTCTAACTTTCTCCCTGAGTATCGGTCTCACTCGGAAGTTAGCTAGAAGGCAATCCGGCTCTTCCTGCTTCAAGCTTATCTTAAGTTTGGCCATCTCTTCCAATAAAGGAAGATAAATCGTCCGAACATGCGCAATCGAAGACTTCCTACTCAAGGCATTCGCCACTACATTGGCTTTGCCCGGATGATACTCAATCAACAAATCATAATCCTTAAGCAGTTCAATCCACCTTCTCTGTCTTAAATTTAGTTCCTTCTGACTTAGAAAATACTTCAGACTCTTATGATCGGTAAAGATCCTCGTCTGAACTCTATACAGATAATGCCTCCAAATCTTCAAAGCAAAGATCACAGCTGCCAACTCCAAATCATGTGTCGGATAATTTAACTCATAAGGCTTCAACTGTCTCGAAGCATAAGCAATCACCCGGTCTCCCTGCATCAAAACACAACCAAGACCCTTCCTCGAAGCGTCACTATACACAGTATAGCCCTCATCTCCAGAAGGCAAAACCAGAATCGGAGCACTTGTCAACCTATGCTTGAGCTCCTCGAAGCTCCTCTGACACTCCTCACTCCAAACAAACTTTTGATTTTTCCTCAACAACTTCGTCATCGAAGCGGCTATCATGGAGAATCCCTCTACAAATCTCTGGTAATAACCTGCCAAACCCAGAAAACTCCTCACCTCTGCTACATTCTTCGGTGCTTCCCAATTGACCACAGCTTTTATCTTCTTTGGATCTACATTCACTCCTTGCTCGGAGATCACGTGTCCAAGAAATGAAACTTCTCTCAGCCAAAATTCGCATTTATCAAATTTGGCGTACAACTCATTCCTCCTCAAAGTCTCCAAAGAAATCCTCAAATGCTCTTCATGCTGCTCATCACTCTTGGAATAAACCAATATATCATCAATGAAGACAATGATAAATTGGTCCAAGAATGGCTTAAAGACCCGATTCATCAAATCCATAAACGCTGCAAGTGCGTTCGTCAATCCGAAAGGCATAACCAAAAACTCAAAATGCCCATACCGAGTCCTGAAAGTAGACTTTGGCACATCTGACTCCTTAATCCTCAACTGATGGTAACCCGACCTCAAATCTATCTTGGAGAAGACTTTCGCCCCTTGCAATTGATTAAACAGATCATCAATGCGAGGAAGCAGATATCGGTTCTTCACCGTAACCTGATTTAGCTTCCGATAGTCTACACACATCCTCAACGAGCCATCTTGCTTCTTCACAAAAAGAACCGGAGCTCCCCAAGGCGAAGAGCTCGGTCGAATATACCCCTTCTCCAACAACTCCTCCAACTGCTCCTTAAGCTCTTTCAATTCCGCCGGAGCCATCCGGTAAGGCGGAATTGAAATCGGCGTTGTACCTGACAGAAGCTCAATGGGAAACTCAATTTTCCTAGCTGGCGGTAGTCACAGCAATTCCTCGAAAGACATCAGAGAATTCCCTGACTACTCTTGGGATATCCTCCAACTTCCCTCTATCTGCCCTGGAATCTACCACATAGGCCAAAAACGCCTCACAACCTTTATTCATCATCTTTTACTCATCAAAAAGTGAAACAATTTTAAGCGGACTCGCTTCCTATCCCCAAAGAAACACTACTCTTCTGCCATCACCCAAATCAAATTTCACTGTCTTCTGCTTACAATCCAAACGGGCATTGTACTTCTCCAACGTATCCATACCAAAATGACATCCAATCCTCCCATCTTCAGTGGCATCAAATCCACCACTAGAAGTTCTCCACCAATACATAGCTCACACTCTCTATACACTTGACTAATCACAATGTACTGGCCGATTGGAGTACTCACCATCAGCGGAGTATCCAATAGGCTCACAATCCTATCACACACAGGTCTACTCGAAGAAACAAACGAGTGAGTAGAACCTGGGTCAATCAAAACAAGTACATCATCAGAAAAGAGTTGAACCATACCAGTTACAACATTCGGAGCGGTCTCAGCATCCTCCCTAGTCATTGCAAACACCCTAGCCGGTGCTTGCCCTCTGGGTCTCCCCGGAATACTCACTCTCTTAGCTACATCCGAACTGCCCACTTCTGTTGCAGTCCTCTGACCCACGGTCTCTGCTCTCCTCGGAACTTGCATCTGACTCTGCTCTTGTCGTGGAGGCTGAGGACACTCTCTAGCAATGTGTCCCTTCTCTCCACAGTTGAAACAAGCTCCTGTCAATCTGAAACACTCTCCTCTATGGGGTCTCCCGCAATGCTCACACTTCGGAATGAAAGATCTATCCCATCTCCCTTCTATCGCCCCCACCGTTGAGGCTTGGTGAGAAACAGTAGAAGTCCTCAACTGCCTAGGTCGGCTCGCACCACTGCTCCTCTCCTCTGACTGAACTGGGAAACTCCTGGCACTCCTATCTGGCATAGGAGTACTAGTGTTGCCTCCCCTCTTGAACTGCTCTCTGCCCTTTCTCTTCTTGTTCACTGCACTCTTAATGTTCTCAATATTTTCAACCCTCAGAGCTGCCTCAACCAGCTGCTGGAAATTATAGAAATTCTGCACTATCACCTTTTCTCTGATAGCCAAGTGCAGACCCGACTCAAACCGACGACATCTTGCAGCCTCACTCAGCATCAAATCTGAAGCATACCTCGCCAACTGCGTGAACCGACGCTCATACTCACTGACTGACATCTCCCTCTGGGTGAGACTGAGGAACTCCCTCTGCTTCTGCTGAATATAAACCTCTTATAGATACTTCTTCTTAAAAGCAGCCAAGAAATTCTTCCATGACAACCCCACGGGTCTCATCTGACTGCCTGACACGGTCTCCCACCAATGCAGAGCATCTCTCTGAAGCAAACTTGCAGCGTAGATGACTCTCTCGTCATCCTCACACTCCATCTGATCCAGCACTCTCTCAGTCTTTCTCAACCAAGTCTCGGCTTCTTCTGGATCTGATGTCCCGTAAAAATCCACTGCTTCATACTTCCTCAATCTGTCGAATCGTCTGCCCTTCTGAGTTGGGGCTGAAATAGAAGGCTGTGGCATCTGACCCATAGCCTGAACAAATGCCTGGGTGAAAGCCTGGAACAACCTCGGATCAAGTGGAGGCACTGGCTCCTGCGGAACCGGCGATTCCTGAGACTGCGACAATATGGGTTCACTGCCTAACCCTACAGAAGCCGCAGCGTTCCCTGGGGCTACTGACTCATCAGTCCTCTCCTCCCTAGTCGGAGAGTCAGGTGCAGCAGATCCTTGCATAACTCCTCGTGTTCTTCTACGAGGTGGCATCGTACTCCTTCAAAGGGAAACACTAAGGATTAGCTACAGGTAAATCTACATGTATGCGTGATATGCATGTCACTTAATCAATGCAACAATTAATCATATATCACACAGTTCATCCTATATGCATTATAAGCCAAGGACACTAAACCTAGGCGCTCTGATACCAAACATGTTGAGCCCGAGTCTCGGGTCCTTATTCCCGAGGCGGCCCCTCGGGCCGAGCTCGCGTCGAGCTTCCAAACCACAGACCCGATCCCAACATCCATACATACCATTTCGATTCACACAACATACATTCCATCTATGATCATACAATCAAGCACTCACACATGCATTTAAAACATGAATTAAACACCCCATCGACTAAGGGGTTCCATGCCATTACAAATTAGAGGAAATTTAGCAAATATTCTCAAATGTAGCATAATACAAAATCAAATTTAAAATCCAAAATACATGAGTATGCTCCATGATGATATGCTGGCGGGCTAACCTAAAATACTAACTTAATACAAGGCTCCTAACTAGCTTGAAGTTTCCGATGCCTTGCAAGGTCAACGATCGTCTCGATCTGCACCTGAAGAGGGGAAAGTAATGGGGTGAGCTGCGAAGCTCAGTGGCATATACATTTATAGCCATTGGCAACGAGCCACACAATCAAGCGTATATATATATTTATACAAGCATATAACAAATCATCAATCTATCACTTTACATTCGTCGCATCACAATTTATGTCATATGATTACACAATATAACAATTTAACATGTGTCATGCTCAACAAATCAATCGTGTATGCACAAACAATTTGCTTGAGAGTTCCGTAAAACAATCCGGATAAACCAAAGTTTATTCCGTAAACTATCCGAGTCCGATTTCTTAAGGATCTCGTTGCCTCAAGGGGGCAGCCGGGAAAAGGCTTTATGTCGACGTGCACGTGACTCCATCCGTAACTCTCTTACCCAAACAAAACACATAACCGTTCATTTCATGCTCGAAGCATTTTATCAAAGCTTTCAAAATTTCCATTCTTTTCATTCTCGCAAAATGCCATAAGGCCTATCAAGGCCATACAAAATCATTATGCAATTCTAACATTTCTTATAACTCAATACAAGTAATGTCACACAATGCAAGCAAGCATACACAAGGTAATTTGCCCATACACACAATAACCATAAACATATTACCCACCTAATATCGCTTGAGTATCCGACTCACTGGTGTCCTTCCTCTTGCGATTGGGTCAGGTCGGCTTGGTTTCCTATAATAAACCAAGTTCTCATTCAATCAATATCCATAGAAAATATTCAAAGCTTGGAAATCCAAAATAAAGCACTAAAAGTCTATATTCGACCTCCTCCTAAAATTTCGAACCCTTTGAGGCAAATTCTGAACTTCCCTTTTTTTATACAACTTGTAGCCCTTGATCTCTAGTTCACAACGAATCTGAAATCACCTCAATTGGGCATCTATAGCTCAAGATATGCCAAAAATACCAAAATATAGCTTTGCTGGAACACAGGGGCTCGCCGCGACGAAGGCCACGTTCTTCGCAGCGAACGGCCCGCTCGTCGCGACGTGCAGCCACACTCGTCGCGACGAAGGCCTGAGCTCGCCGTGACGAACACAATTTCGTACGTCGCGGCGAATAAATATTTACACGTCGCGATGTTGCTTCCCTCTCTCGCACGCCGCGGCGTGTTCATACGCATGTCGCGACGTGCGGGTCTGAAGAAGAACTCCGAAACCTGATTTCCAGCATTTTCCAACTTCAATCCTTTCCCAAACTCAAATGCAGCACACCTAAGCCTTAGATCATGCCTTATAGTACACTTCTAACTCATACAAACCTTAAAATCAGCCACAAAACCAACAACCCAAGGACACCTATCCATTTGCCCTAAAACCCTAAACCATCGATTCCACTACATTCAACCTATCCTTAGGTTTAATCTAATCAAAACAAGATTAAACAAAGAGAAACTTACCCGAAAAATACTTCAAATCTGTCGGAAATCTTCAAAGATCGAAAATCTCTTTCGTCTTTTCTTCGTCCACCTATACTCCTCTTCTTCCTTTCTCTTTTCCTTCTTCTTTTCCTTCTTCTTTCCTACTTAAGTCAAAAGGAGCATAAAGACCATTATACCCCTCCTTGCAAAGCTTAAATCACTCTACTCAAGAGATCTTCCTAAAATGCCCTCACACATAATACCCTTTTTAATTCTCACTTAACCACAATTAAACCTTAATTATCCAATAATCCTCTCAATTTAAATCAAACTAAGGCATAAACACATAAGTAACACAATTCATGCTTAATGACATCATAAAAAAAAATTTGGGGTCCAACAAACGCTGCCTTGTACACGTTGCGTCTCACTTTTTAATTTGCTACGTCAAGTCCTCATTTAATTTGTTCTTTTTTAAAAACTGAAAAATAGTATAAATTTCAACCTACTAAGGACTTTTTGTATTTTATGTGTCTAAAGTTCTAATAATTATAAAACATGATGAAAATGCCATAGATATCCATAAAACACATGCAAGATGCTAAATATAAGGTTCTAAAAACATATAAAATATGATTGTATCAAAATCCCCCTCTAGAACACTTAAGCGAGTAAAGTGGTGAATATGGTTGAATCACAGAGACCAATGAAGTAATTATTTATTTGTGAGAAATCAAAAGTAAAAATAAAATAAAAATATAAAGAGAGTTGATTTGGGGATGATTAATTTTAAAACACGAAATCACGTCGAAGGAAATTAAAAATAAAGATTGAAAACAATATAAAGAAAAGCCTAGCCAAGGTACTCTCTCATTTGATACTGTAATTCGATCATAGGCTCAAAAATATAAATTTCGTTAATTCCTATGGACAAAGTTATAGCAGACCGTGAACAGCACAAATCTACCAATCCATTCGTAATTATTCCCCCGAGTAAAGCTCTGCAGATTATTACCCTAACCAATTAGACTATTCTCGAGTAAAGCTCCGCATAATATAATCTATGGCAGCGGTACGCTCTAATGGACCCTCGTCTTAGCCAACAGAATCGAAAAAGCCGCAATCTATTTAGACTAAATTATTTAATCTCATTAATTTCTTAATTGAAATTAATTCGCCACTCGATAGACAGCAATCATGGATTAACTAATCTATTCGGCAATTTATCATCAAGTCAATCAATTAACAGGCCTCATTAATCAACAAACTCAACAATAATAAATCGATCAAGCGCAGAGATTAAATAAACATAAGAAATAAACGAAACCAATTAAACCATAGGAGTCTCACGAACTACATGCATCAAACTTAAAGTACCTTGTCTAGATTAAAGATTAGTCACGAATAATACTAGTTTATATCAACTAAAGCTGAAATTGACAAGTAAATATTGGAGTTCAACCTTCACAATTACCGAACCAGCTTCAGCTCAACATTGCCTCTTTACTTGCACTCCACAACTCAAGGCCACAATGCACAGCTCCTAAACTCACTCTCACATTTATTCTTATATTTCCAGCCCTTCTTGTAGCACCCCCTTACCATAGGATATGCACCGGGACGCCCGTAGGTCAATTCCGATACACACCCTATGATAAGGTTGCGCTACGAACCATCTCTAACACTCCACATGGCATAAAAAATCATAAAGCATTAATATGAAATTCACTAATTTTTGAAACCATAAATTTCTCGTTTCATAACCTCAAAGCAGTAAATTACACAACTGTTATTCTCTGTACATTAGTCCAAAAGAAAATCGAACATAAACCTAGCTAGGTCATCCTCAAAAGTACCACGGTGACCAGAGCACATGTGCCATGACTACTTTTGCCAACTCAATCTACACGGAAAAGTCTCTCGGGCTATGAGTCTACTCTCGGTCTGAAAAATAATTTACAATTTTGGGTGAGTTTGCGAACTCGGTGAGAACCATCATCGATGGTTCACCCAATTCATGCATATACCTGTATAACATGATACACAGCTTATTTCACCAAAACACATTCAGAAGTACCACATGATTACTATATCAGTTAAAGGAACCGATTCAAATGCACATGAAATGCGTATGTGACGTTTTTCCAATTTATTACGTTGTTGTGACCGAACGCCTAAAACTGTCCCATTAAGGGCGCATTAAACGGTGAGCCTTAGGCTCTAAATCACTGTGGGCTCAAGGCCCAATCACGTTGAGCTTTAAGCTCTCGTTGGCTACTCTGGTCACAACTGCCAATTACTGATCATGCAATTATGCATGAAATGCATATATCCAAATAAAACAAAATCAACATCATTGTTAGACCCCGAATTTTTTTTAATGATGATATTAAGCATGAATTGTGATAATTGTGAGTTTCTGCCTTAGTTTGATTTATTTGGGAGTATTATTGGATAATTACGGTTTAATTGTGGTTAAATGAGGATTAAAATGAGTCAAAGTTTATGAGGGCATTTTGGGAAGTTTACTTAGTTTACTTATGTTGGAATGGATTTGGGCATAACTAAGAGGGGTATATTGGTCCTTGTCCCATTCCTTAGGTTAAGAAAGAGTTAGAAATAGAAAGAAGAAAAGAAAGAAAAAGGAAGAGGAGAAGAGAGTCGTAGCCGTGAGAGGGGAAGAGAGGAAGAGAAGAGAGTTTGCGTTTTCGACGGGTTTCGACGGATTTAGAGCTTCAATCGGTAAGTTTCAGTCCTTTCTATCTTGTTTCTGGATGGATTAAACCTTAAGATAGCTTGGATTGGGAGAAATCGATGATTTAGGGTTTTTGGTGAAAAAGTTAGGTAAATCGTTGGGTTGATGATTTTAGGATGGATTGGAAGCTTAGAATGGGTTAGAAATATAGTAGAAGACTTGATCTATGCCTTAGATGTGTTGCATTTGAGTTTGGAACGGATTGGAGTTGGAAAATCTGGATTTTTGGGTTCGGGAACGTTTCCCCGATCCGCACGTCGCGATGTGCTCAAGAGCACGCCGCGGCGTGCACGTAAGGTGCACGTCGCGGTGTGCCAGGGAGGCGTGCGTCGCGGCGCACTCATGCGTGCGTGCCGCGGCGTGCGTGGGCAACTCGCCGCGAAGGCTTGGCCTTCGCCGCGGCGAGCCCCCTTTTTCAGCGATTTTATTCTTTTGATTTTCTAAAGTTTTTGCTTAATTGCCTTTGAATATTGTTTGATTGAGACTTGGTTTACTATAGGAAACCAAGCAGATCAGTTTCTGTCACAAGAGGAAGATCAGCAGTAGTCGGATACTCGAGCGATCTTAGGTGGGTAATATACTTATAGTTATTGTGTGATTAGGCAAATTCTTGCCTATGTATGAATATATGTTGTAGGCGATGCTTGTTTAAACGTGATGAATTGAATAATTGTGATTTCATATACTTTGAAATAATCATGAAAATTGATAGCATGACATTTTGATTCGGAGCATGTTATGCCTCGACTTCGGTCTTGGCATTTTGACTAAATGCAAAGCATGAAAGAACACCATATGACAAAAGAATTATGAGCATGATTATGTGCTTTTGTGTGGGCGAGAGTGGAACCATTTCGTTCGTCACGTGCACGTAGACAAGAGCCTTCTCCCGGCTGCCCGATTGTGGCCTATGAGATCCGCATGGACTCATTTTGTTCAGGATGTAAACTTCGGTTTCTTCCTTTTGTTTCCATGGAACCCTCGAGCCATTATGTTGTGCATTGCATATTCGAATTGTTCATACCTTGTGCATTGAGTTGACTAAAATAATTGCAATTATCATTCGGTTTGCATGAGAATGCTGAATATATTTCTGGTACAAGTATATTGGCATAATATATATATTTATACATATGCTTGATTTTGTGCTGATTGCTATAATTATATTAGCCACTGAGCTGTGTAGCTCAGCCCATTACTTTCCCTCCTCAGGTGCAACTCGAGACCTCAGTTGATCCTTGCCAGGCATCGAAGAACTCCGCAGTAGTTAAAGACTATTTTATTAAGTTAGTATTTTAGTTGGCCCGCTGAGCATGACAACATGGAGCATATTTTTTGTGTATTTTGGATTTTGTATTATGTATGACTGAGTTACTTGCTGAATTTCATTTTGGGATTTTTATGGCATGTAACCCTGGGTTTTGGGGTGTTCAATTTGGGTGTATGATTTTGCGTATTATTTGCATGTACGAATCGGTATGTTATGTGAATGTTGGGATCGGGTATGACGCTTTCGGCCGCCCGTTAGGGCGCAGCCCGAGGGGCCGCCTCGGGAATCGGGATCCGGGGGCCCGGGCCCAACAATCATAACTGATCCCAATTCAACATATTCACACAAGTCACTCACAAGTAATCACATGAAAAACACATATAACACTTCTATGTCAGAATCTCACAATCCATCGGATCTCCGGTCCGCAATCCAGGCATAAACAAACACAATCGTCCCACCATTATTCTCCACAGAGTTATAAGTGCAGAATTATAAACACTTACTAATCGAGGAACCATCTAGGTTACTCACCTAATAACTTCCGAGCTAATGCCGGGAAGTCTCTGCAACGTCCATGGAATAACGTTCCAACTGTGCCTCTATAACAATTAAAATAAGTATACATTACCAACTGTATAGTTAAAAATATCAAACAATGCACATGAGACAATTAAAACATATACAATGCATGTTTATGACATTCCCGGCCCTAATCCAAAATTTTCCCATCATAACAATTCCACCTAAAAATTAGAAATCCAACGGCATCGAATTACTCAATTCGGGCTTCAATCGTTCCAAACATAATTAAAACAGTGGCCACATAACTATTACCCGGACTCACGTCAATTTTCCGTCCAAAAATTCCCAATTTCCTATGAAATAAAATTCAATGTCTCACGAATCCGATGCCTCAAGAATCAGGTCAATCGGACGTCGGACGGACAAGTTATAAGCAAAAGAATGAAAAGCAGTCGATCAAGTCGACTTATCGAGAATACAAGTCGACTTACTCTCATCACAGATGCATAAGTCGACTTAGTGAAGATACAAGTCGACTTACATTACTCTCATAACAGATCTGGAAAACTTTCTCCAACATGCCAAACAGTGCAACAGTTTATAAAATCCGAAACTTTCAATTCCTTAGTCTAAAAATTACACAATAATAACGCTCAGAAATATCCCAATGTTATCAACAACTTTCATGAACAACCCAAAATCAAATTCAATTGTTAACTAGGTCAAATAATTCAATCGGTGATTCTGCCCTAGAAATCACCAAATCTGGACAGTGATGTTCTATCAAGCATAACTCCCTGTACACAAGTCAAAAAAATCACTACATTATATCATTGGAAAGATAAAACCACATACTTCAAGTTTCATGAAGAACTTAAGAGCTAATTCCATCTGTAACCAATTTAAAACTGTTATACAAGTTTCTGCCATGATCAGCAGTCCATGACCTAGTTTAGGTTCAGTTTTTGCAAAATCATAACTCCCAAATCTGACATCCAAAAATTACATTCTATATACCCTTTTCAAGATAAATGTTTCCTCTACGACTCTTCAGAAGATCACTCAAGCTAATTCAATCCATAGAAATCGCTAAAATTGCTACTAATCAGAATGTGCACTAAATCCACACTTAGTCTAGGTTTCCACAAAATGCTCAAAACCAGTCAAGAGTAAACAATTCATATCTCCCAATATACATCTCGAAAAATAGCAAAATCAGTGGGAATGGAAAGGTAACTTAATATGCTTCAACTTTCATGAAGACTATTTTCCCAAATTCCATATCAATTAATTTAGAAAATCAGCAAAACACTTTGGTCATAGTTCCGGTTACTGTTCACAGACACTAAAACAGGAACTTTCCATGCAACTTTTCGACCTTTTAGAGTTACAATTTAACAACACCTATTTCACACAAAATTGTAGCCAACAATCTCAAGTTTAATTGGGCACAAACTGCAACTCATTTTCTTACCTACACAATGAGTTATGATCAAAACATTGCAATAGGTTCAATATCCATTTTCCAGCTTTCATCTTCAACTTAACTCCTATCACTTCTAATACCAATTCCACATGTATAAGCATCTAAATGAAAAAGAAATAAGTTACTAGATCATTCATTCATTCACTTAGACTCAACATACACTCTCAAAACAATAGCAAGTTAATCACATACTCCATTATCACTCAATCTTCACCTTCTCATCAAACTAGCTTCAAATAACTATACATATAACATGAAACATGAAACTTACCTAATTAAGTCACTAAATCTCCAAATTCTTCAAGGAAAACCCCAAGACCTAGCTTGCTCCACCACCCACGTAAATCACCATCTCTAAGGTTGGAAAGTGAACCATTTCTTTGATGGAAAGAAGAACAAGATGGAAGAGGTGTAGGATGTTCAACAACAAAGGAATTAGAGTGATCAAAGCTCACCAAGAAAGGGAAGAAGAGAAGGCACGAAGATGGGGAAAAAATCACCAAAAACTTCCAAGATGAGAGAGTGTCGTGGGTGTGTGAGTGACTAAGCTTAAAAGAAGACAAACATAAAGTTACTTAAATAAATACATGGCTAATATCATGTCATGTGTCAAGCCTTCATTTCATCTTCATCAATTAATAAATTAAACCCAAATTCCAACAATTTACACTTATCCAATACCCATATAGCCACATATCCATAATTTCTACTACCCTTGACCCATTGGTCTGTCACCCGGTATTTTTCTAGTCCGGGATTTAACCCCGAAAAATTTTAGAAAATTTCCTAAAATTTCCCAAAATTGAAAAATCATTATTGACACTCTCCAAATATTTTTTTCAAGATTAATAACCCATAATTCTCGAAATTCTTAACCAATTACAGTTATAACCAAAATAAACCGGGAATATCAATGTATGCATGTACAATATTTTCATGTGCAACAATGTCATTTTGCACAATACAAATATGTCACATAAGGTATGAATAATACTAATTAATCCCTATCAATCACATCCTATGACAATATACTATTTTACCCTTCCTGTCAGGGGGTGGGATGTTACACTTCTTGTATGTTCACACAAAACCACACACTCAACACAGCAGCACACAACTCACGGTTCTCTTCTACTACACACAACGCCTACTCCTCTTTTATTTATTTATTTTTTTCTTCAAGCTACTCACACACTAACAGCTAACGCACAACCCTCTTTTCTTCTTCTGTACTGTAGATTGATTAGACAATTAAGGGTTTACATCAATGTAAAACCCTTAAAGCCTCTCTGTTCCACGCCCTCTACGCTACCTGCTGCTTATTTTCATTTAAAGCCCCTCCTTCACGTTAACTCACACAACAGGACACGTCTACTTCTCCATCAGCCAGCTGCTCTTCCAAAGCACACACACTCCTTCACGTTACAAAACCAGCTCCTACGTTTTCATTTTCTGTTAACTCACAGCTCCCCTCTCTTTCACGTTAACGCCACTCTCCTGCAGTTCACGCCCTCATCTTTTACTCTCTTACTTGCACAACACACACTCCACTCTCACTCTCACACACTTCACGCACAACCCCTATTTCTCTTAGACTTCACGCTACTTCCTTTAGTTCCCCTCAGACCACACTATGTTACTCACCTGTTCACTCACTGTTAATGGACATTTTTATATTAATTTTAAATTCATAATTTGCTGAACTCTTGTCCATTTAATATTTAAATTGTACTGATTAAAACATTATTTGTTTTTAATTTAGGCAATTTTGGATGAATAAAAACATTAACGTTTTTGGAAGATAGAAAGGAGAGGGACGTGAATTATTCAAGACATACAAAAACAACAGCCCACTCTTTAATGTACTGAGACAAAAAGAAAAAACAACAAAGGGCGCATGATATTTTTAAGCCACTGGCTGCAATCAAAGAAGAAAAAAAAACGCTGAAGTAGTGGAAGAAGACATGTGAGTAGCTGGCAGAGGAGGAAGAACATAGGAGCTGGAGAAATAATTTAGGCTGGTGGTGGCATGAGACTTAAGTGATAGCTAAAGAGAGAAGAGGATGTTAGCTTTTTGGAGACTTCTGCGTTGAAGTCAGTTAGTGGAGCACTCCCAAGAAGACTCTGCAGCAACGTTAACCACAAAGGGATTCTTGAAGAATTGATCCCCCAAAACTCTTCATTCATCCACTTCCACGGCAAAGACCATCCATCAAACATTCATAAGTTGAACAACAACATAGCCTATCAAGAAGCTTGAAGACGTGATAGCTGGTGGCAAACCAAAGTGAAGGTAGCTGGTGGAGAGAGGAGATGCTACAACGTGGCTGTTTGTGAAGAAAGCATGGCCACTTGTGAAGCAAGACGTTGATGTATAAGCTGGTGGAAAGGTGGAGACAAAAGGAGGACCGTTAGCTGCTTGTGAAGGAGATCGTTTGGGCTGGAAAATAAGCAGCTAGAGGAGTTAAAAAGAACGTGAGCTGCTGCTTGAGGAGAGGACGTTGAAGCTGCTGGAAGTTGGTGGACGAAGACGTGAATGAACTAGCTGGAGAGGAGGACGTGAACGAATTAAATTAGACACAAACTTTATTTTTCATGTCATGAATAGTAACAAACAGTAACAAAAGAAGAGGCTCATGTGTGTTAATAGAAGACAAAGGCATGAGATGAAGTTGTATTGTTGTAATGATTAAGGGTGGACCAAACTCTTAGAAAATCATTACATACTCTCTCCACTAACGATAAAAGCAGCTGCTGGAAATTAAACACTTGTGCAGGTGGAGAACACACAACAAAGACAGCTGGAAGCCACTCACATTACAGCCCTCACTCAACACTCCAAACTCACGTGGCAGCTGCTAGTGGAGAGGTGCGTTGATGAAGTAGATGGTGGAGAAAGCATGTTGGGTGGAAAAAGAAGAGAAGGCTAGCAAGTTGGCAACAAGTTTTTGGAGCAGAGTAGCGTCATAGTGGAAGATGAGAAAAAGCTAGCGGCGATAGAAAATTCAGCTTCGGAAAAGGGGGTGTTTTTAATTTGTTTTTATTAATTTCATATTTATTTTAATTGTGTGATTTAATCAATGCAAGCATATTTTAAGAACATGATTTATGTTTCATTAATAAATATGTGTGAGTAAGTTTTTCTTTTCGGTTAAGGTTAAGATTGAAATTGGATTAGGATAATTTTTGTGGTATTGATTTTTGCTTGATTAAATTCATATCTAGTCCTAATTTAGCCTGATCACCTAGATTAAGATCTTAGATAATTAAATGCCACAATCAATGAGATTTAATTTGTCGGAAAATTAATCAAGCGACATACTTGAGACTAAAGTGTAGACCAACCTTAGGATCTTGTGTGAGGATACCTAGAATTAACGAACTTAATTTTAGGCTTCTTGTATTTAACGCCTTTTATTCCGAATTTTCTATGAACCAAATGGTGACTCGGATTTAAAAGAGAAGGGAACACCATGAACATTAGGTTCAACTTGCTTAAGCGAAGTGTTTCCTAAATCAATCCACTGTTACAATTTTATTTTAAATGTCCAATCCAATTGAAATCTGATACCTTAACCGATTTTTGTCATTTGATTAAATCTAGTTGTTTTAATTCATACTTTGCATTTTCATATTTTCTTAATTTGCTTACTTTCTTTTATTTTATTTTCAAATCAATCAAATTTTAGATCATCTGAGTAATTTTTAATCGTTTAATTTAATTGTCTTACGTGTTGGAAAATTTTCCCTTGGGTACGATATCCGGTTCTTATCGATTTATATTACTTATCGACGGGGTGCACTTGCCTCTAATTGGTTTAGATAAAATTTAATTGTTTTGTTTAGACCGCAACACTCACTCACGCACACACACCAGTTCACTCACACACCACTCACGCTACTCTTCTCCCCCTCACTAACGCTAAGCTCATCTTCCCTGTTTCAGCTCTCTATTTTCTCTACTTAACGCCCTCTTCTTTCTTTCCAGTCCTCCCTCAACTCTCCTCCAGACAATGCACCAGCTAAAAACGTTCCACTCTCTATTTTTTTTTCACTTCAACGTGTGTATCCAAAGTATCCGTGAGGGCTGTAACGTTCAGGGATTTGTAGAAGAGTGGAGTGGATTTGTTAGCCCTTGCTTCCTTCTTTTGTCACGTTGGTCTTGGAGCTTGGTGGTTTAGCGTGATCACCACCCAAAAACCAGCTGTCTTCGATCATTTGGTGTTGCTCCTCCTTCTGCTTTGGCATGGTGTGCCCCTCTCCTATTATTCACGGCCTCCAGTTGTTGCTTTGTTCTTGTGTGGGTCTCCTTCAAGTTGGTCCTCCCACTTGTGTTGTAACGTTGTTGCTTGGTGAGTCCTTGCGCTGTGAACTTGGTCCCTCACTAGCTGGTCCCATAAAAGGCTGCACCTCACGTTTTCCTCTAGCTCTCTCTAGCGTGGATGGACCTCCTTGTTTTAGTGATGGATCATGCTTCTTTTGTCCACTAGCTGGTGCGTTTTTTTCTGGCTGGGTTTGCTGTGTTGTTTTTGCCTTGTAGGACTCTCCTCATGTGCTGAATGTGGTGTATCATTGACAACTCAAAATGTCAAGTAAGTGGAGAGGATTCTTGAGTAAATGGAGCCCCCTTATTGGTGTAACGTTTATCCTCTCCACTGCCTTGATTCATTCGTTGCCGTTCATGCGTTAAGCTCCCCTTTGCTATGCGTGAATTCCTGCTGCCTCCAAGATGCCACGTCTCTTGCTGATTTATTTACTCCCATTTAATTTGCCTCCTTAGTTGCTGCGTGCTCTCATGCGTGGATGCCCTTTGATTGCTTGATTTTTATCTGTTGACCACTGTTGCCTCTTGGTCACGCCCCCTTGTGTTGTAGCGTGATTTGTCAATTAAATATGCACCTCACCTAAGCACAATAGTCACACCTCTTAGCTGTTCTAATTGCGTGATTTTATTCCTTCAGCTCCTCTAATTGAACGCTACCATGTACATGTTGCGTCTCACTTTTTAATTTGCTGAGTCAAGTCCTCATTTAATTTGCTCTTTTTTAAAAACTGAAAAATAGTATAAATTTCAACCTATTAAGGAATTTTTGTATTTTATGTGTCTAAAGTTCTAATAATTATAAAACATGATGAAAATGCAATAGATATCCATAAAACACATGCAAGATGCTAAATATAAGGTTCTAAAAACATATAAAATATGATTGTATCATAAAACATAGAACAAAATTAGGGTTGCACAATCACCAAACAACCCACGACAAAAGTCACATACAACTCACCAATAAGTTCAACCGTGAGCCACTCCACAAGGATTATTGTCCAACATGAGCAACCCTCACACAATCAATACAAAACTGTGAATCACCTAATCAGAAAACACAAACTGCACACCTTTAATTGCTATTAATCAAGCAAAGAACACACAACGAAAAACACTTAAACATACAGTTCACATCTAGATGTCAACGTAGTTGTATAGGACACCAATAGTCACAATAACAACCCATCAACTAACATACCAAGATATCTCACACTTGAAATCAGTTCATCATTAAACCAGTTGCTCGCATTCGAAAATAATGTTGTCAAGGTCTTTACTATTACACCCCCATAGACCTCTCAATGCAAGTTTTCCAATTCACCAAGGACACAACAAAATCTATGTTTTCAATATCACCAAGAGGTCTTCACTCCCACGCACAATATGGATTGAGCACACTTGACTTCAATACACACACATTCTACTCAAAGCACAATACACATCAAAGCCATCAACCGTAGGTCTCACACACTCAAAAGCTACAAACCTAAGTTTTTTCACAGAAATCAATTAATTCACAAGGAAATTCTAACGATGCCCTTCATCCACACATTAACGTAATCCACCACATATTTTCTTAAGATATAAAACTATTCAAGATAGGACTATATAACATCTAAAACATTATCTAAAGTAGTTTTTTTTAATCTAAGTCAAACAAGGATTATTGGCTTGCTATCATCATCCAATTAATAACTTATAGGTCCAATTAATAAAGAATGCCAAAACTAATTACTTAGATATATAACATATGTCCTAACAATAATTTATTAGTTAATATACAAAAAGATAAGAGTTTATTCATACAATAAATTTTTAAAAGAATTAATGTTGAGAGTTAACTTATAAAATTTGGAAGATAACATTATTTAATGGTTATTTTATTCAAAAAATTATATTTTAGAATAGGTCATGGATTGTTGTGTGTTCTTTCTTTTTAAATTATTTAAGTAGAGATTAAAAGAGGACGAGACTGATGCATCAAGATTAACGAAAGGATCACAGCTTTTGATACTTTATTAATCTTCTTGTATAATTACATGAATATTGTTTTAGTAATTTTTATGTTTACTGCACATTATCGACCTACATGACTTCTAAGTCATTTTGTTTTTATTTTCTCGTCACAATATGAATGAGCATGTGAAACTCGAAATTTGAAGTCTTCAAATTGCACGTAAGTCTAATTACTAGTGGTAGGAATAAATGCAAAATTTTAAAAATAAGTGACAACATGAGCACGTGCAAGTATAGCACAATGAAGTATAATAATGTTAGCATACATTTTAAAAAATGTACTAAATCATATCACTGTAGACGCAAAAGTACAAGTACAAGTGAAAACAAATGAAAAGCATAAATAGAAGTAGATATATTGTAGCTGATGCTTCTCGGAGTCATTACTACGAAAATGGTGATAGCTAACCTAAAAGGTAGACTTGAGGGGATTCAAATCTTGTAAGTCCATATGGCCCCATGATAATCAGTGACATGCTCACATAATATGCATTTTATATTAGTATAAACACACATATATGATTCATGATAATTCACATGCAATACACTATAAATTGTGGGGAAGGAATATCTGTAAAGCCCTAGTCTTTAAGGGAAAATCTTCACAATATTATACCTCGAATGGCTAAGAGGAGCTGAGCATCACTAATGACCCAAACATGCACCTATACTCATATAGTCATAAGGCTCTCTTAGTCCAAAACCATTATGAGAAGCTAAGCATCACCAATAGACCAGCCCTCACTCAATATGTCCAAAGTCACAATCACATCGATATATACAGGTCAAACAAAGGCTCGATTAGGAGCTAATCATTAACTAAGATCAGTTTTGTATCATATCTCAATGTCATATCAAAATCATCTTTCATAATTAAACTAGTGTACATCTAATGTTGATGCATACCCATCAGGTGACATGTCCTATAGATTTTTCCTCCTTCACAATCACAATCAAACACATCCATACGCAAAGCAAATATCAATCACGCAATTTCTCAAACGAGCATGCAGTCATGTGAGGACCATCATAAATGCATGCAGTATGCTATAGATACTCAAACTCGTATCTATATTCTTAGATATTGTGATTTTACTCACATTGGCATCATAATAACGACTACTCAAATAACATATGTCCATGTAGATACCTGTAAGTACTTAATATATATATTATCATATCATATCATATTGATAGGGGCATCTTTCTTGCTTAACATGTCATCAATAATATTAATATAGAACCATACTCAATAGAGGGTATGGATTTGATATTGGTAGATAGATATGAATTTACCTGATTTATATATTTATTAGTCTAAACATTGCGATATGAGTCTTACTCCTGATATACCTTTAAAATAGGAAATAAAATATCTCAATCAGTCTCATTTACAAGTTATTAGGCTCAATTAACAACTGATGACTCATTAGATTTGCTAGTATATTCTAATTAGGCAATTTTTGGCTCCTGATCATGTTTCAACCTAAACTTTATGTGAATTTTAATTCACAAACATTTATAGAATCTTTTTCATAATTTTTTTGAAAGAAAAGTCACTAGAACAGTATCTCCAGTGACAAATATTCCTCTGATTACTAAAAAAAATTTCAATATCAAAATTCAATGATTTTTTATAAAATGAAAGCACTTGATGACTATAATAACTTTTATAAATGCAAGAAACTCATATTTTCAGCCAATTTCAATGAATTGAAGAAAATTATTTCGAAACCTTAACCTCTATTTTAATGAATTAGCAATGATACAGGTGGTGACAGATGACAAGAACATAGAACTTTTATTCCTAATGTCAATGGGAGTCTAATGGTAGTGGTGGTGGTAGTAGTAGTAGTTGTTGGTAACACTCACTTGAGGTAATAAATCAAAGATTTGATTTTTTTCTTCTATATTTTTATGATGATTATGATATTATTATGAGGTAAAAATAGTTATGATTGTGATGGGCTCAAAGAGAGGAGTTGATTGGTATACATGGTTGATCTGTTAGAGTCGCCAGTGGTAAAGAATAGAGGAAGATGATGGTTTCATAAATAGTAATCTTAGGAGGTGAAAATAAATTTTATTTACTTTTATTGTTAATCACCATTTGTAGTCTAGAATTTTTTAGAAACTTATATACTTTTATGATTAATTAATATACAATTAGTCAATTAAAAGTTAATGTGTGGTCAAGAATGAACCGCAGGGAAAAAAGGAAGGTCTATAAGAAGAACTGTGGGAAGTGATCAAGAATAATATGACCCTTTTGGAACTTACCGAGAATATGACCCGTAATAAAAAATTTTGACGTACTAAGATACGGAAAAATGATCTCATATAAAGAGATCTTTCTCATTCTCTTAAGTCTTTTAAACATTTTACTTCGAGTCTTTCATTTTACAGTTAGCCTTAATATTTTAATTATGTAATACTTCCCTCCTAGTTATTTAACCTAATCAGTTTTTTACTTCGTTTAATTACATTCTTGTAATGGTTGGCTTAATTTATTCTTGTACTTGTCTTTTTTTCCGATTGGTGTATTTATTTACTTATTTTATCTTTTGTTGTTAATCTTTATTATTTTATATATGTATTGTATTATGTATTGCATTATATATTTTATATTTTTATTTATATGTATTTACTTATATTTTATATTATCATTATTTTGCATTATATTTGAGCCTATCGAAAATAATCTCTCTATCAGGTAGGGGTAAGATTGTGTACGACTAGACCTCTCCAAATTACATGTTTTGGCAAGACTCTCACTGTCTGTTTTGTTTGTTATTGTGTGGTATCTCAATGCATATAATTTTTTATCTATTTAAATATGATGAATTTTTTTATTGATTCTCTTTTCTCTCTTTTTTTATATAAAAGAATTATTAGTGAATCGAGTTAAATCCAAGATATTTTATGTTAGAGCCTAAAATACAATTTTGAGATTGATTGGATTTTAGGCTAAAATTCAAACTTTGAGCCCAAATTTAGCCTAAAATCCATGTCTATGGTTGAGTTTACACTAAATTCTAGTCGAGATAAATCAAGTCTCCTAAATTTGAAGATTAAAATTTTAGGTAAAAGACAAAAACCCCTCATGTAATTTAAGAAGTCATAGAAAATTTATAATTTTTAAAATTATAAAAAAGTCCTTCTAGTTTTCAATTTTCTAGATAAGCCCCTTCTGTTTGACTTTGGATAAAAAATAACGATAAAACACATGTAGTATGAATATTAGACATAAATTAATTAAATGATATTTATACGATGATTCTTCCAACTCTTAAACTCAAACCTAATAATTAAATTTATTATAATTATCTTTAATTATTAATTTAAGTCGAGCTTAATTCATCGAAGATGGGTTTAAAAGCTAAGTTTGATTATTATATTAGTGACATTTGATTAGTTCATATTTGATATTTATATTATGTATATTTCTTTGTTATTTTTAATCAAATCTAAGAAAATGAGTTTTCAGAAAATTCATAATTATAATAAAATTTTCAAGAATTTAATAGATCGAATTTTTTTCAAAATTTCTTAAACTACAAAAGTGATATATGTCTTTTAATTTAAAGTTTGAATTGTGCCAAAACCTTCTACCAAATATATATATACATAAATGCTTTGACAATTTGTCCAATAAACATTTCTTGCAATGTTAAAGTATTAAAATTATATAAACAATTCTAGTTGGTTCATCAACCAATATTTCCATTTACAATCTCCTTAAATTCCATATGAGATAGAAGTACTTCACCAAAATTATGCGAATATACCAGTTATAGAACTTCTATAAATGAGCTTATATGGATTTAGATAGAATAGGTCTTCAAAATTGTTATATATTGAGAGATTATTATTTCTATGTGTAAATCAAGATTTAGAATTGCAAATTATTAATTACACTTATAGTTGACAATGGACATATATTTTTATAAGCTTGAATTTAACTTAAAGAATTCAAAGAGATCGAACCATATTTTAGGTTAAAATTCGTTTTCAGTCGATTCAAATTGAATTTTAAATTTTATAATAATTTTTTATCCAAGTTCAAGTCTTATTTAAAAATTGATCAAAATTAATTTTGTTCGATGACTTCAAATGAGTTTGGCTCGAGTTCATTCCAAATTTTTGTGCCGAACTCTAATTAAATTGCAAATGCAATTACAAGATATAGGTATAATCAAGAATAATACAAACACAATCACGAAAAATTAATTACCATAAGAGCCAAGCATAAACCATAGTATAGGCAGCGGCGAATCTAAGATTTTAGTTTTGGGGGGCAAAGAATTTAGTTTTGTAGAGACTATAGTCCTGCTTAGTTTACTATATATATATATATATATATATCTGAAAAAAAATTTAATTTTGTAGGGGCTATAGCCCTTGCTAGCCCCCTGGATCCATCCCTGAGTATAGGAATATAATTGCAAGCGTCCTAGCTAGGATCCTTGATATTCCCGGTTGGGTTTGGCTCTTGAATCAACTTCTTCGTTCACACTCAATGTAGTTTCCAGGAAACAGACATGGTGATGTTGACAATCAGTAAAACCGCGTTAAGAATCGGAGATGCATGGACAGACCACTATCACTGCAATTTCTAGGTCCTTTGCATGTTGAATATAAGCATAATTAACTCTTTTCTTTCCCGGTTCTAACAAGAACAACACGTCTCATGTTTCTAATTTATAATGACTGCCCCACTCGTATCCTATACGTTGGTGGTGGTTGGAAAGTTTACTCTGCGTTTCCATGAAAAAGAAAAGAAGAAGAATGCATTTGTAGATTTGGAAAGTATATATTGGCAGTTTTAAGAGAGTTTCTCTCTAAGTTTTCCTGTAACATCCTTGGGAACAGCCCCCGAGAAATATGAAGAGATCCCAAGATTCATATCATGTTTCTTGCGAAGTTTCAGACTATCGAAACCATTTCTGCCAACTGACTCTTTGAATACAGCAGCAGAATTTGGATTTTGATAAGCCACAAGGCTGTTTGTCTTTTTATAACGCAAACGGAATTAAGCCTAAAGGATCTTAAATTTTAGATATTTTAGGCTTAATTTTAAGGTTTCACTCTGGGATGATACAAACTATCTTTTATTGCAAAAGTTCTGAAACAGAACATGGAACAAAAAACTATAGAAAGTAACATTATTCATGGGTACATAATATGAATCGATATTCTCGATAAACAACTGACGAAACACGAATGTAGGCTGCTCTAACGCGCTTGAACAACTTTGTGTGTGAAGCCAAAAAGATGAACGAGACAATAATTGCGATCCAGAGCACCATCACAAGGTCCTGAGGTGAATTGGCAATTATTCCGCAAATATAAGCTCCAACGGACGATAGCGTCAGAATGTGCAGCCACAGTTTGAAAGGAAGGTCTTGCATCATAATTGTGATTACAGCCAGTGGTGTGAAAAAGGAAACTGAATTGAATAGAAAGAACAGATGATTGATCATTATGTCATTTTTCTCTTCACTTTTGGCTTGGTAAGTTTGAATAAAACCCTCTGGGGGTCTTAAAGCCAATTGAAAATTTATTATAGCTAGCAAAGTCGCCGTCACAATTACTGTATCAGACCTGCTCTTCAGAGACCTCAACCTGATAGCCTGTAAAGGTAATGGTTGGTGCTTTTGTTCTGCTATGTCTCTCCCTCTTAAGCCTCCTGCTCGATTCAGAATTGTGTTTGTGTTTCCATCTTCAGGAAGGACTTCTGAAATATCCAGAGCAGTGAAACCACCATGATTCTTGGCATTGACCTCCACAAGGCCATCATAATTAGGACTCTCTTCCACCAGCAGCTTTAGAGTCTGTGTAAATTGGTGTTAGAAAATTAGAGGGTACTTCACATCGTGCATGATTGCAATCAAAATGCAAGATAAGAAGAGAAAATGCAAGCTAAGGAAGCATGGGATTCATATAAGATCAAAATGAAATAAAGAAGTGCAGAATCCATATAATTACTTTAAGTTGGTTTCTGGAGGTGGCAAGGTGCAGAGTTGTATTGCCACCGAAGTCCTGACTGTTAATTATGGCTCTGACAGCTTCAAGATTACCATGCATAGCTGCCAAGTGAAGAGCAATTTCACCTCCTCTTGTTTTTTTCACAGCCTCTTTGTAAAGGTTGTATATAATTGATAACACTCCCCCAATCTTCGCAAAGCAGGAAATCTTATGCGCATCACTCTCACAGGCTTCTCTCGAGTCTTCAAATCTGCCTTTCTCAGCCACAGCGGGCAGAGAGAATGGACATGGTCGAAGTCTGAGTGTTTCCGTAGAACATAAAAGATCCAGGCTTTTTAATGGAGGTTGATGACAGTCTTCTTTCCACGTATCTTGGAACTGAAACACATATTCTGCCAAAGTTGCAGAAGAGCATATATGGTCACCTCCAAGTTGATGGCAATCAGTGTTGAAGCTATCATTTTCAGCAATAACGGTATATTTGATACCCTTTAGACAATCGTATGCCCGTCCCAAGATCCCATTTTTGCCTCAGCAACAAGGCCTCTGAATCACAACACCAAAAAATGAAGCTAACTCCAATATATTTTGTTGTTTCCTGGTTCGAGAAGCTTGTTAGAAATTTCCTGGAGATGCATTTCATACAAAGTTTAGTTAGATTGGAACTGGAGAGGAGCGATGGGTACTCAAGAGTTGAGGGAAACATCAATTGAGTTGGAAGAGACTGCGACGAAGAGACTTCTTAAAAGTCAAGTCTACACCAAAAGAAGAGAAGCAAGGCAACGGCAACTTCCTACCGACTTCACGTGGAAAGCAAAAAGCTTAGATTGAGATTTTTTTTTTTCCAGCCGACGAGGTGTTTCTCAGTCTTTTATATCTAAATTAATTTTCCTCCGAGTCAGATAAGTATTTTTAAGAAGTAAAACTCTAGTTTTAAATTTTAAACGTCTGCATATATGAAGAGAATTTGAAGTTGCAATTTCATTTAAGTCAAAAGAGCTCCTTATCAGCTCATCTGCAATCAAAGTTGCTTAAATTGAGATTTTTATTTAAATTCTATCAACTTTCAGTTTATTAAAAATAATAATAGTATAAATTGAGATTTGAGTATCCTTTAATTCAATTTTGTTTGATACTGGAACACAAACGTAAATCTAATTTAATTAGAAAATATAACACTACAACTTTTTTAAAATTTTAATTAAATTATAATAACTAATTTAATCAATAGATAATATATTTAAAAGTATTTAATAATTTTTAATTTTGTGTTCATCAAAATGATACTTAATAGATATGACATATTAGTAAAAATAATGTTTTAATATAATTTATACAACAATTAAAAAATAATTATTAAATTGAAAATGTTAAAATTTTGACACTAGATTAAAAGATTTAAAATTAAACACTTTTAAGTATGTTATCCCTTTCATAATATTGTATAAGTTACAAAGTTAAGATAATTTGAAAATTGCACCAAAAATTAAAACAATATGAATTAATTAACTTGTTCAAAATTCACCCACATTTCTTTGTCAATCTGACGTTATCTCGCGCTTACCAAGATAGTCTTGTGATGCACGCAGGCCCTTCTTAATATTTTATAGCTCTAGATTAAGGAAAAAAAGTATTATTTTGGATTATTTTTAACTTTTATGGAGAATAAAAATAAATAAAATATAAGTTTTTTTGCTGTTTTTTATAAAATTTAGAAATAAAAAATTATATTTTACCATTTATAAGATGAGTCTGAATACGTCCCCGTCCTACCCTTCCAACCGTAGATCCACGAGACACAGCATATATGCAGTTACAAACTCTGTAAAGTATAGACCTATAACCTAACAGTCAACGTTTTTACAATATAACTTAGAAGTTTTAATTCAATCTTAATATTTTTAAAATATTTTGAAATAGACTTTAATGAGTAGAAAATTTAATTGAGTTAAATTTTCGTAACGAGGCATTTTTATATTTTAAAAATTTGTTGACGGATTATACCATTTTGTATAGACTATATCATATCATTTGAGTTCTATCAACAAATTTTAAATTTTAAATTTAAATTTATTTTAAAAATCTATTAGTAGAGTTTATTTCTATTAAATTTTTATTTATTAAAATATATTTTGAACATTTAAAATATTAAACTTAAGCGTGAACCCTTTGAAAGCTTATGTTATATTCTAATAAAAATCTTAAGCAATATTTCAAAATCAATCTGGAAATTAAACAAAAGATTTAATGTTAAAATATTCAACATCTATTAAACTGTCATAAAACTTTTCAAAGATTTAATATATTTTAAAAAATTAAATATATTTAAAGGAGAGTGTTTTCATCCATTAAAAATTTGAAGTTTAATTAAAAAATTAATTAATTTATAAATATCCATTAGTTAATTAATAAGCTGGTTAGTTTTTAACAACAAATTTTATTAAAATAAATCTAATGAACAATTGAATTTACCGCATGATTCAATTTTTTAGTCATTGATCTTAAGATTGAAATTGCACTTTTAGCGTATAGATCAATAGTCTCGTGTTCAACAAGAATTAAGAGACAGACCTATATATAACATAACAATCTCACCCTGGACATTACACGTAATCACAAACATAAAATCTCGTACTCTATAAAATGTATAGTCTCAAAAATGTGATTTTCCGCTCTCAACAAATAAAAAATATGCATATATGCAATCTTATGCTCGACAATATAATTAGCAAATATGCAAAACACGTAGTTGTGATAGACAAGTCTCAGACTTGTACGCTATGATCTCACGATAAACAAGATAAACAAATGTATAATTGAAATGGGTAATGTATAGTTCTTGCAAGCAATCCTAAATTACTATGTGTTAGAGACTTTCTCTCTGTAATTATTGGAATTGTACAATAGCAAATATATTTTTAGACTCCTAATTATAGCTTAGGATTAATTTTTGAGATTTCTTCTCTTGCTGCACATTATAACTAGTATGCTTAAGATAGAAAGGAACGTGAACATAAATATTTTCTTTCTTCTTCTTCTCATCTTAATTATTCTTATTGTTGTTCAATCTGAAAGAGCTTTTAATGTAGGCATCATTCTTTCGGAATCAAATTATAATGTTTGGTTACAACTAATAGAGATGCATATTGCTGAAAAGAAGAAACTCTCTTATATATGCGGTAAAACAAAGATACCTATATAATCTTAAGATGCATATGAGGAGTGGTATGCTGAAAATAAAAAATGTTAGGATATGTATTTTGGCATTATTTATTAATTGGACATATAAGATATTAATTGGATTGAAAAAGAATCCTATCTTGATTTGGAGTATGTTATCACGTTGATTTTGGAATTGTTTTACTGCTGAAATTCTCCTGGATTTGTGGATTTTATAGATTTGGTTTAAAATTGAAGTCTATCAAAAAGATAGTGTTTTATTAGAAACACTCATGTGAAGAATCCTAGTTGAAGTGGAATCCTAACTGAAGAGTGCGTATCCTGGTGATTGCGTGGTGGATCACAATTGGCAAAGATAGAAAAAAATAGGTTGTGCGTAATCAGGTTTTTTTTAAGGAGTTGAAGATTGCGTCTCATGGTGTAGCTTGTGTTAATTAATTTTGTGAAAGTGCAGATCATGTAGGTTTCTGAAATAAGTTGGCTGGTTGCGCATATTGTCCTATTGATGAGCAGAAACATGTTGATGAGGGGATTGCAGTCGGTGTATGCGTGAGTTTATGGAGAATACGTTTTTGTGGGTCTTGGAAGGAAAACACTACTGCTGCGTATGTCAAGGAATATAGTGAAGGATTTTTGTGAAGAAAGTTTTCAGCTGGGTTATTTTGAGAAGACAAGTTCATAGGGAAGTCTTCTTTGTCTCAAGTATTTTTGTTATTTAATTTTCAGTTGATTAAACACTTGAGCTATTTTATTTATTATTGTTTTGAGTGAAAGTAGTTAGACAAATCCTCTGTCGAGGTTAGTATGAGGCGGTCGTACTATTGGGTATAAATTATTTCACAGGAAGTAAGGTTGAGAGATAGTGTCAAGGGTTGAGTGGTGTTGGCTCAGTAAAGCCTTGGATAAATCTATTGTATTTTCGTGAAAGTGATTAAGCTGGGTGAGGGCCCCGCAGACGTAGGCAAGGTGTGCCGAACTGCGTTACCAAACGTCAGTGTTTCTCATTATTTTGCAGTTCTGATTTTTATTTACTTGATCTAAGAAGAATTTGAGGATAGCCTGCGAATTGATTAACGATTTAATTATTTCAATTGGTATCAGAGCGGGTCACCAGTTCAGAACTTAGTAGCAAGTTGGTGTAGATCCGAGATTCGCAGATATGGCTATGAGAGAAGGTGCATCAATTACCAGACCTCCTCTGTTGGATGGATCAAATTATCCGTCATGAAAATCCCGGATGAAATTTTTCATTCAAGCTCAAGGGACAAGAGCCTGGCATTCGGTAGTACACGGTTGGACTCATCCATTGATGGTTGATGATAAAGGGGAAACAATTCTGAAAGATCCTTTTGAATGGACCAGACAGGAAGAAGAAAGTGCACTGGCAAATTCACAAGCAATACATGCGATATTCAGTGCTGTTGACGAATGACACTTCTCAATGATTTCAGCATGTGAAACGGAAAAAGAGGCGTGGGATATGTTGCAGACTATTCATGAAGGGTCTAAATCTGTGATATCGTCAAAACTACAGTTATTAGCTGTGCGGTTTGAAGAGCTAAAGATGGATGAGAATGAGACTATTGGAGATTTTCATGAAAGATTGAGAGATATAGCCAATCAAGCTCATCAACTGGGGAAGAAATATTCCAACGTGAAATTAGTCAAGAAAATGCTGAGATCACTACCTCCAAGGTTTATTCCAAAAATTGCAGCAATAGAGGAGGCTCATGACATTGATAATCTGTCATTGGAAAAAAATCATCAGCATTCTCACGACTTTTGAGATGAATCTCTTAAGAGATAAGCAAGAAAGGAGCAAAGGATTGGCACTGCAGGTGGAAGCAAGAAAAAAAGGAGAACGGAAGGCCAGAAGAATTCAGTGTCATGAATGTCAGGGGTTTGGTCACATTCAATCCGAGTGTGCTAACATATTAAAGAAACAAAGAGTCTTTCACCACAACCTGGAGTGAAAATGATTCTGAAAGTGATTTTGGTAGTGAGGAAGAATTGACAAATAATGTAGCGCTGGTTGCTTTACACAGCAAAAATCTAGTTACTTGCTTAACAAGAATCGGAAGGAAGTAATCGAAATGTAACAGGAGAAAACTTGAGAATTTCATAATCAGTTCAGCTCAGAATTCAATTTCAGACTATGACAGTGATAGGAGCAGCTGTGATGATGAAGTCGGGAATACCTATGAGAACTATAAGGCTTTGTATGAGAAATTGATGAAAATGCAGAAAAAGAATGAGAGTTTGAAAGAGGAGAATCTTCGTCTGAAAAATACTATGCAAGAATTAGAAAAGAAGCTGGCATTGACTTCAGATGAACTTGGTGATGCAAGAATGAAATTAATAAGTACTGAAAAGGGGTTGAGGATGTTGAATGGAGGCACGGAAAAACTAGATAAATTGTTGGAAATTGGTAAAGTTAAAGGGGATCTTCAAGGCATAGGTTATAAAGGCGAGTGTTCCAAAGTGAATGAAGAAAAGTTTGAAATGTCCAGATCAGCCCAAGAAGTAGAAGCACCGAAAAAGAGTGATATATTTATACCTACATGTCATTTTTGTGGAGTCATTGGACATATAAGGCCAAGATGTTATCAGTTATTACAAATGATATTTCAAAGGGGCCAAAATCGAAAAACTAGACGTTCTCCATTAAGTTTTCTGCAGCATCCCATGGTATCGAAGCAAGCTTGGATTATAAAGGGTCAAGTACAAACACAAAAATATAATGAAGGGAAAACTAGAAAATGCCCAGATTTGCAGTTAGTTACTGCTAAGGAAGTAACTGCAAAATCAGGAGAAATTTCAGTTACTTCAGATGATGATACAGCCAAATCACTAGAAGACAATCTAAACCGGGGCTCTTCATCTCAAACCCGAAGAAATCAATCAGCAGAAAATGTTATTGGGGATGTGACTGAAAGAAGAATAACAAGAGAAAGAAAAAGTGTTGATTATCAAGAACTTACAGGAAACTTATCTTCATTCGAGCCAAAGAAAAACACTAGGTTTGAGATTCTTCGAAGGGTACAGGGACAATGTGCTTTATATTTTTGAAGTATTTTTTTGTGCTGTAAAAAAAAAGCAGAAAAAGGAAAATATTTTCTTTAGCTCTTTAGTTTTTTTGTTGCTATTGTCGTTTCATCCTTTTAGTAGTTTGCACTGTGGCTTTTATTTGGCTCCACCGAAGACTTCTCAGCTCTCTCATCAGTATGGATCTTTCCTGGGTATCTCTCTCTTTCGGGCATATCTCTCAGTGTGATGAATGGTGGTAAATTGTGATATTGGCGTGCTTATGATTCTTTCGCTGCATCTATGGTTGATTATTATGATTATGCCTTTTGATACTGTTCTATCTCAAGGGGGAGACATCAGGATGTTTATGGTGAATGTTCCATTCAGGGGGAGATTTTCAGGTATATGCGTGATTATTAGTTGTGCTTTTTGACATCTTTTTGTCCCAAGGGGGAGAAATTTGGATGATTGGAAAACTTGATGTTGATCAAGGGGGAGTACTTGTCCTATGGATTGTGCATTTGATTTATATATCCAATTATACTATTTAGGGGGAGTTTCATATTTGTGACAAACAATGCCAAAAAGGGGGAGATTGTTAGGATATGTATTTTGGCATTATTTATTAATTGGACATATAAGATGTTAATTGGATTGAAAAAGAATCCTATCTTGATTTGGAGTCTGTTATCACGTTGATTTTGGAATTGTTTTACTGCTGAAATTCCCCTGGATTTGTGGATTTTATAGATTTGGTTTAAAATTGAAGTCTATCAAAAAGATAGTGTTTTATTAGAAACACTCATGTGAAGAATCCTAGTTGAAGTGGAATCCTAACTAAAGAGTGCGTATCCTGGTGATTGCTTGGTGGATCACAATTGGCAAAGATAGAAAAAAATAGGTTGTGCGTAATCAGGTTTTTTTTAAGGAGTTGAAGATTGCGTCTCATGGTGTAGCTTGTGTTAATTAATTTTGTGAAAGTGCAGATCATGTAGGTTTTTGAAATAAGTTGGCTGGTTGCGCATATTGTCCTATTGATGAGCAGAAACATGTTGATGAGGGGATTGCAGTCGGTGTATGCGTGAGTTTATGGAGAATACGTTTTTGTGGGTCTTGGAAGGAAAACACTACTGCTACGTATGTCAAGGAATATAGTGAAGGATTTTTGTGAAGAAAGTTTTCAGCTGGGTTATTTTGAGAAGACAAGTTCATAGGGAAGTCTTCTTTGTCTCAAGTATTTTTGTTATTTAATTTTCAGTTGATTAAACACTTGAGCTATTTTATTTATTATTGTTTTGAGTGAAAGTAGTTAGACAAATCCTCTGTCGAGGTTAGTACGAGGCGGTCATACTATTGGGTATGAATTATTTCACGAGAAGTAAGGTTGAGGGATAGTGTCAAGGGTTGAGTGGTGTCGGCTCAGTAAAGCCTTGGGTAAATATATTGTATTTTCGTGAAAGTGATTAAGCTGGGTGAGGGCCCCGCAGACGTAGGCAAGGTGTGCCGAACTGCGTTACCAAACGTCGGTGTTTCTCATTATTTTGCAGTTCTGATTTTTATTTACTTGCGCTAAGAAGAATTTGAGGATAGCCTGCGAATTGATTAACGATTTAATTATTTCAAAAAAGTTAAAAGATGGTTGTTGATATCTATGAGTCCATAGTTATGAAGCGATACTTATAATTACCCATAGTCTGTGAAATCTAGAGCGCATTAGTAAAAACCTTTCATGATGGAAGTGATGAATTGTAGTTCTTTACCCTGAACCCAATGGCGTTCAATGCAAAAACAAAGTGGAAGACCTCTCTTTGAATACTATACAAAGCTAACTGAAGTCTTTCAAGAACTTGATTATCAGGACAAAATTGTCATAAAGGATCCATGAGATGTTGAACCATACTGAAAGTCGATTGAACGACTAAGGGTGCATATATTCTTAATAGGTTTAGATGATGTTTTTGAGTAGGTTCGTGATACAATCATATTTTATATATTTTTAGAACTTTATACTTAGCATCTTGCATGTGTTTTATGGATATTTATGGCCTTTTCATCATGTTTTATAATTATTAGAGCTTTAGACACATAAAATACAAAAAAATCCTTAATAGGTTGAAATTAACACTGTTTTTCAATTTCTGACAGATTTGACCTTTGGATTTTTTGATATTTTTATCTTGGGATCGGGTTATTAGAAAATTCTAAGATTTGGCAGGCATAATCTTGACTCATTGAAGAATGTTTCCACCAAGTTTTAGAATTTTTGGAGCTGTCAGTTGAGAGTAGTAAATTTGTGAAAAGTGATATAAACAAGTCCACAAGAGGAGGACCATCGTTGGGCAGACCAAATTAAAGGCTACAGGAATGCATGTAGAGGACAGCAAATCGTGGCATCGTTTTGTTTAAATCACGCTAGAGAAAGCCGTGGACCAAGGGAAAAATATTGAAAGGCAACGCACAAAGGAAGTTTTTAAAATGGTTCCATCAATTAGCTACTTATGGACAGGTGGCATGAAATCAACGCATAAAGAGGAGCAAATTGAATTAGCTAGTGGGAGACTTGAAGCAAAAAGAAAACAAAGCAGGCGTGGTCGTGGAAAGTAGCTGAAGGAAATTAAAATTGTCACAACAGCCAAGAGGAAGGAGACACGTGGAGAAGTAAGAGAATGACGCAAATGAATTAAGTGCTTGGGAGGATTTCAATTGAGAAGCAGACACGGGAAATACAACAAAGCAACGCAGGAGGGATTTAAAGGAATGATATTTATCTTTGGAGAAGACAGCTGGAATCAAGGAAATAGACAAGGCATGTACGTAGAACACAGCATGAAACACTAACGCAACAAGAGAGGAGAGGCGTGGATAGAACACTTGAGTGGAGGCTGGGAATTAAAAATAGAAAATGCATAGTAGAGGAGGCGTTAAAGACAAGGAGAGGCAGAGCACAGCAAAACTATTGGAGGAGCACGCACAAGAGTCACGTAATTGACGGAGACAAAATTAATCAAGCATAGTAGGTGACTAGAGGCGGCGGCAGAACCCAAATCAGTGGAGAAAATAACGTTAAGCCAAGAGAAGGAGCTGCTACTGGTGGGACCATAACGCAGATTAGGGGACCACTCTTCATTAAAACAAGGCTCCACTCACTTTACATGGGGGAGAGCTCTTGAACGCAATTTGGATCAGCTATCAAGGTTGCAAACAAAAAAGAAGGCTCCACTCTCCATTCACTCTACAACAAGCACTCACTTCATTACTCACTTTAGAAGCTATCGACGTTGAAAACACAAGGAAAGGCTCCACCAGACAAGCAATAACGTAAACATATCAAGGAGGGCTCCATTGAAGAGGACATCAGCCACTCATATTACAAGCAAATTACTAAGACAAGGAGCTACCAGCGTCACAAGGAGGACACGCACATTGAACGTGAAGCAAGAGAGCTGGAGGACTTCAAGACCAAGCAATCACCATTTGTTCTTCCATTCCTTCTACTTATTTCATAATCATAATGCTTGCTTTTATTATTTTCATTGCTACTACTGTCATTATGAGTAACTAATCCTTTCATTCTAGGATTTTAACGGAACCCTTGATGTAATCTCAGTTAATTAGTATTTTCTTCGTTCAATCTCTTATGACCGTTTTTACTTAAAGGTTTGATTATTGCAATTTGTTCTTAATGCTTTTCATAATTTGATCACCTATGAAATTGATTTTTTAATCTTTGTGTAACGTAACAGGGAGCAATAGATTTGGAAGAAGATTGCAATAGCTTAGGATCACTTTCGTAGTGATTTGTGTCTAGGATCGGGAGATACCTATCCACCCTAAGTAACCACATTAAGATTGATTCGATAAAAGCAATCATCGATTTATCACAATTTACCATAGAAATATAGGAAATTGGTTCGATGATTAGGATTACTAATGATCCGGGAGGGCTTAGTAGTTAATTCTGAATCTTAGGTTATCAAACCCGGTATATGAATTAAATCGAGAAATTTTTGACACCGAGGTAAAATCAAGGGAGAAGTTAAAATCCTAGATTTTTATTTTATTGATAATTCTTATATTTTTATCTAGCTTTAATTATCATTTTTATTTCATTTTTCAAACCACAATCACTCAATCTTTTCTTTAATATTTATGTTAGTAGCTTAAATTAGAAGTTATTACGAGTATTATGTTTTAACTAATTTGGTCTCCGTGGGATCGATATTTTTACTACTTGACGATAGAAACGTACACTTGCGTTTACGACCATCAGTTCGACGAGAGATTTTAGGTTTAGATGATGTTTTTGAGTAGGTTCGAGGAGACATTTTAAGAAGGAATCAATTTCAACTTTAGAAGAATGTTATGCATTGATTCGGGAAGAGGTAGTGTGTCATGAAATGTTTAAAGGAGAATCTAGAAACCAAGTTGTTGCTATGGTGGTTAGAAACAAATTAAAATACAACCACTGGTAGTGAAAAGTCTACATACAAATGCACTCTTTGCAACCAAACTAGACATACTAAAGATCGTTGCTATGAACTTATAGGATATACAGATTAGTGAGACCATAATTGAGCACCCCAAAAGAAGAATTCCGAAAAGACTCCAATTGCTGCTATTTCTGAGACCAAAACCAATGATGATATTATTAAGAAGACTTTGACATTAGTAGCTGCTACATATAATGTAAGACTTCTAATGTTATTGCACCTATTTCTAATAGTACATGGATAATTGATTCTAGTGGTACAAATCATGACCTTTGATTCTAAACAAGTTATTAAACTCAAAAAGTCCTCACAAAAAAAATTTCTACTGCCAATAGTGATGAAGCCCTAATTACTGGGAAGAGTCTTTAACTCTCACTAATACCTTAAATTTGGATTCTGTTTTGATTGTTCTATCATCGGACTATAACCTCTTGTTTGTTTCTCAAATAACAATAGCCTTATCTTGCATTTTAAAATTTTGGCCTAACTTGTCTCTTTAAGAACATTTAAACAAAGCAGACAATTGGTTGTGGTATTAGGAGAGGGAAGTTATATTATATGGACCTAATGTCAAAGAGTTTAGATAAGTTGGATCAAGTTTTTGTCTTAGATGACTCAAAGGTGGAGAAAAATAAAGCTAAACTCTAGATTTGGCATCATCGTTTAAGGCATGCATACTTTGGATATCTCAAAAAAAATATTTCCAGTTTGTTTGAAAAAATTGATGTCTCTAGTTTCTGTCGTGATGTTTACGTGAGCTTGCAAAATGTCATCTAATTTTATTTCCATTAGTCTTAAATAAAAGTCCCTTGCCTTTTATGATTATTCATCATAATGTATAGGGTTCATGCAAAATTTCAACTTTAGGTGGGTCTCGTTGGTTTGTTGCTTTTATTAATGATTGCTTGAGGATGACTTGGTTGTGTTTAATGAAACCCAATAGTGAAACGAATTTATTGTTTTAGAAATTTCATGAGATCATTCAAACTTAGTAGAATGCAAAAGTTCAAGTTTTTCCTAGTAATAATGGTGGAGAATATTAGAACTTTGAATTCAAACATTATTTGGAAGCACAAAGTATTATTAATCAAGCTACTTATGTGGATACACCTTAACAGAATGGGGTACCCGACAGGAAAATTGACATTTGCTAGAAGTTGTTCGTGCCTCATTAATTTAAGCTCATATGCCATTAACCTGTTGGGGATAAGCACTTTTTTTTCTACATATTTGATTAATTGAACTCCCTACCACTCTATTGAATTTCAAACACCATTTGAAGTCCTCACTAATGTTGTAGCTACTATACTAATACCAAATTTGCCTCCTTATGTTTTTGGATGTGTAGCATTTGTACACATCTATAAACATCAATGCAATAAACTAGCTTCACGAGCTTGTGATGTATTTTTCAAGGGTATGCTATAAACCAAAAGGGGTACCAATGTTACATCCTCCAATTAAACGTATGTTCATCACAATGGATATAGTCTTTTCATGAAAATACAATGTATTTCTTTGAGTCTGAACTTTAAAGGGAGTACCAAAAGGAAATTCAAACTCTTGATTGAGAACTTCAGGGGGAGTGCAATGTTGACTATCGTATTTTAGATGGTAATGATGTTAGTGATGGTGTTAATAATCAATTAGAGCATGAAGAAGAGTAGGAAGGGGCTATTGAACTAGAGGATATTGAACAATAAGTGATTACTGAAGAGGAGGATGATGGTCCATCAAGTGTAGAAGTTGAGCTCTCATTAATATGCCACACCAATCGTTTACTGAGGATGTTCCTATTCTTGACCCTAAGCCACCTAGGATAAAAACTACCACAACATCTTACTAGAGATATTCCTAATCCTACATATGAACTTGAAATTTCAAGTAGAGTTAAATATCTCATTAGTCATCATGTGTCAAATAATAAATAATAATCTGTTGGAATAAAATAATTCATTTGTAAATCAATTATCTGCTATAACTATGCCAAACAATATGCAGGGCGCTTTAGATTTTCAAAGGTGGAGAGCTACAATGAATGAGGAAATGAACTCTTTACAAAAGAATAAAACTTGGGCGATTGTTAAATGCTAAGGAAGAAGCCGACTGGATGCAAATAGGTTTACATTGTAAAATGCAATGCATATAACACATTTGAAAGGTTCAAAGCAAAATTGGTGGCCAAGGGATATACCCAAACCTATGAGATTGATTAAACTAGAGATATTTGCTCCTATAGCTAAAATCAATATTATTAGAGAATTATTATCCCTAGCTACAAACTTGGATTAGGCCTTTGTAGTAATTTGATGTAAAGAATGCTTTTTTTTTACATGGGGACTTATCTGAAGAAATCTATACGGAGCTTCCACCATGTTGTATGGTATCAGAAAGGCAAAGTAAAAGGGTTTATAGATTGAAGAAATCATTATACGGGTTGAAGTAATCTTTAAGAGCATGGTTTTGGAAGGTTCACATGGTATATGATAACTTTTGAATATTTTTTTAAAAAAGAATAACTTTCGAATATTATCAAAACAATTTTGAACACACTTGATCCTTGAAAAGAAGGTAAGGTAAAATCACTACTCCTATTGAATATATGGATGACTTGGTTGTGATGACAGATGGTCCAAAGAAACTACAAAAATGCTTGTCTAGAGAATTTGAAATGACAGATGGTCCAAAGAAACTACAAAAATGCTTGTCTACAGAATTTGAAATGAACGATCTTCATTGTTTGAAATATTTTCTTAGGATTGAAGTTTTAGATAAAGGAAAGAAAATTTTTTATCTCAAAGAAAATATGCATTAGAGTTATTATAGGAACTTGTATAACAACATGTCAACCAGCTAATACGCTAGTTGAGGAAGGCTTGAAGTTATGTATAGAAGCAAACCGAATACCAATTGATAAAGGAAAATATCAAAGGCTTGTAGGAAGACTAATGTACTTGGCTCACACCTTATGCATTGAGTATTGTTAATTAGTTTATGCATAATCTGGAGAACAACATATGAGGGCAGTCATGAAAATTTTGAGTTATCTATAATATGCTCTAGGAAAAGGAATTTTGTTTACCAAAAATATATATTGATAAAGTATATATGTGCATACAGATGTTGATTAGGCTAGATCGATAGGAAATAGACTTTAAACTTCTAGCTACTTCACATTTGTAGGTGGTAACCTGGTCACATAAAGAAGTGAAAAACAAAACGTGGTTACTTGTTTAAGTGCAGAAGATGAATTCAAAGGTATAGCACTTGGTCTTTGTGAATCTTTGTGGCTCAAACTATTTTTACAGGATTTACGTTATTCACTAAAGCAATCATATTGTTGGACCCCATTTTTGGAGCCCAACATTCGGAATTATAAACCTTGAGCTTATAAACCTATAGGGTTATTCCAAAGAACCCTCTTTGGTCGTCATCTCACAAGGGTGGTGAGCCCACACTAGCCAAACACCAAAATCAAAATTTGACTTCTTCACAAAAATGGTAGCTTTAGGTCTCTAGTTTAATTTGAAGCAAGAACTATCTCAATTGGAGCTCTAAAGATCAAGATATGATTGAAAAGCCAAAGTGTGTTCATACTCCAATCATGCTCTCTAAACCGACCCCTCACTATCTTTCCATAAATATTTCTCAAATTAACTCTAAAAGATACCAATTTTTATGGAGAGATAGATACATGTGTTAGCAAGCTATCTTTTTAAGAATCGCTTCATTAGCAAGTCGGATGAGGGAGTTATGGCTAAAAGAAACCAACATGTTTATGTCCTTAATCATTCTGCACCTCTCTTGGCGCAATTGTCATAACTTTTTCTAAAAATGTATGATTGAGTTCATTCTTATACCATTTGAAAGTAGACTTCTAGATCTCTAACTTTTATGAAGATTACAAAGTGAGATTCTGCCTCTAAAAGCATAAAAATTTGCAATTTATTGAAGCTGATTCGTGAATGTCCATTTAAAGGACATCCATGTCTGTTTAACGAACATTGTCAGGTTTGGGAGGCCTTTTTGGCGATGAAGGTTTGTTTAACGGACCTAAAGTCTGTCTAACGGATATAAGGGTTCCCAAAACCCCTCCAAAGCCTCTCCAATGCTTCCTACATCCAATATAACCTTATATTCACTCTTAATCTTCCTAATTTCACTTCTTCTAATGTAATATCACTTCTTAAACATCCCATTACCAAAATGATTTCATGAAAACTCCCAAATATCAACTCAATGACTCATCACATACCACAAATCTCATCGTTCACCATAGCTATCATGTTCATGCTTCCTATGCAACATCATCACTTATATTGTTCATATCTCTCAACTCCGATATCCAAAATTGACATACTTTATATCGTTGGAAAGCTAAAAGGATCATCTATAATTTCTTTTTAGACAACTTGGTCAAAATCATCATAGATTAATACAAAATTTTTCCTGAAGTCAAAACACACATTTTACCCTCATGAAAACTTGAAATTTATCCGAACTTCACTTCCTTAATTACACCTCATTCATAACAATTCAACTACCAATTAGAATTTATCAAACTCTCAACCTTAATTCGTTTGACTCTTCATATTCAACAACACCTCTATATTCATAACATTCCTATCTCTCTTTTCCATGGTGTCTCACTTATATATATAGCAATAGTTCATATTCAACGTTCATCATCTCAATTTAATACTTCCTCAAGTGCACCTAATTCCAACTTAACCTCATCCATAATTAATTCATATTTCAACTCCACCTCATCTTATAACCATTTAAATCCTAACATTTCTTCATCCATTCTTATATCTTAGCTTATTTAACTTGTCACATTTAGCTACATCTCATCATTCAAAATTCCTATGTACCTTTTCCATAACATCTCACAAATGTGTATATATATGTATATGTACCAACCATTCATGCTCAACATTCATCATAGTCATCCATATACAAATTCACATTTCATGTCCATACACAAATCCATTTGTCATCAACATCATAAATTAAGAGTTTTACAAACTTTAATGGCATTTCAAGCGATATTACATCATTAATACATTAATATTCCAAAATTCCCAAATTACACAAGATGCTTGAAAGATAATTCCTCAAAATGCAATTATAGCTTTGTTTTACATACATTACTCCAAAACAAAACAAAACATGCAAATTTGGATTTATGCCTTGATTCACTTTCACTTGATCTCTTACTCATCACCTGAATTGGGGAAAGAGAGTGGGGGTGAGCTTTCCAGCTTGTGGGTAACATGCTTATAACGAATAACAAGCAAAATCTTTAAAAAAGCTCATTCTCATAGAAAATTATTGTTGAAATCCATAAAACATTTGTTTCTCAAAAACCTCATCATGAGTCACATTTACAAACCACAAAATATGAATGCATCAACTTGTTCATATATCCTAAGCACATAGGCACATTAGAATGGTTTGGGTAGATCCATAAACATGACGCATTATACATTTCCATATAGTGGTCCTGTGTAGTCGTGAATTCTTGAGGGAGTCCTTGAGGAAGCTCCGTGTCACTAGCGGGTAGGTGAAAAAAGCCTTTTCTTGGTCAACGTGCACGTGACGATTCTTGGGGAACTACTACAAACCCATATAACATGTATTACAAACTTGTTGCCCAAAATGACACTTTTCGAAGCTTGATTTTTTATAAACATGAGGTATTTCGAAAACAATTTCCAAAAACATGTTTTCATAAACATGTAATCCTTTCAAAGAAATCATTTTCATAAATCATCACACAATTCACATATCAAACATGTAGCAATTCTGCAATTCGTTTAAAACACAATTAATGCAACACTTCTGATGCAATTTAAATCATTAAAATTTCTTGATTTAAAGAAAATAAAAGTGGCTTATTTACTCTATTATAAACATGGAACCCACCATATTTCCTTGCTTGAAAACCTTGCTCAAAAAGCCTTTACTCTTCCTCCTCTTGCCCCTCTTGATTTTCTTCAACATTGACAAAAATCTCCAAATCAATAGACATTCTAATTGAGAAACTCATAAAGCATATTCACTAAAATTGATCTTAGAATCCTTAAACCCATACATTTCTTTAAGCTATATGAACCAAAACCCTTTCAAAAGTCTAACTAATAAAAAATACTCTTACCTTGATCCTTCACCAAATGAAGAGTTTCTTGGCTCTAATGAAAGCTCTTATCTTCTTCTTCCTTTTTCCCTTCTTGAGCAACCTCAAATTTCCTCTTGAAAGCTAAGCAAAAGTGAAACCTAGTTTCTTTTTCTTCTTTTTCTCCTTTTCTCCACGATCTCCCTTTCTTCTCTCATCTCTTTGTTTCTTCTCTCCCATTTTCGTTCATGCTTCTCCTTTAAAAGCCAAACAACCCTTCTTATTACAATTATGCCGTTAATGAGTGCACAAAGACCCTTCTACCCTTGCTTATTTGCCTTGCAACTTAAATGCTTAAGTGACTTGCCAATTTTGCCCCTCATACAATCTTGCCACCTCAGTTCAATATAACTCATGTCATATAATCTTACTCACATTAACATGCTAATTAACACCACAAAAATATTCTATTAAGACCTTAAAATTCACTTAAGTCATTGCCTAATTTTTTTCAAAAATCAAGACCTTTTCTGATTAGATAATTGAAGGAATTTGATAATACTTCCTTCTAGAAAAATATTTTTCATTGTCTCAATTTTCTAATGACATCAAAATCATTCAATTTGGATAAGAAATCTGAAAGTTATATCTCAAACATTTTTCGAACTATTCTTATACTGAAATGATATTCTATGTTCAAATTCTATCCGAAAATTGACTTTTTTAGAGACTAAATTAAAACTTGATTTCATTAGACAATTTGTAGCACTATGCCTCTAGTTTACTCCAAATTAAAAATCATCTCCTTTGGATAACTAGAGAAAAAGTTATGGCTAAAACATTGAATCATACTTAGTGAACATGTTTCAACTTATAACTTCCAACCTTTCACTTATAATAGTTCTAATTTCCAAGAAAAGTTTAGGGTCTAACACAATTAGTATATATTGTGACGACAAAGTTGCTTGTGATGTAACTCACAATCCTGTCTAACATGATTGAACAAAGCATGTTAAAGTTGATAGGTTCTTTATTAAGGAAAAGTTGGATGAAAAAATTGTGGAGATATCCAAGATTTGGTTTGAGGTTCAATTGGTTGACATTCTTACCAAAGTAGTTTCAAATTACGTGTCCTCAAGGTTTCTTAGCAAGTTGAACATGCATGACATCTATGCGCAAACTTGAGGGGAAGTGTTGAGATTTTTTCTACATAATTGTTGGGATTGTATAATTGCAAATATATTCTTAAACTTCTAATTATAGTTGTAAGATTAACTGTTAGGATTTCTTCTCTTATTGTACATTATAACTAGTACGTTTTAGAGAAAAGAATGTGAATAAAAGTATTTTCTTTCTTCTTCTTCTCATCTTTCAAGTCTATGATCTTAAAGAAAATTTCCAATCTTCCTTAGAGTAGTTCCAGCAAAAGATACTCTTCTCCCAGGTGACTGAGTGAGGAGTGAACTCACTCCTCGCACCAAGATAAAAGGAACTCATGTTTTATAATGACGTGAAACATCTAATGCACGAATTCTTAAAACAATCAGATCGGATAAAACCAAAATAAAAAAAGAAAAAAATTGCACTTAAAAGTATCCTAAATTTCCAAATATCTTAACTTTTTACACAAAAGCCAGAATAGCTATTATTTTTGCATTAGTACTTACAAAGATTACTATTTTTGCAATTCTGACTGTTACAGTATCTCAGGATTAGCCCTTCCATTAAATCGACGTAAAAAAAAAGTTTTTAGGAATCTTAAAGAAGACATTTGCATGCATTCTCCTCCAAGACTGACTACTTTTTAATTCTATAGATGTTTGTTGCTATAAGTGCTCATTATACGGGCTAAAACAAGTGCTTGGTTAAAAATTTTCGAAAAACACTCATTCATCTTTCTTTTGTGCAAAATCAATATGATCCTTCTCTATTTTTATGGGATAATTAAAAAGTATTTTTATTGTTATTAACATTGAAATTGATGAGATTCAACAACTTAAAGCCCCTCTTTATGCTTCTTTTCACATGAAAAACTTATTTTTTGGAACTTGAAATTCACAAAAGCAACAAAGGCATCTTTATAAATTAATATAAGTATCTAACTAGTGATATCATTCCAGTTGATACTCCTGTGAAAATCAATATCAAATATCAACAGGACGACGCGGATCCGTTTAGATCCCAACATTCTACTCAACTAGATGTATAATGTATGCTCAATTCATAAGTCAGTTTATAGCTTCATTATATAACCCACGTATCCAAATTTCAGATACCGGCCGGAATGTTCCGTATCGGTCCAAATTTGGTACCGAATCTTAAAATTTGATACCAGGCTTAAATATCGGTCAGTATCAGTCAATTTTGGTACATCTTAAATTGATCTGAACTTGTATTCAAAATACTACCAAATACTATTGATCTTAAAATTTTAAAAAATTGGGAGACTTTTTTGCAAAATTTTCAAAATTTTCCCTCCCTCCCTCCTACCTCTCCTTCCCTCCCTTTTTTTCAAAGTTTTTAAAATAATAATAAATATTTTATTATTAATAATAATTATAAATTAAATAAAACTTAAAATAAATTAATTTATTTTATTACTAATAAATTATTTTATTTTTATTAATAACAAATTTTTATTTATATTTATTTTAATATTTTATATAATATTTATTAATAAATACTAATAAAATATTTTATTTCTTAAAATAAATAATTTTATAATTATTATTTATAAACTAATATTTATTTTATATATTTTCAATTATTAAATCAAAATTTATATATTTTAAAATTATATTTTAAAATTAATTATATTTACTAATAATTATTAAATTAATTTTATTATATATAGATAATTATTATATATAGAAATAATTAAAATATAATAAAGATATGTATAAACTAAAATCAATAAGATATAAACAAAAAAATAAATTAAATAATCTACAACTTTACAATATGACAATTGACTATTTTGTAATTTTTAAAAAATTCAGGGACAATTTTATAAATTCAAAAATATTTTTGTTTTATTTTAATATTTTAAATACTTTGAATTATTCTTAATTTTATAATTGTAAAATGATAATTTTTTATTTATATTAATTATGGTTATTATTTATATGTAAAATATTTAAAATTATTATTATTTCATATTAATTGTCATTATTATCTATTATTAAGATTTTTAAAAGCATAGTTGATGTAAGCGGTAAACTAGTAAAGTATACAATACAACTGTATAATATACTAATATGGACTATTTTGTAATTTTTAAAAATTTTAGGGGCTATTTCATAAATTTAAAAATTCCTAAAGCAGTCTCAAGACTGGATTGGTGCCGATCTGATTCATTCCGTAACTCAATCATGCCGAGGCGATGCGATATTCATACATTGCATAGTATAATAATTCAACCTTAGTTGAGGATTTGAAAATTCTTTTTTATTTTCTTTCGTTATAAATGAGTTATTCACCATCTTCTTGATACTCCTAACCGTACGTCGTGGACTCTTTTTTTCATCTACTTTTCTTGATTGGGCTGATATGCAACATTCTATCGCAGGTTAGTGTGTATATTTAGATGATGCAATTAATAATTTCTTAAAATTGTATATTTAGACTCAAAATTTTGTCTTTTTTATATTTCTTTAGTTCGATACCTCATTTTCCTCCTTTTTTTTAAGTGCTTAACTACTTTATTTACATTCTAAGGAAAGAAAGAAATAAAAGAGTTTACATGAAAGAATACACAACAAGACTTACTCCAAAATATAATTCTCTATGCATAATGTTTCAAATTTTACAACGCAGAGAGAGCTGTTCCAAATTTTATATGAGCATTTAGGGCGCATATGTTCTCTAATTAGGTCCTCCTGGCTTCTTTAACAGAGTATGCTTAACCATTTGCAGAAGTATTTGTGGTAAACTGTTCAGCTCTTTATCAAGCTTTTTGTAACCACACCTACAATTAACTACTTTTTCTATTATAATTTTTTACTTCTCTTAAAAAACTGAAAAAAAAATAAGAGACTGTAAGAGAGATGGCATACCAGCTAGGTTCTTTGAAGCCACACAACGTCCTCAAAACCTGGTTGAATGCTAGCTAAACTCAAACATTCACATTACGATTTTGATTGATGTTACCTGCAACCCCCTAAACATTTCTCAGGGGTGCTTCTGTGAATGTTGCAGGAAACTTAGAGGGAAGTTGCAATCTCCTTTCCTCTTTTTTCACTGCAAATACTTGAATATCACCACTCTACCAAGTCTACCAGATACATAAAATCCATTGTTTCTTCTTTTCTTTTTCATGGAAACACTAAGAAAACTTCCCAACCACCACCAACGTATAGGATACGTGTTGGGCAGTCAATATTAATCAGAAACTGGAGACTTGTCGTTCTTGTTGGAACGGGGAAAGAAAAGAGAAATTAATGCATATACTCAACCTGAAATGTGCAAAGAAATTGCGACGATATCGTCGTCATGGTCTGTCCATACATCTCCGATCGTTAACACCGTTACTGATTGTCAACATCACTGCTTCGTTTCCTGGAAACTACCTTGAAAGTGTGAACGAAGAAGCTGATTCAAGGGCCAAACCAAACACGGCAATATCAAGGATACTCGACTGCTTATGAATACACTATTTTATACCACGGTTTGTGCTTGGCTCTTATGGTAATTTTTTGCAATATTGTTCATATTATTCTTGATTATCTATATGTTGCAATTGCTTTCTTAATGTAATTAGAGACGACAAAAAGATTAGGGATCAACTTGATTTGAATTAACTTAAACTCAATATATAAAGTAGATTTTGATTAAATTTTAGACCAAATTTAAGATATAAAATTCTAAATTCCACATGCTCGCTAAATTGATCTAAAATTGAATTTTAGCCTAAAATTTGATTTGAATAAATTTATACTTATTTATCAACAATAAGTGTAACTTATAATTTGCAACTCAAAATCTTGGTTTATACTAATAGAAATGAAAATTTTCATGTCAACAACTTTTGAAGACTTGTTCTATCTAAATCCAAATAAGCTTATTTGTAGAAGTTTTATAACTTGAATATTAGCATAAGTTTGGATTAAAAATCCTTCTAATTCAAGTGAAATTTAAGGAGTTTGTATATGAAAACTTCTTTATTGAACCAATGATTTATATAATTTTAATACTTGAAATATTGCCAAAAATTGTTTGTAGGAAATATATATATATAGATCTGGCCAGGCTCAAGGTAAAGTTGATAGATAAAGTCTAATTTAATTAGAATTTAAGTCAAATTTTAGTATACATATTTAGTCCATTAACTTTTAATGTACAATGGACTAAATATGTATTGATTACTCATAATGGTGTAAAGTTTTAAGAAAATTCATATAGGAAATGATGATTATAATAAAAGTAAATAAAATTTGAAGAGAAGAAAGGAATGATCGTAGAAGTCATATAAGATTAGCAATTATAGACCTAAGGAACTGTAAAAGTTGATTAGTAAAGTGTCAAAAACTGTGATCCTTTATCATAGGTTGATGGTTGTTCTACATCACCTCCATCTTTTAATTCGATCTTAATTGAAGCTTGATACAGGGAAGGGTGGGCATAATGTAAGGGACGTTTGTTGAGAGTTTGTTACATTGATATTTGTGCATTGCTAATCTGTAATTAGTTATAGCCTTATAATTAGCTGCTAAAGTCCTTGTAATTAGTTAGAATGATTAGTATGCGAGTTAGTATATAAATGACCACAATGTAAATGTAAATATCATTTTTGAATAAAAAATCATCTTTCATTCTTCATTTCGTTTCTCTTCTTAACATGGTATCAGAGACCTAATCGGATCTTTTCCGATCTCGATCCTTTTCTCATCATTTCTTCATTTTTTGATTCCTTTGTTCTATTCATTCTTTTCATGATCCCTAATTTCATCATCAAATCCCTAATTTCTTCATGGCTTTCACTGATTCCGCTTCCTCTGCCTCTTTACCCGCCATTGATTTTCACAATCCTCTTTACCTTCATCCGTCTGATCTTTCGGGCATTGTTCTCATCTCACATCAGCTCACCGGTACTGACAATTACTGCATCTGGAGCCGTTCAATGAAAATTGCTCTTCTCGCCAAAAATAAGCTTGGCTTCATTGATGGATCATGCTCTCGCGATTCTCTTCCTTCCGATCTTCATGCTCAATGGGATTGCTGCAATGCTCTTATCCTTTCTTGCATCCTCAATACTGTTTCAAAGGAGCTATTGGCTGGTATCATTTTTACATCGAATGCTACTTTAGTTTGGCAGGATCTTGAAGAGCGATATGATAAGGTTGATGGTTCCCGAATCTACTATCTCCACCGTGCGATTGCCTCTCATACTCAAGGTACCTACTCTGGGATGAATATGATGTGCTTGTCCCTGCCTCTACTTGCGGTTGTGATCTCACTCAGAAGCATGCTCAACTCTCTCAGCAGCGTCTATTCCAATTTCTTATGGGCCTAAACGAAACTTATGCTAATGTTCGTAGTCAAGTTCTATTGATGCAACCTCTTCCTTTGGTTAATCAGGCTTATGCTATGGTTGTTCGTGATGAACATCAACGAGCGATCGCAACTCCTCCGTTCTCTGAATCAACTGTTCTTCTCACTCACCGTTCTTCTACTTCCAAGAAGAAATTCACTGGCAAGTGTGATCACTGCCATATTGAAGACCATAAGAAGGAAAACTGCTATCGGTTAACTGGTTTACAGCTGATTTCAAATTCACTAAGAAGAAGCCTCCTTCTACAAACAATGTAGTCACTGCAGATGATTCCTCTCATGATTATGATGATGCTCCCATTCCACAGGCACCAACCTTCACTCCAGAACAATATCAACAACTCATTAATCTTCTCAACAAGGAATCATCAGTGCAGGCAGTAGCTCACATGGCAGGTACATCTCTTGGTTTAGATCCAGTTAACTGGATTCTTGATACTGGAGCTTCTAACAATATGACTTTTGCTTTTGATTCTCTGGATTCACCTGTTGCTTGTGCTTCTAACTGTTATGTGAAATTGCCTACTAGTAAAATTGCTTCCATTACTCATATTGGCTCTCATTTTTTATCTCCAAATCATAAGTTGAATAATGTATTATACATTCCTTCTTTCAATTTCAATCTTATATCCATTTCCAAACTAACTAAAGACCTCAATAGCTTTGTTTCCTTTTATCCTTCCTTTTGTGTTCTACAGGACCTTTGCAGTGGAAGGATGATGGGGATTGATAAAGAAAGGATGGTCTCTACTTGCTTCTTCATCAACCAGTTTCACCAGTTTTACAATCCAATGTAAACCTTTCTTTATTTCATCAGTCACCTGTTACTTCTTTATCTGTGTCTAAGCATGTTGATTACTCTTTGTGGCATGCTAGACTTGGTCATACATCAATTTCAAAAATAAATAAAATTCCCTTTTTAGATTCTATTTCTTCTTCAACTCATAATGTTTCCCAATGTACTGTTTGCCCACTTGCCAAGCAATCTCGGTTACCTTTTCCATCTAGTGAAACTAGAGCTGATCTTCCATTTTCATTAATTCACATTGATCTTTGGGGTCCATATAGATTTTCTACTCACAGTGGCTATAGATAGTTTTTAACAATTGTTGATGATAAAACTCGAATGACTTGGATATTTTTGCTTAAACTCAAGAGTGATGCCTTTCTTATTTTAAAAGATTTCATTGCCTATGTCAAAACTCAATTCTCTGCAATTATCAAAATCATTAGAAGTGACAATGGCAGTGAGTTTTTCACAAAAGAAGGAACTCCTTTTTTCATTTCACTTGGCATCATTCATCAATCATCCTATGTTCACACACCACAGCAAAATGGTGTGCAGAGAGAAAATACAGACACCTCCTTGATATAGCCAAAGCCCTTAAATTTCATTCCAATATACCAGTCAAATTTTGGGGCGAATGTGTTCTCACTGCCTGTTATTTGATAAATAGATTACCATCACTAGTTTTAGGATGGAAAACACCTTATGAACTTCTCTATCACAAGTCACTCTCATTATCTCATTTAAAAGTGTTTGGCTGTCTTTGCATCGCTACAGTCACAAACTATCAAGATAAGTTTTCACAAAAGGCCACTCCATCCATTTTTCTTGGATATTCTCCAATTCAAAAGGGGTACATTCTTTTCAATCCAATTTCTCAACAATTTTTTGTAAGTGAGATGTCATTTTTCATGAAGATGTTTTCCTTTTAAAACTCCACCTACAAATCAGCCTATGTTTCCACTAGATATTCATGCATTTGGTACACTTGGTGATACCAATTTTCTCATTTCATCACGACCACCAGCATCTTTTTTGCCTACATCATCATATTCATTTTTTCATCCTGTTAATACTTCTTCACCATCATCATCATCTTCACCACAATCACCTATATCCAACCAACAATCTTCCCCTTCCACTACCCCACCTGCAACATCACCATCATTACAGCCAACCACCACCAATACACAACTTCCTTCACCACCACCACTCAGAAAGAGTCTAAGGACTCACAAGCAACCAGCATGGATGACAGATTATGTTTGTTCAACTCAATCCTCATCATCAGCTTCCTCTGCAACTCAAGGTTAGTATTCTCTTTCAAACTTTATAACATACAATCATCTTCCTACACACATACAATGCTTTGCTGCTTCTATATCCCATATACCTGAACCACAAACTTACCAAGAGGCAATTAAACATAATTGCTAGAAAGTGGCAATGCACCAGGAAATCTAGGCGTTAGAAGCAAATGCCACATGGAAGGTTGTTTCATTGCCTCAAGGTAAAGTTCCCATTGGCTGCAAATGGGTATTTAGAGTGAAGTACAGCTCTGATGGCTCAGTTGAACGTTACAAAGCCAAATTGGTGGCTAAAGGCTATAGTCAAAAACCAGGGATTGATTTCCAAGACACTTTCTCCCCAGTAGCTAAACAAGTCACTGTCAGACTAGTCATTGCTCTTGCTGCTCTCAATAACTAGCCTCTTGTTCAGCTAGATGTCTACAATGCCTTTCTCCAAGGGGATCTTCATGAAGAGGTTTACATGACTCTACCTCAGGGATTTAGCACTCAAGGGGGCAATCAAGTGTGTAGACCGATCAAATCCCTATAACATGAAACTCAGTGAGGCTCTCATCAACACTGGTTACACACAAAGCAAGCATGATTACTCCATGTTCACCAAGACTGAAGGTAGCAAGATAGTAATCATGCTCATTTATGTTGATGATCTCTTGATCACTAGGAATGACAGGAACTTAATTGAAGATCTTCAAGACATTCTACATAAGAATTTCAAGATGAAAAATCTTGGAACTCTCAAGTACTTCCTTGGTATTGAAGTTGCAAGATCCTCACAAGGAATAGTGCTGAATCAAAGAAAATATGCCTTGGAGCTAATAGAAGATACTGGATTGGGAAATGCTAAACCAGCAAACACTCCTCTTGAGCCAAATTTGAAGATGACTAGTATAGATTATGATGAAGCTTTACAATTGCAGCACACTGACAGTGAATTAGAAGATCCTAGTGTTTATCAGAGGCTGATTGGAAGGCTTTTGTATTTAACAAATACAAGGCCGGATATTGCATTTGGGGTTTAACACCTTAGTCAATTCATGCAGAGACCTAAAAGATCACACTATGAGGCAGCTTTGAGGATAGTCACATACATAAAAAAGAATCCAGGGCAAGGCATTCTTTTAGCTCCAAAAGGAGAACTAGAAATATCAACTTTTTATGATTCAGATTGGGCATCTTGTGCAATGACAAGGAAATCCGTTATTGGTTATTGCATCAAACTAGGCAATTCCCTGATATCTTGGAAGTCTAAAAAATAGAGCACAGTATCCAGATCCTCAGTTGAAGCTGAGTACAAAAGTATGGCAATTACAGTGGCAGAGTTTATGTGGATTAAAGGAATACTAGCTGAATTGGGAATACAAATAAAAGGCTATAATTCTACACTGTGATAGCCAAACTGCAATAGAAATTGCCTCCAATCAAGTATACCATGAGAGAATAAAGAATATTGAAATCGACTGTCATTTCATCAGAGAAAAAATACAGAGGGGACACATTCAAACTAAGCACATATCCACAAATAAGCAGATGGCAGACTTACTTACAAAGGGGTTAAGTATTCCTTTGCACAAATATTTAGTTAGCAAGTTAGGGAGTAAAAGATATCTTTTACCCTCCAACTTGATGGGGCATGTTGAGAGTTTGTTACATTGATATTTGTGCATTGCTAATATGTAATTAGTTATAGCCTTATAATTAGCTGCTAAAGTCCTTGTAATTAGTTAGAATGATTAGCTGTACAATTCTGTATATAAACAGCCACAATGTAAATGTAAATGTAAATATCATTTTTGAATAAAAAATCAACTTTCATTCTTCATTTCGTTTCTTTTCTTAACAACGTTACCACAAAAATAATCAAGTAGACCCTGAAAGTTCATAACAAAACAGTATATAGGCTGGCTACACTTGCTCCATGTGATTGATTGTTTCACTTTTGCTCTTCATGCGCCAAAACACATATTTTGATGCAGTGAACACTAATGCTCCGGAGAAAATGAAAGTAACAGCTGATAACCACACAAAGCGAGAGCTCGAAATGTTGGAAGAACCGATCTTGACATCAAATTTTGGCAGAGTCTTGTCCATAATAAGGACATAGACAACAAACATAGTACTTACAACCAGAAGCAGAACAGCTCCGAGAGGAAGTGACAATAGGAGAATTCCCATTATCAGTATACTGGAGAACACCCCGACCGTGTTGAAAAACATTAGGTAGAAGATGGTCGGAAGCTGACCAGAGATCACGCCTATGAAATAGAATGTTGTCTTCGTAGCTTTTTCCTCGTCAAGTCCACGAGGCAGGTTGCAGATGACAGTAAAAGAAGTCCCAACGATCATTATTAAGACCACTAACAGCATATTCCTTGTCTCCAATTGCCAAGGCCAGAGAAGTAACCTTCTCCGGAAAGATCGTGGCCTTGGCTGATTTAACGCTCGTCGGGAAGCTTCAGGCTGTTTCTCCGGCAGCCTCAAGAAACGCCCTTCAGTTGCTCCGGCCTGGCGAAGGATGCGCTCAATTTGGATTTCACGAGGTGTTACGTTATGAGGATTTTGGTAGTAGACATCCAAGGCGGTCTGACCATTTTTGTTCAATGAGTTAACACTCAAGACCCGAGGACTTGGACAGTTATCGGGAAGCAACAAATTCACAACCTGCATATGAGATAAATAATTGGTAGGTATTTGTATGATCGTCACATGTCTAAAGAGTAAACATGAAAGAGAAATTGGGTTACCCTAATTGACATTTTCGAAGTTGAGATGTGCAGAACTGTGTTGCCCTCGTGATCTTTCCTGTCCAGAAGATGTTCTAGTTGAAACTTCGTTACCTCCTGAAACAATACCTGGAAAGCCGTCCAATGTTGATCACCCTTCAGGGCAAGGTGGAGAGCTGTTTCGTGCTGGTGGGTCAGCCTCTGAAGAGACTCGGGACATGCATCAACTAAAACCCTTATAGCTTCCTCATTTCCTCTCATTGAAACTATATGCAGAGGAATCATGGATTCATTATCCTCCACAAGGCAGACCTGAGAACCGAGTTCTGCTAATACCTTGATTTCGCGAACACACCCCCTGAAGGACGCTAAGTGCATGGCCGTGTAACCATCCTGGTTTTTTGCAGAAAGCAGTTCAGGTTTTCTTCTTCCCAACTCCGCCGCAACATGGAGACTACCGTGTTCACAGGCCGTGATGAGTAAAGGGTTCCCCCCTTCCGTAGCTCTTTCTGCCTCATCCAGGAGTCCTGAATTTGTTGAGAGTAATTGAATTACCTCATCGATATAGTCTTTAGTAATGGCATCCAATAACTGAGCTATTGAATTCAATGATGGGACCATGTTAGGAAACCTAGAGAGAGTACTTTTGGGCCGTTAAGATTGAAATGAAATATTCATGCTATTTATAAAGTCTTTCTACATTTTTTTCAAAAATTAAACTCTCTTTACTAGTCAGAAAATCCTTATATTTATGAATAATTTGAGCAATTACAAGAGGCCTTAACTTTTATATATAGTATTCATGTCGGACTTCTCCATCATATGTTCGATATAGATTCGGTCTATACTGATTAAAATTCATTTTCTACCTGAACTTCGACCCATTGACTTAGATTATTGATTAAGCTATCTTATTATCTTTATATAAATCAAATTACGTAATTTAATTAATAAATTATTAAAAAAATAAAAAATACAATTAAATGTTGTCAACTTTACGAGAAATGTCAAAAATATCATCCGGAAAGATAATGAGATGGCCTAATACAATATCAAAAAACGAAGTTATATCAAATTTTGTTTTTTTGGTAATTATATCAAATATATTTTGGGTTCAAGAAACTGGTAAAAAATTTCCTGAAGATGAATTTGAAACAGAGTTTAGTTGACTAGAACTGGAATGGAGAAATGGGTACGCAAGACTTGAGGGAAACATCAATTGAGTTGGAAGAGAGTGGAGCCAAGACTAAGTCTCCACCAAATTAAAGAAGAGAAAAGGAAGACAAGGGTAACTTCCTGCCGACTCCACGTGGAAAAGCATAAAACTAAGATTGAGATTTCCAGGCATGAACCTTTTATTCAAGTCATTGAAACATCAATTAAGCATAACGCATGAGTATCCCTTAATCCAATTTTGTTTAATATTGGAACACAAACGTAAATCTAGTTTAATTTAATTTAATTAGGAAATATAACCTTTGGTTCTGCGGATTACGGCGAGGATGGAACGTTATCGTTATCTTCGTGTGATTGCCTTCGTGATGAATTTAGATGAAGATACGCAAAACAAAGAAGGCTTGACGGGTTGTGTCCCGATTAGCCCCTCCGACGCTCAAGTCAGTTTTCTGGTGAAGGTAAGGTTGATAAACACAGAGAAAGCTAGGTTTATGATTGTGCGTACCTCTGTTATGAGAATAATACATTTTATATGGTTTTTCAGCTAGGTTTAGGTCTTTACGTATCTGCATGAGAGATGTTCTTCTACTGTTGGGCCATGGATGTGTGGGTCGGGCCCGAATTAATTGGTGGATGTGAGACCGACCGATCGGCCTGTGGAATTGGGCTCGGGTCCAATATAGCCGACCCAACCATAAGCCCCCTACTCCTCGAGTCTGAGCGAAGAGCAGGGTCGAAGGAGTATGTTGGACGATGACGTTCGTCGGTTTCCTCATATTTCGTAAGCAAGGTTGCTCGTAAAGTGGTCGATCGGTCAGGTATTGGCCTTGTAGTCCGGTCATGGGATTGCTCGGGCAGTTTCGATCGGTCGGGTGCCGACTAGTCGTGTCTGACTGCTCGTATTGGGGTCGATTGACTGAGAGCCCCCGACTAATCGGTCTCGGCACTTACTGCGTGACAGCTTGCGCTATGGTAGGTCGGATAGCTATCATTGGCAGACGCTTGGACTTGAAACATTTATTATTTGACGGCGCGTGCTCTCTGACAACTGTTAAGAATCAAACGACGTCCTCGTGAACCGTTGTGCCGTATCCGTCATCCTTTCAACTACCGCTCCTTTCCAGATTTCGAACAACCCTAATTCTTGTGGCTTAGATCATGCTGCGTGTCTGAGCATAGCTCGGATTTTCTCCACGTGTCGTAGTCCGATTGGGTCACTTTCGAGTGTTCCTTCTGCCGACCCTCTATAAATACTCATAGTCGACGAGTTGTGGCAGTTTTCACCTTTTGCTTTCGTTCTCCCGCTTACACTTTGCCTTTGCTTGTTCTTTATCGTTCGCGGTTCCCAGAAATTTCCTTTAACTTCGCCGTCCGATTTCCCTGTTTCGAACCCCTGATTAGGTACGTCATTTTTCTTCATTCCCTCTTCTTTTCCAAAAGTCTTTTTCTTGGTGAACATGTCGACGGGTAGTTCTGGAAGCATGGTCAGAGGTACGGAGGAGATGTCGATGAGAGAGAGAAAAGATGGTTTAGTTGTGGAGTTGCCGCCAAAGACCGTAATCGCCGATGACCGTGGGGAGTTGAACAAATTGACTCTTAAGTATAATATTCCTCGTCTTGGGGCCCCGACCGCCTTTAGGAATGAGCGGATCCACAGCAACTTCAGTGGATACTTCGCCGTCTCCGGGAGCTTTTTCTCAGTAGGCGGCATGAGGCTCCCATACGCCCCGATTATTGACGAGGTGTGCGCCATGTTCGGGTTATTGCCGAGCCAAATTCCTCCGAACAGTTGGAGGTTTATAAACGGGTTGGCATTGTTGTGCCATCGCTTGACCATCCGCCATCTTCGGCATTCTCGCGCCATTTCACGAGGATGAGCCATAGTCCGAGCTCCGGCCGGAATCCCTTCGCAATATAGAGATGCTCGGTATCGCCCGGCCAGGATACCCTCGAAAATTTCTTCCTGGCGGACCAAGTATTTCTTTGTGAAGCCCCTAGGATCTTCCTCTGAGTGCCAACCATGGAGGTATCCTCTGGCCGAGCAATGGAATGATTTGTCAACCTTGTCCCTTAGCAGGAGGAGTGGGAGGTGGTCCGTCGACAAGGAGCTCGGCAGATACAATTTTCTCGGCTCATTCGAGGATACCCAGGGGGCCTCGGCGATTCTTTCCTCGTCGACCCCCTCCTCAGATTAGTGGGCTAAAGGAGGAAACCGCCCGTCCGGTTGACTCCTCGTGATTGTATTAATTCTTGAACTTTTGTGCATTAGTTTTGTTCTCTAACTCAATTTATCATTGTGCAGCCATGGTGAGGATGGGAGCTCGAGCTTCTACGTCGAGGAAGCAGGCCTCTCAGAAGAAGGGGAGTGAGGCGGAGACCGGTGAGGTGCCATTTTGTCTGCGGGGTTGGTCTCCTCGGTGTGTCTTGGCGGGTGCTCCCACCAGGACCTTCCTATTGCGTCGGAGCCATTGCCGATTGTACCAGTGGTAGAGGAGGAGGAGGAGGACACGGGTCCTCCTCTTAAGAGGAAGAGGTTGGTTCGGCTGTGTGACCTTCCATCCCGCCCGGCCAGTCAAGTCGGAGCAGGTAAACAGAAGAAAGGCAAGGAGAAGGCGCAGGCCATGAGCCTTGGGCAGTGGGAGCCTACTATCAAGTTGGGCAAGGACGTATCGATCGGGGACCTCGAGGTGTCCCGTTACCTTGCCGAGAGGGTTACTCCCCCGGCGGACGAGCGGTTCATGGAGAAGAAAGGTAACCTAGAGTTGGGTTCTCAGCTCGTTCGTCTTGGTATGCGGGCTGCGACGATGTCCTTTGCCGTGCTGCAGCGTTTGAAGACTCTAGACCAGGAAGTCCAGGATCTCCATGATCAGATGAAGGGTTTGAAATGCGGTATCAAAGGTGAAGGAGGAGAGACCTCCTTGAGCTAAAAACGTCCCCTCAAGAGGAGAAGAAGGCCCAGGAGGGGGAGATGGGAGCTTTGCTGGCTCGACTGGCCGAAGTTAAGGAGGAGAGGGAGAAGGAGAGAGAGAGGAGGGAGAAGGAGAATGAGGAGTGGAGGAAGACTGTGAGAGCGGAGCGGGAGATCAACAAGAAGTGCCGCCAAGAATGCCATTCCGTTGTGGTGGAAAGAGATAGAGCCGAGAAAACTCTTGCGGGAGGTGCGGTGCTCTGTGCGGGAGCAGCGGATTGAAGCGATCAAGCGATGGAAGAGGTGGTTCTTGTACGAGGAGAGTTTGGAGCTCGCCTGTGAGGTAGCCCTCTCGGTTCTGAAGAGGGGCCACGAGCTCTATACTCCTGAGGGGGTGGCATGCCCTTCATTCGAAGATTATGCCGAGCCGCTTATTCCCGAAGCTTTTGGGCTTTCTTTGGAGGAGATCACGAAGAAAGTCGAGGGAGAACCGGGCGATGTTCCGGATGAAGAGCTAGATCTCAGCTCCGAAGAGGAAGAGCTCCCTCATGAAGATGTTCCTTCGGTTGCTCCCCCGGGTCCCGCTCCTACTTCGTCTCTTCCGCCCGCTTCCGAGGCTTCCCCTGGGTATTCTCCTTCTCCTTCGGCTGTTGGTAGTTCCCCTTCTCCCATGTTGTAGAGCTCACCTGATCGGGCTTGTGGCCAGGATCAATCCACAATAATAAAATTCTTTTTTGAAGTTACTTTCCATGTTTTCGCTTTCTGTTTTCGATCATAGTGTAGTTTGGTAAAGTCGCTCATGGCCGACCGGCTTCGAGGTCGATCTATAATTGAGGTCGAGCTACGGTCTCGGCGATTCTGCCTTGGCGACCGATCGACCTTAGTCAATCAGTATCGAAAGCGAGCGAAAGGTCCCAAGGATCTCATCTTGGCGACCAGACCGACCGTGGTCGATCTATGGAGAATGCCGAGCGATGGCGATGGCGAAGGTCCCAAAGATCTCGTCTTGGCGACCCGACCGACCGTGGTCGATCTATGGAGAATGCCAAGCAATGGCGATGGCGATGGCGAGGGTCCCAAGGATCTCGTCTTGGCGACCCGACCGACCGTGGTCGATCTATGGAGAATGCCGAGCGATGGCGATGGCGAGGGTCCCAAGGATCTCATCTTGGCGACCCGACCGACCATGGTCGATCTATGGAGAATGCCAAGCGATGGCGATGGCGATGGCGAGGGTCCCAAGGATCTTGTCTTGGCGGCCGATCGACCTTAGTCGATCTATGGAGAATGCCGAGCGATGGCGATGGCGAGGGTCCCAAGGATCTCGTCTTGGCGACCCGACCGACCGTGGTCTATCTATGGAGAATGTCGAGCAATGGCGATGGCGAGGGTCCTAAGGATCTCGTCTTGGCGACCTGACCGACTGTGGTCGATCTATGGAGAATGCCGAGCAATTGGCGATGGCGAGGGTCCCAAGGATCTTGTCTTGGCGACCCGACCGATCGTGGTCGATCTATGGAGAATGCCGAGCGATGGTTACCTGGATTTTCTATTCTTTGCCATACATGATTGAATTATTTATTGCCAAGAAATCTGAAAACTCCTTTATTGATAATAATGAGGGCGTGGGCCGTTAAAAAACCTGTCTGGCAGGGACAGGAAAAAGGTACCCACATGTATACAAAAATGATAATAAGAAAAGATTAACTAAAGTAAAACTTATCTATTGGTAAACGCCTTCAAGTTCATGAGTTCCAAGGTCTTGGTAGAAACTTTCCTTTCTCATTCCGAGGATGTAAGAACCATGCCCGACACGCTTAATCACTCGATAGGTCCTTCCCACGCCTTCAGAGCTTTACGATGCTTTCCACCGCCTCGGCTTTTCGTGGGGCGTAACCACCTACCTTTACATCGCTCGGCTTGACCCTTCATTGTAGAACTTGGTCGCCTTTTGCACGATGGCTTCGAGCGAGCGGTCGCCTTTTTCTATCATCGCTAAGGAGAACGAGCTCGCTCTGCGGGCTTCATCATTCCGCTCTTCTTCATAGCCCGACACCCTTTGATTGTGCAATGCCACCTCTCATCGAACTAGGGCTTACGCCTTCAAGGTCATCCTGAACGGTGTTTCTCCTGTGGCTCCGTTCGGTGTGGTTCTATATGCCCACAATACTTCGTCTACTTCTTCCACCTGTGTCTTTCTACCGTAGTCGGCGTTTTGAGGCGTTCATTATCTTTTGTTGGTGTTCTCTGCGAGACCGTTACTTTGGGGATGGGCTACCGAAGTCAACCGTAATTTGATCTTTAGTCGATCGCAAAAATCTCTAAACTTGTGGTTGTCGAACTGCCGACCATTATCCGTAACCAACACCATAGGCATCCCGAAGCGGCATAGTATATTCTTCTTTATGAAACTTTCCACCTTCCCCTCGGTGATTGTAGCGACAGACTCCGCTTCTACCCACTTAGTGAAATATTTCACTGCCACTATCAGGAATTTCTTTTGTCCGGGACCGAGAGGGAAGGGCCCCAGTATATCCATTCCCCATTGAGCGAAAGGGATAGGATGACTCACAATTTGCATTCGCTCGGTCGACTGGTGAGACAGGCTGCTGTTTCTCTTGCAGGCCTCACATCGGTCGACCTTTTCCTGACAGTCTCTTCTCATTGTCGGCCAGTAGTACCCCTGTCTGATCAATCGGTGAGCCAACATTTTGTCCCCTATGTGATTTTCGCACATCCCTTCATGGACTTCGGCCATTGCCTGCTCGGCTTCTTCTTCATTCAAGCATCGAAGCAGCGGCCAGTCGTAAGATCGCCTATATAGAGTACCGTTGACGATCGTGTATTCGGCTGCCCTTATCCTTAACTTTTTGGCCTCTGACGCGTCTTCCGGTTGCTTTCCTTCTAAAAGGTACTGCGCAATCGGTTCTGTCCAACTCGACCGACCGGTACTCACGTTGAGAACTTCCTCGACTTTCTGAATGCTAGGCCGATCCAGTCGTTCGACTAGAACATTGTTTATGGCATCATGGCCGGAAGCCATCTTCGAGAGCGCATCCGCTTTAGCATTTCGAGCTCGTTCTATTCTGTTGATTGAGTACTGTTCAAATTGCTCAATTCTTGCTTTACTAACTCCAGATACTTGATCATGTTATTCCCCTTGGCCTCATACTGCCCGGTGACTTGGCCGACCACCACTTGGCTGTCGCTATATATCTTCAGGTGCTTCACCCCCATCTCCATGGCTAGTTGGAGGCCGGTTATCAGAGCCTCATATTCTGCCTCGTTATTGGAGGCCTTGAATTCTAGTCGAAGGGCGTATTTCACCTTTTCTTCCATATGCGGGCTGACCAGTACTACTCCCGCTCCGCATCCCTCGGCATTGGATGACCCGTCGACAAACAAGCTCCAGGCGAGGAAAGGCTCGTCCTTCGAGCTAGGTTAGCTCATCTCTGCAATGAAGTCTGCCAACACCTGCGCTTTAATGGTCGTGCGGGGCTTGTACTGTATGTCAAACTCTCCCAGTTCTACCGCCCACTTTATTTATGACCGACCAAGTTTGAGCTTTTGAAGGCCTTTGCTGAGGGTTGATCACCCACACCTCAATGGTATGACTTTGGAAGTAAGGCCTCAACTTCCTGGCTGCCATTATCAAAGAGAGGGCTAGCTTCTCTATGGGCGTATATCGCGTTTCTGGCCCGGTCAACACTTTGCTGACATAGTAGATGGGATCTTTGCGTTTCCTTCGATCGGATAAGTACTGCGTTGATCGACCCCTCCGTAATCGCCAAGTATAAAATCAGGTTCTCCCCCTCTACCGGGCTTTGCAGAATAGGCGGGCTAGACAAATATTGTTTTAAGTGTTGGAAAGCTTTCTCGCACTCATCCGGCCATTGAAACTGGGTCACGTTCGCTTTCCTCAGGACTTTGAAAAATGGGAGGCACTTGTCTCCTAGTCTGGAAATGAACCTGCTCAGCGAAACTATCCGACCGGTCAATATCTGAACATCTTTCAAGCATTGAGGCGAAGGCATCTGTATGATGGCCTCAATCTTCTCTGGATTAGCTTCGATTCCCCACTGAGTGATCATAAACTCCAGGAATTTTCCGGATGCCACCCCAAACACGCATTTTTTCAGGTTTAGCTTCATATGGAATTTATTCGAGGTCCGAAGACTTCCTTGAGATCTTGTACATGCTCATGAGACGTCTTACTTTTGACCACCATATCATCCACATAAGCTTCCACCGTCCGGCCAATCTATTTTTTGAAGACTTCTGTGACGAGCCGTTGATAGGTCGCCCTGGCATTTTTCAGGCCGAAAGGCATTACTTGGTAGCAATATGTGCCTTGGTCGGTTATGAAGGCGATCTTTTCTTCGTCTTCCAGGCTCATTTGGATCTGATGGTAGCCCGAGAAAGTATCCAGGAAGTTGAGCAGCTCATGCCCTGAGGCGGAGTCTACTAATTGGTCGATCTTAGGCAATGGGAAGCTGTCCTTTGGACACGCTTTGTTCAGGTCGGTGAAATCTATGCACATTCTCCACTTCCCATTCTTCTTTTTTACTAAAACGACATTGGCGAGCCATTCAGGATATTTGACCTCTCGGATGAACCCGGCCTCCAGCAACTTCACTACTTCCTTCTCGATCACCCCCTGTCGCTCCTTGCTGTGCCATCGCTTCTTTTGTTTGATCGGCTTATAGTCATGCCGAATACCGAGGGAGTGAGACGGGACTGATCGAGAAATTCCGGGCATATCGCTCGGTACTCAAGCAAAAACTGACCTATTTTCCACCAAACAATCTGTGATTTCTTTAACCAGTCCCTCTGCATTTCGGACCCTAGGTTTGTGAACTTAGAAGGTTGGCTTCGTCGAGACGACCCTCTGCGTTTCTTCCACGGGTTCATCCTGTCTGTCTCTTCGTCGGTTCTCACATCAGAGAGCTCGTCGACCTTATCGCCCATCTAATGTTTTAGTCTCTGCTAAGTAACATTCCCTGGCGATTCTCTGCTGACCTCTGATAACACCAACTCCGTGGGGTGTCAGGAACTTCATAACTTGGTAGTAGGTGGAGACGACTGACCTGAGGGCATTTTGAGTTGCCCGCCCGATTATTGCATTGTACGCCCCTTGAAACTTTACGACCGGAACTCAACGTCCCTTTCTATCTGACACGGTTTCTTCCCGAACTTCACTTTCAAGTACACCCGGGCGAACGGGTAGGCCGACGCCCCGGTTACCCCTTTGATTGGGTCGTCTGTAGGTAGTAGACGATCTTCGGGTACCTTCATCTGCTTGAAGGCCTCATAATACAGCAGGTCGACCGAGCTGCCCGTATCAATCATCACCCGCTTCACCTCGTAACCGTCCATGTTCAGATTTACCACGAGGGCGTCATCATGAGGGCAACTTATTCCATCGAGGTCCGACTCATCGAATGAGATCATCCGTCGTTCTCCTTCGGTTTTTTGGTGGACGAGTCTTTACCGACCTGTTTGGTATATCTTTTTCTCCCTTTGGCAGTGGATCCCCCCGCTGCGTTTCCACCAAATATCATGTTAATGACCCCGGTCGGTCGGTCGTCTTGCTGTCCAGCGTTCCTGCCGTCTCTTTCCCTTGATCGTCCTCTCTCTTCGCGTCGATTATGCGTGTCCGCTTGTTCCTCCTCCGTCATTTCCATCGTTTCGCCTCCAAGATCGCCGCTCACCGTTAGGCCGATCGATCCTATTGTCATTGTCTCGATCGGCATTCCGTCCGTACTTTATAAACCGACCGAGCTTCCCCCTTTGGATAAGGGATTCGATTTCTTTTTTCAATGACCAGCAATCCTTCGTGTCGTGGTCGATGTCTCTGTGGAAACGACAATATAGATTTGGGTCCCTCTCCTTGTAAGGGGTCTTCATTTTATCTGGCTCTCGGATGGATTCCCCATCCGCTTTCATAGCCGCCAGTACTTCCGCATATCGTTTGTTAAGCGGTGTGAAGTCTTGATGATGCCACTGCCGACCGGTAGGTTTCCTCCAGGTCGACTGATCCCTTTGTCTCTTGTGAGACTCATCTGCCCTACCACTCGGCCCGCGATCATCTTCCCGGCGTTTCGTATTCTTTAATACTTCTTCGAGCTGAATGTACTTATCCGCCCTACTTCTTATTTCCTGAACAGATCGGGGTTGATCGAGGGCTAACGACTTCTTGAACTCCTCATCCCTTGTATTATTCATAAGTGCGGCCAACATGGACGAGCAAGTAAGTTCGGGGACCTCGACCACTTCGTTATTGAATCGAGTGATGAATTCCCGCAAGCTTTCATTCCTTCCTTGGGTAAGTTGCATCACCTCCAAAGCTGTCTTCTGCGGCCGCTTACTAGTGGCGAATTGGTTCAGGAATAACAACATGAAATCTTCGAAGCATGTGATACAGCCTGGGGGTAAGCTGTTGAACCATCGCCTAGCCCCCTCTTGGAAGGCCGTGCAAAAAGCCTTACATTGGATAGCGTCTGGAACACAATGTAGATTCATCATGGACTGGAAGTGCTGCAGATAATCCAGGGGGTCGGTCTTCTCAGTGTATTTCTCGGGGGTCGGTATTTTTGTGCCGGGTGCCGGGAGGCTATCCAAGATTTTTGGAGTGAAGGAGAGTCAGATCGCGACGTCACGCGATCTGGACGGAAACTCATAATGCGTTAATCCGATCGTCCACGATTTTTCTAGGGCTTGATCGGGCGATGATCGGTCGTCATCTTTGGTTTGTTGGCGGCCGGCCGTGCAGACGAGGTCAATTGTCTTGGGTTGAGATCTGCAGGATCTGGCGAATCACCGTTCACCGCCTCCTCTATCTGCTTCCGGTCGAGGTGGTGTGTATGGACGGAGGAGGATCTGCGCCAACCGGTGCTAGAGATTGGGGCGCATTGAGTGCAACGTTATCCTCTAAGGCCACGCTCTGTTCTTCTTGTTCTAAGGTTTGAGGCTGGAGTTGATCGTTAGGATTAGAGGATTCCATGCAGGAGACATGTGGTGCAGGCTGCAGAGTCGCAGGAAGCTGTGAGCTTATACGTTGCATCGCCAGAGCCGCGACAGCAACTATGTCAGGATTCATCGCAGCCGCCTGGCTGATTTGTGTGTTTGGATGTGGTGCCCGGAAGTCGGGCCCCACGGTGGCCGGCAATTGGTTCTGCCGGATTCGGCGGATGGAACGTTGCGTTGTGCTCCATGTGATTGACTGCTTTCGTGATGAATTAAGTATGAAGATACCAAAAAACAAAGAAGGCTTGACGGGGTTGGTCCCGATTAGCCCTCCGACGCCAAGTCGGTTTTACGGTGAAGGTGAGGTTGATAAACACAGAGAAGCTAGGTTTATGATTGTGCGTCACCTCATTATGAGAATAATACATTTTATATAGTTTTTCACTAGGTTTAGGTCTTTACATATCTGCATAGGAGATGTTCTTCTACTGTTGGGTCATGGATGTGTGGGTGAGGCCTGAATTAATTGGTGGATGTGAGACCGACCGATCGGCCTGTGGAATTGGGCTCGGGTCCAATATAGCCGACCCAACCAAACACTATAATTATTTTTAATATTTTGTGATTAAATCGTAATAATATATTTTCATTAAGGGACAACAAATTTACAAACATTTAACTTTTAAGATTTTTAATTTATTATCAAACTTTCTAAAGTTTTGATTAACTTTTAAAATTTATATAAATTAAGTTAAATTTTATTTTTACTGATGTGACTAATAGATGAACGTAATATTTAATAGATATGTAATATTAATAAAAATAAGATTTATACACAATAAAAATTTATTTATTAAATTTAAACTTTTAAAATTTTGTTACTAAATAAAATTTAAAATTAAACACTTTTAAATATGTTATCTCTTGATTAATATCGATCAAGTTACAAAGCTAAGATAATTAGAAATTTGCGTCAAAAATAGTTACCCCTTAATTATTATTACACATTGTCTTGTATGTCATGAAATACGGATAAACCTTTTGCTTAGTGACCCTTTAGCAACCATTAAGAGAGACAATACACAAAACGTCCTATAAAACCATTTAGGGATATTTGAAACCACAAAACGTCCCCAAAAGCCGGTTGAATGCTAAACTCAAACATTCAAATTACGATTTTGATTGACGTTACCTGCAACCCCCTAAAAATTTCTCGGGGGTATTTCTATGAATGTTGCAGGAAATTTAGAGGAAAGCTGCACTCTCCTTTCCTGCAGGACTTGAATAATATCACCAGTCTACCAAGTCTACGACTTACATTATTGGAAATTATTGTATATTAGGAATTCTCGTAGATAATATATTTTGTAACTTGTAGGATATTGTTTTCCTTTTAGATTGGATCTGTTAGCTGACCTTTAAGGAAGTTGTCAAAAAAGAAGGGGCTTTTCACTTGTATATATTGACATACTACTGATAACGAGAAAAAGGAAAAGATTCTCCTGCATCAACAGTGTGCTATCGTATCATACATAAAATGCATTGTTTCTTCTTTTCTTTTCCATGGAAACCCAGAGATTAAGATTGGAAGAGGACTTTTGGGCGGTTAAGATTGGAAGTAGATGGTTCATGCTATTTATAAATTTCTTTAACAGTCCTTGACAATTGTTCCAAAGTAACACAATCTAGTTCAGAAAAGTAACTTTTATAATTTAGTATATGTAATTAAATAAAAATTTGCTTTTTTTATATTACATGTACTTCTAATCGACGGTTTTCTTGTGATTATAATATTTTCAACAACCAAACGCGGTATTATACGATTGAACCAATGTTTTTTTTTGACTGTCTACGAAGTGTTCTAGGAGGGTCTTAACTATAGAATGACACTTTTAAAAATCATCATACCCAGACTAATATCCGTTTAAGTCGAATAGGTCATTTACGGGAGGCAAAGCTCTAATCCCAAGTTTTAGTCGAATAGCATACAACCAATATTTTCAACAACCAAAAAGATCTCAAACTTGAGAACTTTAACCTTAACCTAAAAACATCCACATCTAGAAATCAATATTTCTACAAAAACATTCAGTCTTTGCGTAACTATACGAACTTGCACATTAATGGTACGCACATTTTGGAATTTGATCTTTGCTATTCAACGTCAAACCTAAGTAGGTCCAACAACACGTCTGTGGAAAATGGGTCTCGCCCTATTTTGTGATCTTCTCAATTCCATTACTATCAAAATTATTGGAAAATAGTTTTATATCATTTTTCTTTATTTTTTTGGGTTAATAATAGCCTATCATTTTCCAAGCCTGATAATTGGAAAATAGCCTATCATTGCTCTTTTCGTACAACTTGACTTTAGGTATCATTTTTAACATAATTCAGATCTTCTGTCCAATTTTATAGTGTCTTATTGTGTCCAGTGAATATCAGTCATTCATTTATGTGGGTTCCGCGTGGATCCCGCATAAATAAATACGGGTCCCACATAAATAAATAGCTGAGATTCACTGGACACAATAAGACACCATAAAATTAGACAGAAGATCTTGTCTTTTTTCAACAACCTAAAATAAATTGAGGCAATTCCGTTACTATCAAAATGATACCTAAAGTCAAGTTGTACGAAAAGAGCAAATATTCTGCGATGTTGTATGAAAACGTCGTGGATTTGTAAAGCGTTTCGTGTCGTTTTTTCAATAAAACGTCGCAAAATAGTGAGCGCGACATTTTGTTGAATAAGATGTCGTGAAAAGCTGACTTCCCCATTCCCCTCGCCCCCACCAAAACGACGTCATGTCCTACGCCCAAAACGGCGTCGTTTTCTTTTGCTTAAAAGTTAAATCGCCCCCACTAGAATGACGTCGTGTCGTCGCCCCAACACGACATCATTTTAGTATTCTTGAAACTTACCCCCTGCACTCCCACTAGATGAGACGACGTCGTGTCCTCACCCCCCAAAACGGCGTCATCTCATCTTCTGTATAAATGAAAAACAAAAGTTTTTCGTCAGTCCCGCATACGTAGATATTTCGCCTTCACCCTCTCTCGAGCCACGTTCCGCCGGAGTGCTTCGAATCTATCGAGGCACTTTGTCGTTGCTTCACCAATTTACGTCCCTCTGTCGTCTATAGTCGGAGTGCATCCGCCTGTTGGTGGAGGTAAGTCATTCAACTATTTTGCTTGTGATGAATATTGGGTTAAATGTGTTGGTTTTTTACTCGGTTGAAGTGGACGATTTAATATAGTTTTAGAGTGTTTATTCGTTTGTTTTGATTATCTGTTACACAATGCATTTGGTTTTACATTGTGTGAAAATATGTTAAGGAAGAAGAGATTATATGTTTAGGTGATTTTGGATAATATGGTCACAACTTTGAAGTGTTCGACGAAAGTTCGGAGTAGGATTATGGATAGTTTTAGTAATTTTTAGAATAATTATGATTTTGTTAATTCCATGTCTATATACACTTGATATACCATCGAAGATTAGGACATCCTTTTGCTATTGTACTTCAACATATTGGTTGTATTTATAATAAATCAGATGGTTTGGAAAATTTTTATAGTATATGTCATCCTATTATATTAAACAAAATTATTGCTAGGTTAATTTGAATTTAGCAGGTTACAAATATTATCATAGCAATTTTGGGTCACAAGATTGAAGAAACTTCAATGGTAAGACCATACGACTTTTGAAGTCTTTTTGTCCAATTCAATATAAAAAGAGAGAAAATTATTAATTACGATAAAAAATTTAAAAAAAGGAGAGAAATTGGGACATACCGTATTATAAATTGGATGCAGACCTAAAACAAAGGAAAACATATGAATGAAGTGAATTTCTCCCTACTTAATAGAGAAGCCGCTCTCTCATTTCCTATTCTCTTCATAAAAGGGGCTATTGTTATGAACTTACATAGTTCAAAGGGCATGCATCATGCATGCATCGGCTTTTTCCTCGAAGAAGCAAAGCAAACTTATCAATCCCAGTCTCTGCAGATTAGGAATTGGGCACTATTAATCTACTATGATGAGGTGTTGTAAGAATATTCCCTGTAATATGCCTTGTTGTAAATTTGTTACGGAAATAACCCCAGATTCAATCCCGGTTTAATATAATAGCCCAAATAGATAATAACGAAAATAAATAAAGCCAAAAATAAAATGGGACACTGAACACAGAGATTTACGTGGTTCGGTCAATGTAACCTACGTCCACGGCCGGAGGGTGAGCAATTTTACTAATATGTGGAGAATGTTTACAAGTACAAAGGCTGGACTAAAAGAGCTTTCAAAATCTCATATGTATACAGAAGAGAGGATGATTTGTAGGAAGGAAAAATAGTATGTTTGGTACATCTTGAAAGCCTGAGGATTTCCTCTATTTATAGCAAAAGTTGAGAGCATCCATCCAAGCTCACCAAATCCATGGTTGAAAATCTTAGCCATGTTAGGTGCCTCTTTTCTTGAATTATAACAAGCAACCATTTATTTGTTTCACATGCAGCCACCCAATCTTGACTCTTGTGTGGGACTAAGGCATGCCTGTAACAAATTTCCACCTTGACTTAGTCTCAAACAATTAATGATCTACTCTACCTTCTCCGGCAATGCCCCAAAAGGGCTATATCACCAACTGCAGACGCTAATCAAGTCCAAGCATTACTTGAACTTGTAAACTGGAAGAACCTTCGTAAACATGTCAGCAGGATTGTCCTTAGTGTGAATCTTCTGAATAAGGACCTTCTTCTCTGCAATTGTATCCCGAATGAAATGATACTTCACATCGATATGCTTTGTCCTCTCATGATACATTTGATCTTTTGTCAAATGAATAGCACTCTGGCTGTCACAATAAATGTAGTAATCCGCGATGAAGGATAACTCGCCAAATAAACCTCTAAACCATAATGCTTCTTTGATAGCCTCGATAATCGCCATATATTCTCGCTTGGTAGTAGATAAAGCCACTACATGTTGTAGAGTAGCTTTCAATTAACGCACAACCTCGAATGCAAAATACATAACTCGTCGAGACTTGCGTCTCATCGAGATCACCGCATAATCTGAATCTACAAAACCAACCAAAGTGTTCTTGGTTCTACCAAACTCCAAACTAAAATTTGAAGTGCCCTTCAAGTATCGAGAATCCATTTCACCGCCGCCAATGTTCTTTGCGAGATTGGCCATATATCTACTAACGACACTAACGACTTGTGAAATATCGTGACGAGTACATACCATTGCATACATAATCTCGCCGACGGCACTAGAATCTGAAACTCGTGCCATATAATCTTCCTCTTCTTGTGATCGTGGTGATTGAGCGTGAGATAGTCTAAAATGACTAGCAAGAGGACTCATTAACTCTTTGGCATCTCGCATGCCAAATCTCTCAAAACTTTATTGAGATAATTCTCTTGGGTCAAGAATAATTTACCGACTCCTCGATCACGTCTTATCTCCATGCCAAGAATTTTCTTTCTTTGCTCCCAAATCTTTCATCTCAAATTCACCATGCAATAAGGTCTTCAAATGGTGAATATCTCGTGACATTCTTGGCAAAGAATGAGCATATCATCAACATATAACAATAAATAGATGAATGAGCCATCATCTAACTTCCTGAAGTAAACACAACTATCATACATGCTCCTGGAGAAATCATGACCCAACATAAATGAATCAAACCTTTTGTACCATTGTCTTAGAGACTGCTTCAATCCGTACAAGGATTTCTTCAATAAACACACATGGTCTTCCTTTTACAGAAACTCAAAACCTTCAAGTTGTTTCATATAAATCTGCTCATCAATTCACCATGTAGGAATCTTTGTCTTGATGTCAAGCTGCTCTAATTCCAAATCAAACATGGCAACCAATGCAAGTAATACACGAATAGAACTATGTTTTACCACTGGTGAGAAAACATCATTAAAATCAACACCTTGTACCTGACTGTAGCCCTTTGCAACCAATCGTGCCTTATACCTTGCATTCTCAACACCTGAAGTACCTTCTTTCTTCTTGAAGACGCATTTGCACCCAACAATTTTCTTACCCTTCGGCGGCTTCACCAGAACCCAAGTACCATTCTTGTGTAGAGATTTCATTTCTTCATTCATGGCCACCACCCATTTATCCGCATCAGCACTAGAAACTGCTTCTATATATGTAGACGGTTCATTGTCTCCATCTGTTTCCTGTGCCACTGATAAAGCATATGCAACTAAATTTGCATACCTCTGTAGTGGTTGAATCTCTCGTCTTGGTCTGTCTCTGGCTATGGAATGTTCTACTTCTACTGGTTCACCTTGAACATGGTCATGATCTGGATGATCAACTTAATATGTCTCATATGTAGAAGACATCTGTGAAGGACCTAAACTACCAATCTCTAACTCCACCTGTTTCTGTGTACTATCCTCTTTTTCTAAATTACAAGGATTACAAGACTCTTATCTAGGATACAACATAGAGGACTCATCAGATGTAACATCTCTACTAATTACAAATTTAGGTGACTTGGGATCAGGACACCACAAACGATATCCCTTCACCCCTGAAGCATAACCAAGGAAAATACATTTCTTAGCCCTAGGCTCTAACTTTCCCTCATTTACATGCATATATGCTGGACACCCAAATATTATTAAAGTAGAGTAATCGGCAGGAGTACCTGACCAAACTTCCTCTGGAGTCTTGAAATTAAGAGAAGCACAAGGAGAGCGGTTGACGATGTAGCAAGCTGTCGCAATGGTTTCTGCCCAAAAATACAGTGTTAACCTTGCATTAGAGATCATACACCGATCTCTTTCCAAAAGAGTCCGATTCATACGCTCTGCAACTCCATTTTGTTGCGGAGTCATTCTGACAGTGTGATGTCGAGCAATTCCTTCATTCTTGCAAAATTTATTGAAATCACCTCCACAAAATTCCAAACCATTATCTGTCCGTAGCCGCCTAACATGCCTTCCTGTTTGCTTTTCAATCAAAGCTTTCCATTGTTTAAAGGTTAATAAAACATCATTCTTATGTTTCAAAAAATACACCCAAACCTTCCTTGAATAATCATCAATAAAAGTCAACATATACCAGGCACCACCTTTAGATGGAACACGAGAGGGCCCCCATAAATCAGAATGAATGTAATCCAAAGTACCTTTAGATTTATGAACAGCTAGAGAACTGAAGCTCACTCGTTTCTGCTTCCCAAAAATACAATGCTCACAAAAGTCCATCTTACGAAGACTTTGACCCAAAGTAGACCTCTTTTTAACAACGTTAAACCTTTCTCACTCATATGTCCCAAACGCATGTGTCACAATTTGGTAACGTCACCTTCATGAGAGATCGCCAAAGACTCATTCTGTAGATCCTGCAAAATATACAAACTACCGGACTCGCAAGCTTTCATCAATCAAGAGCACCTTTAGAAATTTTCAAAACTCCACCTTCACCGAGAACTTGCACCTCGAGAATCGAGTACCCAAGGAGATGAGATTTTCTTCAAATCGAGAACGTGTCTAACATCGGTGAGTGTTCTAATGATACCATCATACATTTTGATCCGGACTGCACCTTTACCAACAACTTTACAGCAAAGATTATTACCCATCAAAACAATTCCACCATCAAATGAATCATAATCGGTAAAACACTCCTATCGGGACTCATGTGGTAAGAACAACCCGAGTCTAAAATCCACTCCTTATTAGACCTGACTTTATCTTCTGTGGCTACAAAGATAATTCCCTCATTCTCATCTGCTGCTACACTAGCTTCAGCGGTGTTGCTTTTATTCTGCTTAATTTTATTTTTCTCCTTATTCTTCAATTTATAACAATCAGCCTTAATGTGCCCTTTCTTCTTGCAATAATTACAAATTAAGTTCTTATGTCTAGATTTCGACCTGCCTTTGGATCTACCCTTTTCAGAGTCTCTATTTTCAGATCTACCCCACACAAATAGTCCCTCTGCCTGACTTCCACTAGTTTCCCCAGTGATGTCCCTATCTATCTGCTCCTTGGACTTTAATGCAGACTTAATACTATCATATGAGATAGACTCTTTCCCATAAATCATTGTATCACGAAAATATTTAAAGGACTGAGGCAGGGAACACAATAATAAAATGGCTTGATCCTCATCCGTAACAGTAACTTCCACATTATTCAAATCCATAATAAGTGAATCAAATTTATCTAAATGTGAAGTTATTGATGTACCTTCTGTCATCCTTAACATGTACAACTTCTGCTTTAAATAAAGCCGATTCTCCACCGTCTTCTTCATGTACATAGTTTTCAACTTATCCCACATGCCTTTGGCTGTGATTTCACCGGCAACTTCCTGCAAAACCTCATCAGTGAGATGTAAAATAATACATGATCTAGCCTTATCATCTAGATCCTTAAATTTGTCCGACGACATGTCTGGCCGGGCTTTTCTCCTCTCCATCGAAAGTGCTAACTTACTTCCATCCCGTGTTAGAATGGCTGCATTTTGAGTTGCCACATTCAAATTAATATTCTGGCCAAACTTTTAAATGGAGGTCGTTATCGTCATAATGGCTATAAGTGGGCCCTTTAAGAAATCAGAATGGTGGACCCCACAAATGAAACTAGAACAAACAAAACCGGGTAGTAAGCTCAACCAGTGAAAACAGGACGTGGGCCCCACAAACAAAATCGAGAGGTGGGCCCCGTAAACAAAACTAGAGGCGTGGGCTCCACAAATAAATTAATCCCCGAATACAAAATCGAAACAAACCGATAAAATAGGGTAGTGGGCCCCACAGGTCAAAACCGAGGCGAGGGCCCGTTTAGGCTTACTACAAAATCTAACTCACTTTCTGATGTGGAAGATCCACCTAGTGGCGACCACAGAGCATACGGTAAGTTAGACCCAAAAAATAATGGCTAGAGCTCTGATACCAATTTGTTACGAAAATAACCTTAGATTCAATCCCGGTTTAATATAATAGCCCAAATAAATAATAACGAAAATAAATAAAGCCAAAAATAAAATGGGACACTGAACACAGAGATTTACGTGATTCGGTCAATATAACCTACGTTCACGGCCAGAGGGTGAGCAATTTTACTAATATGTGGAGAATGTTTACAAGTACAAAGGCTGGACTAAAAGAGCTTTCAAAATCTCATATGTATACAGAAGAGAGGATGATTTGTAGGAAGAAAAAATAGTATGTTTGGTACATCTTGAAAGCCTTAGGATTTCCTCTATTTATAGCAAAAGTTGAGAGCATCCATCCAAGCTCACCAAATCCATGGTTGAAAATCTTAGCCATGTTAGGTGCCTCTTTTCTTGAATTATAACAAGCAACCATTTATTTGTTTCACATGCAGCCACCCAATCTTGACTCTTGTGTGGGGGACTAAGGCATGCATGTAACAAAATTAAATGATCTCAGCATTGCCACAGATGAAACTACATTTGTGAGAGAACCTAATGAGTTGGTGAAAAAATTAATCGATGAGATGTGTTTCTCCTTATTTTGTACTTCGTGTCAAATCTCCATCTCCATGTAGGTGCAAGTCTCACGCTTGATTATATGGGTCTAGTTAATAGAAAAGTTTGATAGTAATGAAACGTAAATTCAAGTGAGAGAAGCTCGTAATATTATTTTATAGGAAAACAACATATTTATAGATAATAAACGAAAAAGCTAAGAAGATTCCAAACTAAAAAGATGTCATGAAATGATTAGTCAATTGATTACATGAAAAATATGTAAGGCCAACGCATTTGGCCCGCAAACTACAACGTTGGCTGACTTGAAAGGTAGCTGTTGGCGATGATATCTTAAAGGTAGTATCGACTAGAATGATTCAAAGTCGACTGCTCATTGGCGCATCCGATAAGATAACCGACCAATATTATGATGTGTTTAAATGTGCGGACAAACGTCACAGTCTAATGTTATGAGTTATTAAACACAACCGATATCGGTAATATTGGTTGCAAAATGGCAGATTAAACTCAACTAAGTCATTAAACACAAATTGGTTGCCACTTTATGAGTTATTAAACACAACCAAGGTTTACGTCAGAATATTGGTTGTGTTTAATAACTCATGACATTAGACTTTTGTCTGCACATAAAATGAGTTGACAAGTCATCCTACTTTTTTCCGCACATATTCTAGAAAGGCAAAAGAAATGAATTGTTTAACCACATGGCCTCTTTCTATCATATTTGGTTAGAAAAGCAATTGATTCTCTCTTTCTGTCATATTTGTTACTTTAATTTCTATTTTAAAACATTAATATTTTATATTGATGGAATCTGGCGTAAAATTTTGTTGACTTCTAAACAAGTCCACACATCTTCTGTTATAAATAGCATGAACCGTCTCCCTTCAACCTTAACGGCCCAGAAGTCCTCTTGCCAGGTTTCCTAATATGGTCGCAATAGTGAATTCAATAGCTCTGTTCTTGGATGCCATAAGTAAAGACTATATCCATGTGGTAATTCCATTACTTTCAACAAACCCAGGACTCCTGGATGAAGCAGAAAGAGCTACGGAAGGGAAATCTTTACTCATCATATACAACATTGCATACATGAGGCTTCCTACTGCAGAAGCATAAGGAAATACCTTCATGCTCTCTATATCATCAAATGTCTGAGGATATTGATCTTTAGATAGAGTGATTTCATCAAATGTCTAAGGATATTGATCTTTAGATAGAGTGATTTCATGTCTGTAACGAATAAAACTCTTCTTGGAATTCTGCACGTTGAAACGAGCAAGAATAGTACCAATATAAAATGCTTATGACAAGCCAATTATCCTTGTCTTGCAATCTCGCATAAGCTTAATCCCTAGAAAGTCGTCTTAACGTCCATTTCCTAAATTTCGTAATCCAAATGAGCTGCAATGGATAGAAGAGTTCTAATAGACTTAAGCATGACTAACGGCGAAAAAGTTTCCTTATAATCGATCCTTTCTTTTTGAGTATACGCTTTTGCAACAAGCCTCGCCTTATAAGTTTGTACTTGACCATCTACACCCATCTTTTTTTATATATCCACTTACATCCGATGGTTTTGACCCCTTCAGTTGGTTTTACAAGTTCCCAGACTTGATTAGAGTACATAGACTCCATCTCAGATTTCATAGCTATAAGCTATTTATCAACATCTTTATCTTATAGTGCATTGTCGTAACATACTAGTTCAGTATTCACTTCTTTAGGAATTCTGTCAAATGCTTCTCCCAAAAGTGTATATCAAATTGGTGGCCATCTTATTCTCCCACTACGACGCAGTACTACAGGTTGTTCACCACACCTGCATCTTGCTGCAGCTATAAGGGTAGCAAGTCTATAACTGATGGGACTACATCTTGGTCATGGTCGAGAGCCTCAACATGTTCATCATTACCAACAGGCAATGAAAAGTCAGGGGCTCCTACTTCTTGTTCTTATAGATTTGGATCAATAGCTGCTGCGTCAATCCCAACATAACTCCCATTACTTTCGAATTGTAGTGGAATGTTAGGAACTGAATCTTGGGGCAAATGTTGAGCTTGTGGTCCACTAACATTTCTCCCATGACGACGAGGCAATGGAATGTCAGCTTCGACCAAGAATCGTTCAGGTTCATATTCTATTGGAAATGTTCTAGCTGGTATGTTTTCTCCTCTCAAGTCACGCAAGGCTAATTGACTTTTGGAAATATGGCTTACAATATAGTCTTCCTCAAGGTAATGTGTATTGGTGCTAATAATGATCTTCTTATCTTTAGGACTATAAAATAAACCACCTTTCGTTCCTCTAGAATATCCAATAAAGAAACATAATTCTGATTTGGATTCCAACTTATCTGCTTTCCCTTTAAGCACATCGGCTGGGCAACCCCAATCTGAACATGTATTAGACTAGGCTTATGCCTAGTCCACAGTTCTGTAGGAGCCAGAGGTACTAACTTAGAAGGAACTAAATTCAGAATGTATGCTGCTATTTCAATTGCATATCCCCATAAAGAAATTGGCAAATATGAATAACTCATCATTGATCTAACCATTTCCATAAGTGTCCTATTTCTCCTTCTACTACACCATTCTGTTGTGGCATACCAGGTCCAAACAAATGTGAAAGTAATTCCTTGTTCTAATAAATAAGCAATGAATTCCCTAGAGAGGTATTCACCACCACGATCAGATCAAAATGACTTGATATATTTTTCATGTCGCTTCTCTGTTTCTGCCTTAAATACTTTGAATTTTTCAAAGCATTTAGACTTACGATGTAATAGGTAAATATATCCATACCTTAAGTAATTATCTATGAAAGTCAAAAAATACTCAAAACCACCCCTAGGTTAGACACTCATTGGCCACACAAATCAGAATGAATGAGTTTTAAAACATCATTGGCCCTATCACATTTTAAGGGAAAGGGCCTCTTAGTCATTTTACCTTCCATACAGGATTCACAGGTTAGTAGTGCCTCCATTTTCAATAAACTTAAAGGTCCATCTTTGACCAACCTAGAAATTCTATCTAAGTTAATATGACTAAGCCTTAAATGCCAAAGATAAGTGTGACTAGATTCAATAGCACATTTTCTTTTTAATGGTACAACGACGTCAAAGTTATTTACTTCAGAATTAAGTTGTAGTTCAGTTGTATCTTTAAGAGTAAATAGATCATCCATTAATAAGCCAGAACAAATGATTTGTTTTCTAAATTTAATAACGACTGAATTATCATAAAATTCATTAAAACAAACCGAATATCCGTTCTTACTCAAACTAGAAATAGAAATTAAATTCCTTCTAATTAAAGGAATATACAAAACATCCCTTAACAGCAATGTTCTATTAGTCTTAAAATTTAAAGTAACATTCCCTACAGCTAAAACTGCAACTTCGGTGCCATCTCCCAAAAATGCTCACTTCTCCTTCACTTAACTAGCGTGTTACCTGAAACCCTGCAAAGAATTGTAGACATGATTAGTAGCTCCTTAGTCTACACACCATTGAAGTGTAGTCAATACCACTAAGCAAGTTTCAACAACCAATAAATAAATAAAAAGATATACCCTACTTTTTCTTGGTTATCCAGGTTGGACATTGCTACTTCTAGTGACCTGGTTGCTTACAGTGAAAACACTTGCTTTTGGGCTTTTTCACAGCACCATTTGCACTATTAGTTGCACCATTTGTTTTAGGCTTCAACTTGTGAGCGTTTTTCTTCTTACCCCTTTTCTAGGTAGATGAAGAACCTCGCTCATCATTAAGCACAAGAGGTGTAGCTCCTTGCTTAATAATAGTCTCAGCAGTTACCAGCTCATTTAGCAACTTAGACAGAGTAAAATCCATCTTATTCATGTTATAGTTCAAACGAAACTGCTGAAAACTAGCTGGCAGAGTGTTCAAGGCCATCTCAATTTGTAACATCCCGGTACCAGCGGAAAGGGTAAAATAGGAAATATGGGTGTTTAGTGAGAGCTTATTAATGCAATTGCATGTTCATGCATTTTGTGACATACTTGTATTGTGAAAACTGAATTTATTGCACATGAAATTTTTGTACATGCATTCATTGACATTCCCGATATATTTGGTTCTACTTGTGAATGGGTTGAGAATTGTGAGTTATTAATTTTGAAAATTTATTTGGAGAGTGACATTATTGATTTTATAATTTTGGAGAATTTTAGAAATTTTTCTGAAATTTTTCGGGGGTAAATCCCGGACTAGGAAAAATGTCGAGGGCAGACCAACTGATAATCGGTATTAGAATTTAGTGCCTATGGAATTGAATTTTGGCCATATGGTTATAGGAATAATTAACAAGTGTTATTTATGAGAAATTGGGCTTGAAATTGATTAGTTTAAAAAGAAATTAAGGGTTAAGGCTTGGCTTGACACATGGCATGTTTAAAGCCGTGTATTAGGTTAAATAACCATTTAATTGAAGCTTATTTTGTCTCTCTCACGACACTCACTCTTCAAGGCCCTTTGGAATTGTATTTTGGGTTATTTTCTTCTCTTCTTCGTGAGCTTCTTCCCCTCCTCTTCATGTGTTGTGATTTCCTTCAAATTGAGCTTAGCTTTCATCTATTCCTTGTTCCTTGTCATCTTGCTCTTGCTTACTTGGCATAAACCTACCTCTCTACTCCTTTGGATGATGATGGTTGGAACTAGGTTTTGGTGTGTTACTTGGAGTACTTGAAGATTTGTAGCTAAAACAAGTAAGTTTTGTGTTATATGTAGTGAATATGGTAGAATTAAAACTCATGAATTGTTGATTGACTTATGCCTGTGAAAGACTTATATATGTGTGTTATTGATGCTCATAGATGTTCATGGTTGTGTTTTGGAAGTATGTATGATGAGTTTATCTTCATGTAAATGTATAGAGAAGTTTAGGACTTGATGTTTTTCAAAAGAGTTGATGGTTGAATGTAGAAAGTGGTTATAATGGATATACATTTATGTATGCCCTGTTTTGGGATTATGATAAATTGTAGCTTTTGCTTTGTTTGTGAGTGATTTCTTGAATTTAATTAGGTAGGGATTGATGAGGAATTGACATGTAAAAGATGATCTAGGTATGAGATGGAATAGATGAGTTGAATGTTGCTTAAATGATTGAAGAAGAAAAATCTGGAAAATTTCAATAGCTTGATCTTTGAGTGTGCTTCAATTGCATAGTCATAATTTCTTCTATAGTTGTCCAAATGAGTTGAGACTTAGTTTAAATGAAACTAGAGAAAATTGACCACGATTCTTATGAAGATGTTGATTGTGAATTTTGTCTTGAAGAATCTCAAATGTGAGTGTTGAAATTGTTGTGAATAAAGGTATAGGATTGTGTTTTATTTAGAGTGTTTGATTAACTAGGGGATATGGCTTGTGTATGAATGGTTTCCATCACTTGGAATGAATGGTCTTAAGCTTGGAGTAATACTATGTTGAACTAAGGTAGGTTATGGAAAAAGAGTGGAAAATTGGGAAGGATAAGGTGAAGTTGAGATTGATGGATGAAAGGAGTGAAGGAAGTGTAACTAGTGTTTAATGATTTTGGAGTGATAATTGCTTAAGAATTGGTGATTTGGGGATGTTTAAGAGTGTATGAAAGGTTAGAATGGGTTTAGGAACTTTTGGAGGAGTTTTAGAAGTGAAAATTTTAGTTAATCCGTAGCTTACACGGTCTGCTCGTGTACCATTACACGGCCCGTGTAAATCCAGGCTCAGGGGACACATTTCACCCGAAGGTTACTCGATCTGACCGTGTGGCTTTACACGGTCCGTGTTACCCCCTTAACGACAGAATTAGAATTTTTGGTATTCATGAAAGTTGTATTCCTAGATGTCCTATTTCCAACCGTCTAAGAATGAAGTCATTCTGACATCTAGAGCGAAAGTTATGGCATTTACGCCAAAGTATGTTCGATTAGAGGACAGTTATGAACATGGTTGTTCTTTTGACTATAACTCCTTATCTAGAGCTCCAAATGACTTGATTATTGTGGAAATGGATTCCTAACACATTTTCCTATATCTCCACCAAAATTTATATTAATTGGAGTTAAATTGAAAGATATTGATCAAATGCAAGTGTGAGAGTCTATTGGAACATTGTCAACGGGAGTAGTTTTACTGAACATGGTTCAATGTTTTTCTTATATCTAGAGCTATAAGATTCCAAATGAGATGATTATTTCTTTGTAGTAAAGATAATATATAGGGCTACAAATCATATGAAGAAGTTCAATTGTTATTCAATCTCTAAGATGATCAAATGCTAGATGGAATCGGGTTTAGTACACTTTAAACAGTCTATCAATGTTTGAGGTATATCTCCCAATCTACTAACCCAAATTGAGTGATTTTGGTGCCAATGGAATCTTAAGACTTAGAGGAACACATTTCTAGAAGGGAGTATGATCAAAAGATATCTTCTTCAGTCTCTAATTTAGTGTGATTCACTATAGACCCGAAAGTGTGATTTAGCAAAAGATGAGTTTTGTTTTGAGAATGACCTTGCAATGAAAGTGATAGAATGCTACCCGGGATTGTCATGCATGTATTGTACATTTTCTTTTCATTCATGTGCATTATTAAACATCGATACTCGTACAAATTGTCATTATATGTATGTTATTCGTTATAGAGGAGCAATTGGAACGTCAACCCACAGACGTTGCCGGACCTTCCAGGCACTAGCTTTGGGAGCAGTTGGTGAGTAACCTAGATAGGTTTCTCAATTATTATATGTCTACTGTGGTGGATAATGGCAGGTTTTGTGTTTGTGTATGTGGTGGATTCCGGACAGAAGGCTCGATATATTGGAGATATGACATAGAAGTGTGATCTGGTTGTGAATCTGTGCACTCTGTGCATTTACTTGTTTTTAATGTGACATGTTTACTTATTGCGATACGTGTACTGTTTAATTGGGACATATGCATTTCATACATGAATGCATGCATAGATAAAGACAGTTGTGACCAGAGCAGCCACCGAGAGCTAAAAGCTCACCATATTGGGCCTCGAGTCCACACTGATTCAGAGCCACAGGCTCACCGCTTAATAATGCCCCGATTGGGACGATCTGGCCTTCGGTCCAACACCGAACTAAAATGGGAACATGTCATATGCAATGCATACATAATTGATTGAATATTGTGAATGGGTGACAGGCCAAAATGCCTTATTCATTTGTGATTGACTTAAATATCCTCATGTGGTACTTCTGAATGTGTTAGTGTGCAATATTATGCAATTTGCTTGAGTGCTGTATGAATTGGGTAAACCATCGATGATGGTTTCTGGCTGAGTTCGCAAAACTCATCAAAATTGCAATGTTGTCTTTTCAGGACCGATAGACAACTTTAACATCTGAGTGGCTCCACTACCGTGTAGAGTGTGTTTAAAGTGAAGTCATGGCACAAAGGTTGGTCAGCTGGACTTTTTGGATGGCATAGTTAGATTTTTCATAATTTCCTCATCCTTGTATTGCTTTTGTAATAGATTTTATGGATGGACATTGTATTAAAGATTGAAAGACGTTGTAACCTTTTTCTTGAGAAATGAAATGAGGAAAACAGTTGGTTTCAAAATACTGTGAATTTTCTATTGATGCGTTAGAAGCAAATTTTAATACGATGCCATCTGAAGTGAATAAAATGATAGAATGTAGCTCGCTTTAATCGTAGGATATGTACCGAAATAACCTCCGGGTGTCCCAGTGTGTGTTCTACGGTAAGGGGGTGTTATACAATTTGAGTAGCCTTGTCAACCTCAGCACCAAGAACCTCCATGCCATTCAGAAGACTTATCATCTTCAAGACATAGGTTCTAACAAGAGTTCCTTCCTCCATTCTAGAAGTAAGAATCTCCCTAAGTGCATTCTGCTTGGCTGCACTAGTTTGGTCCATCATCTGATGTTGATGTTGCAAAACATTTGACATAGATGCTAAAATGTAACATCGCGTCATCTCATCAGCTTTAATCCGTTTCTGGTAAGCCTTGGTAACCTCTTCAGAGGCACCCTCATCGAGTTTTTCAAGACAATCCTCACTGAGTACAAACTTGTACGCTTCAGCAATAAGTAAAATATCCAAATTCCTTTTCCAATCCATGGCACTTGGATTATGTGAAGTTTTATGGATCAGACTTCTTTTATTAGACTTGGGTTATCAATCCATACAACCAATTCAACTATTTTGTGATAACAAGGTTGCTTGTGATATTGCCCACAATCCAGTGCAACATGATCGTACCAAGCATGTGGAAGTTGATAGGTTCTTCATCAAAGAGAAATTAGATGAAAAAATACTAGAGTTGCCAAAGATTAGATCAGAGGATCAGTTGGCGGATGATCTTACCAAGGCAGTGTCAAGCCAAAATTTCTCAAAGTTCATTGGAAAGTTAGGAATGTGTGATATCCATATACCAACTTAGGGGGAGTGTTGAAATATTTGAGGTTTGACTATAGAGATTTGATTGAGACTCTCTGTAAATAAGGAAACCATACAATTAGGATCATAATTGTAGGTCCTTAATTGTAGCTGTCATTTCTTCTTTTTATACTCCTGTACACCATACATTTCCACTATTTAACGAAAAGAAAAAGCTCTCTTTTCTGCTTATTTCTTCTTAAACATCCTATGTTATTTAAGAAATCATCGAAAAACCATGATCTTTAAAATTCTCGAAAAAACTTCTTCTAATTTTTAATTTTTCAGAAAAAAATCCTTCTCTTAGACTTCAATAAAAAATGACAAAACACATTTAATATGAACATCAAATGTAAATTAATTAAATACTATTTATATGATGATTCAACACAACTCGTAAACTTGAATCTGAAATAATTAAATTTAACATAAATAAATAATTTATTATAAGTATCTTTAATTATTAATTTAAGTTAAACTTAATTAGTTATGGTTGGGTTTAAAAGCGAGTTAGGTATAATATTAGTAATATTTAATTAGTCTATATTTGATGTTCATATTATATGAGTTTCGTAATTATTTTTAACCGAAATCTAAGAGAAGTAGTTTTACAAAACTAAAAACAAAAATAAAAATTTTTAGGAATTTTAAAGACGGGGGAAATTTTTTCAAAGTTTCTTAAATTACAGGAAAAATATGTCTTTTACTCTAAAGTTTAAATTAAGCCTAAACCTTCTACCAACTCTATATTTTCCTTTATATATCAATTTGTAATGATTTAAAAATTGGACCGAACTAACCTATTTGATAAAAAAATATGAATCAACCTGATTTTTAGTCCAATTTATGTTTATAACCTTTATGAAAAAAACGGGTCAGACATGTAATACACGGTTGGTTTCTTAAAATTTAGTTAAGTAATAAAATTCATCATTTGTTTGCCGCATTTGGGACCCAACGCTAACAGCATGTTTCTTCCTCTCTACGGAGGAAGTCACGTCTTGCACATTAACTCATGTACCTCCTTGTCATTGTAAATCTCTAGTTTTGATATAGTGAACTATAGTGCACATTAATCCCTACACGTTGTTCGGGATTGCCTTAAAGCTCGCCAGATGTGGGATACTTTTTCAGTGAACCTCACTCCTCCTAATTTTTATACAATGCCGACTCGACATTGGATCCTGAAGAACCTTCACCACCATCGGCATGTCTTGGGACATGATTGGGTGACTCTTTTCAGACCGAACTGCTGGTTCTTATGATCGTGGAGGAATAAATCCCTCTTTGATGCTAACTTCACTTGGCCTATGTCTCCTAATTTTCTCATTTTTTCTTTCGCAGGACAAATCCTCCAGGTGTCCGAGTGGACCAGCTAGGCAGCTGCAGGACCTTGCCCTTTGATGCAGTTCCGCAAGTTTACGGGTCCCAAGTAGTATAGTATAATATCGTCCCACAGGGAGTAATTGTGTAAGTACTAGACTTGAATCACTCAATTAATTGGACTAAGCAATTGTGAAAAAATAGGGAATTTAAATTAAAAGAAAATTTAGCTATCAAAATAAATAAATAAAATCGATGCTTAAACAAAGATGCGAATATCTCTAAGGATTAATCAAAATGGAATGTGGTAAGCTTCAAGGATGGGTTCACTTTTAGCATTTTCTATGGACTTTACCTAAATCAATTTATTAGGCAAATTTTTGGTTGATAAACGGTTGAGCCTAGAGTTTCTTAGATCCTTTTTTAAGGTATCAAAGGAGTATTACGCAATAATCCTAGTCTACTATCGTAGCCTAGCAATCAAGCATAACCCATTATGTTCTTTGCTCACCCGATTTTCTCTCATAAATTCAGTCTATGTCTAAATCTGAAATTCATAAGTTCCCTGTTTTGGAGTTTCGTTATTAACTTTCACCTATCGGTTCTTCAATTATAGTTAATTAAATTAATAGTTAATTAAATTAGTGAAATTCTTTTATTTATGAAAAACAATTATTTATTTATTGTTTCTCGAAATCAAAGCAAAAATGCAACGAATGGGTTTTGGGGGTGATATAAGAGTAAATTGTAGAAAGAATCGTGCAAACAACTAATGCTTAGTAATGGTTGGCCAAACACAATACCAGCAAAATTAATATCAAAACAGAAAAATCAACTTATAAATTCACACTCATAAATCAACCGAAATGCAGTCCACAAAAATTAGCTAAAAGCTTCAACCCAACTTTAAAGCTTTGAGCAAACTATTCACTCATGGTAAAATGAATATCATAAAAATTATGCTCAGCAAACAACAATAAGAGAAATTAAATAATAAAACAGAAAATAAATGAGTTTTGGGTCTCCCTCTAATGTTGCGTCATTGAGCTCTCCGTAGCTCTCTCAATGGTGAATCTCACCTCACTCACTGTGTGTGCGTTCTCTTGGAGCTACTGCGTTGGTGTCCACTACTCCCTATAACGTCATTTTCGTTTTCCACTATAGCAAGATGTTGGCATCTGCGTGGTGCGTGGAGCTTCCTCTTTGACTGCGTCAAGTCTCCTGGTGGGTCAGCGTCTGCTCCACCGTAACTCCTTGCTGTTTTAGTTTTCTCCTTATCTTACAACAAGATCAACATTATTCCATATACCACCAGCTCTAATTAAAACCCCCAAACGTTACTCCTCAGTCCATGCACAAATGACAAATCAGTCCACACACACCCTTTTCTTTTCTTTTTCTCAATTCACTCACAACCCCCCCTCTCACGTTTTTCACTAATTCACTCACTCTCGGCAGCCCCTCCAGTCCCTCTTTTTTTCTCTAGTTTACACACACTCCTCAGTCCACGTTATTTTCCTTCAAACCACACACACTCCAGTCCACGTCGTTCTCTTCTTTTTTTCTCTTATGTTATTTTCTTGTTCACGCCCTCCCCTTTCAACTCTTCTATTTTCCTTTTCTCAGTCCACCACTCTCCTCAATAGCTGCAACGTAGAAGTACACACACCTCACCTTCAGTTCACTCCATGTAACACACAACTTGGTCAAGCTAGAATTTGGACTGCCTCTCGCTCAGTTAACGCACACCCCAGTTCACCTTGGGTTCACGCACAGCTCTCCTCTGAAAATTCTCCCACTTCACGTTACCCCCTCATGTTATTTTATTCTCCTGTGTAGTGCATGTAGAGCTGGTCTGCATGGGCGTTCTTCCTCTTTATTCTTTCCAGCTATCCTCCCTATTTTGCTTTGGAACGACCCTCCTTCTACCGGCAACCTGCGTGGGTCTCTTGGTCAGCTCCTTTTTATCTTTTCTCCTCCCTGTGTATTCAATTAACAGTTACGTTCCTTGGCTTTTTTCTTTTCTACGGTGGAGCCTTTGATGGGTTTGTTGTTCATTATGTTTCCACGTTTCTTTTTGTCCTTAGCCAACAGCCTGTCATATTAGTGATGAATGTAGTGTATCGTTGAGAGCTCAAATGTAAAGTGAGTGGAGAGGATTCTTGATGTTGTAACGTTGGTGGGGCCTTTGTCTTCTGCGTGATTGGCCCTAGTGTTCGACGTTATTTTCCCCCTTTTTTTCCAGCTGATGCTTTGCTTGATGCGTTGTGGTGGTGGGTCTCTCCACTGTAGCAATTTGTAGCTCCTCTCTTGTTGGTCTGCCTCCCTCTAGTTCACGCACCCCCCTATTGGCTGCAAGCTTTGATTCCCAACCTATTGACATGATGTTGCTTTTTCCATCCAAGTTGAATGACTTCACAAATAGCATAGAGCAATTGAAATTCAAGACAATGATAGTTCCAAGTCCTTTAGAAGATTGAAGCAGCATGTCATGTTTTGCTCCAAAAATAAATTAAATTTTAATTAAAAAGAGAGTTAAATAAATATGAAATGAATCAACACACAGCCTACACCAAAATGCAGCAATTTTTAGGAGGTTACTTAAGTGACCACGTGAAAAGCACATTTCCACCTCTAATGCTTGCATATACATTCGAGAGCATGATTCCTCTTAATGAGTATTAGGAGAGTTTTGTGACTTTTGCAAGTGTTTCAAAAAATCACTCAACATGCATTTTCTATAACTAAAATTAAGTGCATTTCTTACAAATTAAACATGAACAACTATAAATGCAAATTTTAGTAAATTAAACAATTTAGCATGAAAAATATGTATGAAGTCCAATAATTAAGCCAAAAATTAAGGAAAAATGGCACTCATTCCAATGAGAAAATGCATCCAACACCCTGTCAGACGCTATTTACTTGTCTTGAATAATTTGAATTAGTCAAAAGTTGTTTAGCTTATCTTTAGGAGTATCTGTTTAGTTCCTATTTTCTAGTGATTTTTAGTATCAACTTTGTTGCTATTTTTCAGTCTTTTCGGTTGTATTTCAACCTATATAAAGGCTTGATTTATTCAGTGAATAAAATAAGTTCAACAATTATCTTTTTCTTATCAGTGGTATCAGAGTCAGGTTGGCAAACCGTGAGTGTGAGTGAAAGTGAGTAAAATTTTGAGTGTTCAAGCAGAAAGTTTGCAGCAACAGACATGGCCTCAGATAACTATGTTCAATCGGCAATTCCTTGCTTCGACGGTCACTATGATCATTGGAGCATGTTGATGGAGAACTTCTTAAGGTCCAAAGAATATTGGGATGTTGTTACTTCTGGATTCCTTGAACCAGATGGTGCAACTTTGACAGCAGCACAACGAACAACTCCTGAAGCGGCAAAGCTGAAAGATCTCAAAGCAAAGAACTACTTGTTTCAAGCAATAGACAGGTCCATAATGGAGACGATTCTTTGCAAGGACACTTCGAAGCAAAGTTGGGATTCTATGAAGAAGAAGTGTCAAGGGTCTGCAAGAGCAAAGAGGCAGCAGCTACAAGCTCTTCGTACGGAATTCGAAACACTACGAATGAATTCGGGAGAGTCGGTTACAGATTATTTTTCAAGAATGATGGCAATTGTCAGCAAGATGCGGATCCATGGTGACAAGACAGAGGACACCGCCATTGTTGAAAAAATTCTTCAATCCTCGACACCAAAATTCAATTATATTGTCTGTGCCATCGAATAATCCAATGATATTGAAGAACTTTCAATTGATGAGCTGCAAGGTTCGTTATTGGTTCATGAGCAGAAACTCCAACACCAAGACAAAGAAGAATAAGCATTGAAGTTAGCAACCAATCCAAAAGGCCATAATCGAAGAGGTCGAGGACGAGGAAGAGGATTTCACTAACGCAGTAGCTCCAACGATAAGAGATTAGAAGGCTCTTCATCTGATTGTGCGCAAAGTTGAGGTCGAGGGTGACATGCAACAAGTTTCGGGCCATTCGACAAGTATAAAGTTGAATGCTTTAGATGTCATAAGTATGGGCACTACCAATCTGAATGTAGGACCAATCTCAGATGTAATGTGGAGACAACGAATTTTGTTGTAAAAAACGAAGAAGGAGAGATACTCCTAATGGCATGCCAAGAGAAAGAAGTGTCTTCACCAACCTTATGGTACCTCGACATAGGCTGTAACAATCATATGTGCGGCAATAAGGAGACGTTTTCTTTGATCGATGTATCTCACCGCGCCGAAGTGAAACTTGGAGATGCCTCCACCCTTAAAGTAATGGGAAAAGGTACTATCCAAGTCTCTTTGGAGAGTAAAACGCAGACCATTAATGATATTTTTTATGTTCCTGAATTGAAATCCAACCTCTTGAGTGCCGGCCAATTACTTGAGAAGGGGTATGGAATTATATTTAAAAATGGAGTTTGCAAGATTTATGATTAGTGTCAGAATTTTCTTGTTCAAGTTAATATGACATCGAACATAATGTTTCCTCTCTATCTTGATGATTCTGTTCATGCTTGCTACACGGAAAAATTAAAGGACAAAGCATGGATATGGCATTTCAGATATGTGCATCCTAATTTTGGTGGCTTGCAGACACTACACCAAAAGAATATGGTGGAAGGACTTCCTCTTATTACAATTCCATCGGGAGTGTGCGAAGATTGTGTTGTTAGCAAACAACATCGAGCTCAGTTTCCACACGGCAAAGTGTGGAGAGCTAATAAGCAACTTAAGTTGATCCATTCAGATCTTTACGGTCCAATCACACCGGTTTCTAATGGAGGTAAATGATATTTGATCACATTCATTAATGATTTCAGTCGAAAGGTGTGGGTATATTTCTTGAAAGATAAGACTGAAGCTTTCGAAGCATTTAAGAATTTCAAGAGTCTTGTCGAAAAGGAGAGCGGCAATTTAATCAAAGTTCTTCATACGAACCGTGGAGGTGAGTACATGTCTCTTGAATTTGATGATTTTTGTGCAAAGTATGGAATTCATAGGCAGCTCACTGCAGCCTATACACCACAACAAAATGGTGTATGTGAGAGGAAAAATCGAACTATTCTCAACATGGTTCGAAGACTGCTACGAAGAAGTGGAATTTTGAAGAATTTTTGGCCGGAGGCAGTAAATTGGAGTGTCCATCTCTTGAACAGAAGTCCCACACTTGTTGTTCTGAATATGACACCTGAACAAGCTTGGAGTGGACAGAGACCAACAATTGATTACTTCATAATCTTTGGGTGTATTGCATATGCTCATGTTCCAGATCAGAAGTGAAAAAAACTTGACGATAAGGGGGTAAAATGTGTCTTTCTTGGCGTAAGTGATCATTCGAAAGCTTACAAACTCTATAATCCCGTAACCAAGAAGATTGTAATTAGTCGTGATGTGGTTTTTTATGAAGAAAGGTTTTTGCCTTGGAATGATCAAGCTCAAAATGCAGCTCCAATAGCAGCTGATTTTGAAGAAATCAAGGAGGAACTTCAACATCAGAATTTAATCAATAATAATTCTGAACCTGTTGAAGCAGTGATGCAACAGCCCGATTCCGAAGTAGCTTCGACACCTAGTGAACGTCCTCATCGCCATCGACAAAGGCCAACATGGATGCAAGATTATGAGGTGTCCGGAATCGATCAAAGTGAAGATCCATTAATCCATTTTGCCTTGTTCGTAGATAGTGACCCAACTACTTTTGATGAAGCAGTAAAAGATAAAAGGTGGAGAGAAGCAATGAAGGTAGAGATTGAAGCGATTGAGAAAAACAACACTTGGGAATTAACAAATCTTCCCAAAGGCCACAACACTATTGGTGTCAAATGGGTCTACAAGACAAAGCTGAACAAGGATGGCGGCATTGACAAATACAAGGCACGGTTGGTGGCAAAAGGTTACAAGCAAGAATATGGGGTGGACTACAAAGAGGTGTTTGCGTCGGTTGTGAGACTCGACACAATTCCGTTGGTGATTGCACTAGCAACTCAGAATTATTGGTCGATTCATCAATTAGATGTGAAGTCCTCCTTTTTACATGGTGATCTTCAAGAACAGGTATTTGTTGACCAACCCCTTGGATATGTGAAGTCTGGTTGTGAGCATAAAGTCTACAAATTAAATAAGGCGTTGTATGGATTACGACAAGCTCCTCGAGCTTGGTACTGTAGAATCGAAGCTTATTTTTTGAAGGAAGGTTTTACCAAGTGTCCTTATGAACATACTTTGTTTATTAAGGGTGGTCATGATGGGAAATTTCTTTTAATATGCTTGTATGTAGATGATCTCATTTACACAGGGAATGATGGTGTCATGATGGAGAGATTCAAGCAATCGATGATGCATGAATTCGAGAAGACTGATCTCAGATTGATGAACTATTTCTTAGGCATTGAAGTACATCAATTTGCTGTTGGTACTTTCATTTGCCAAAAGAAATATGTGCAAGAGATTTTAGAGAAGTTTCAGTTGAAGGATTGCAATCCAGTTTCTACACCAACTGAAGTTGGATTAAAGCTCACCAAAGATCCTGATGGAAGGAAAGTAAACTCCACCATGTACAAGCAAATTGTGGGGAGTCTGATGTACTTAACAACAACAAGGCTAGACATCATGTATGGTGTTAGTCTCATTAGTCGATACATGGAGAGTCCCACCAAAAAACACTTGCAGGCTGCTAAGCGTATTTTGCGCTATTTGAAAGGGACTGCACCTCTTGGGCTGCTTTACAAGAAAGAAGAAAATTCAAATTTGTTGGGTTTCACAGAAAACGATTATGCAGGAGATATCGAGGATCGGAAAAGCACTTCAAGCTATGTATTTATGCTTGGTTTAGCCGCTGTCTCATGGGCTTCAAAGAAACAACCCATAGTCACTCTTTCAACAACAGAAGCTGAATTTGTTGCAGCCACATCAAGTGCTTGCCAAGCTGTTTGGTTGAGGAAGATTCTTGGAGAACTTCAGTTCGTACAACAAGAAGCAACAACGATCTTCTGTGATAATAATTCAACCATCAAATTATAAAGAAACCTAGTTCTACATGGAAGAAGCAAGCACATCGATGTGAAGTACCATTTGTTGAGAGATCTTACAAGCGATGGTGTAATTGATCTTGTTTTCTGCAGAAGTGAAGATCATGTTGCTGATTTATTCACCAAGCCTCTCAAAATTGCTACATTTCAGAAGTTAAGGAAGCTACTCGGTGTTTGTTCGATAAATGTGGAAAATTGAAGTCTTTCTTGTTTAAACTGATTTTTGACAATATCAGTTTAAGGGAGGGCATGTTAGACGCTATTTACTTGTCTTGAATAATTTGAATTAGTCAAGTTGTTTAGCTTATCTTTAGGAGTATCTGTTTAGTTCCTATTTTCTAGTGATTTTTAGTATCAACTTTGTTGCTATTTTTCAGTCTTTTTCGGTTGTATTTCAGCCTATATAAAGGCTTGATTTATTCAGTGAATAAAATAAGTTCAGCAATTATCTTTTTCTCATCACACCCTTGTCACCAGCAACTCATTAATTGGACCAAACTGTCTCCTAGGTGGGTCAAACTCAACATAGACGGCGCCTGCAATCGCTGCTTGACTACTACAGGTGGCATTCTTCGCGATAGTGCTAACAATTGGCTTGGCAGTTTCTCCTAAAACCTCGATTGGTGCGATACGATGTCGACTAAACTCTGGGGAGTTTATACTGGGCTTACGTTAGCCTAGGACCTGGGCTTCCGCCGAGTCAAACTAGAGTTGGATTCTTTCGTAGTGTACCTTCTCATTTCTTCTTCGGCTCGGCATTCCCAGGGGCTCAACCTCATTATCATGGGAGTCCATGAGCTTCTCACGCGGAATTGGTTTGTTGCTCATCAGCACGTCTACCAAGAGAGAACAGATGTACTGACTGGCTTGCTACCCACGCAGCTCACTATACTGTCGGTCTCGCCTTTTTTGCTACTACACCTATTGGGTGCCAAAGCCTCCCTGACGAGGATATATCGGGGATCTGTTTCCCCATACTCGTTATGTAATCTCTGATGTTTTTTTCCTTTATTAAAAAAAAATTATAAATTTTTAAAATGTATGTTTCGGAAATCTTTTCGACAACCTTAAAATTTAGAAAGACTCAATTCTAATTAACAAACTCAATAGATAGTTTATTACAATCAAATTAATTAATTCCACAACATATATTAAACTTTTTAACGAAGAAATAAAATTATATCAATTGCTACTTATTAAAATCAACAAATAATTACAAATTAGTCATTTTAATTGGCAATAGGTTATTTTAGGATTATTAAATATATACATCTATCCAACAAAACCCGTGCGATTGAATTTAATAAAATCTATTCAATCTTACAATCAATTTAGAATCAAGACTTCAATATAATCTTCTAAATAGAATTTTAAAAATTAGTTACAAAAAAGAAAGAACACATGAAATTATTCTAAAGAAAAACTACTCTTAAGAAAGAAGTTTGGGAGAAGAACCCAATGTGTGAGAGCCAAAAAAAAAAAAAAAAAGCCAGACTTAAGACTCACCCACGTATGGTTATCTCCTTTGAATGCAAAAAATGGAAAGCAAAACCAGCGCGCGTCCAGGCATCCTAGAGACGTCACCAAAACCTGGTCAGCTGCCTTTACGTAAAATTTTCAGAAAGACCTCTCCAAACAAAAGACGTCCCTTTTCTTTTTAAAACAAACCCTCAGCGCATGTTAAAATAGTTGATGAAGGGCAGAAAGTTTTTATAAGCTTAAATTTAACTTAAAGATCGAATCAATTTCTAGATTAAAATTTGATTTTAAATTGATTTAAATTAAAATTTGAATTTATAATATAATTTTTTATTATCAAAGTTTGAATCTTATTTAAAATTTAATGGAAATTAATTTTGTTTGATGACTTTAAATTAGCTTGGATCGAGTTGATCCCAAACTTTTTGCCAACTCTAATTAAATTGCAAAAGCAATTACAAGATATACGTCAAGAATAATGCAAACAAAATTACGAAAATTACCATAAGAGCCAAGCACAAACCATTAACCATGTTATAAGAGTATATTCGTAAGCATCCTAGTATCCTTGATATTCAAGTGTTGGGTTTGGCACTTGAATCAATTTCTTCGTTCACACTCAATGTAGTTTCCAGGAAACAGACATAGTGATGTTGACAATCAGTAAAACCGCGTTAAGAATCGGAGATGCATGGACAGACCACTATCGCTGCAATTTCTAGGTCCTTTGCATGTTGAATATAAGCATATTAATTAACTCTTATCTTTCCCCGTTCCAACAAGAACGAGACAAGTCTCCAGTTTCTAATTTATAATGACTACCCAACTCGTATCCTTTACGTTGGAAAGTTTTCTGTGTATTTCCATGAAAAAGAAAAGAAGAAAAATGCATTTGTAGATTTGGAAGATTGTTGATAGTCAAGTATATATTTGCGGTTTATTTTAATAGAGTTTCTCTCTAAGTTAATTTTCCTGCAGGATCCTTAGTAACAGCCCCTGAGAAATATGAAGACATCTCAAGATTCAAGTTTCTTGCGAAGTTTCAGACTATTGAAACCATTTCTGTCCTTTGACTCTTTAAATCCAGCAGCAGAATTTGGATTTTGATAAGCCACAAGGCTACTTGTCTTTTTAAACGCGGACGGAAATAAGCCTAAGGTGTCCTAAAAACTTTTGGGTACGATTCCAAAAATGTAGTTAATAGTATTTAACTATGTAAAAAATTATTGGTAATGATTGTTATAACCCTCATCCCACATCCCGATGTGGGATGAGAATATGAGAGGAGGAGAGGGGCTTATAAAAGAAAGCCCTCTCCTCTTACCTCTATGTACCAAAAAATACAAATATCTTCTTAAACAAATTAGAGGGTTAAATTTGTAATTCCTATTTTGTTATAGTGAAATTCTTCTCTCTCCGTGATTTTTATCCTATTGGGGTTTTCTATGTAAATTTCTTGTGTTCTTTCCTTGCTTTTCTTTCCAACAAGTAGTATCAGAGCTACGCTTGGGTTAAGTTTAAATCTATTTACCGTATGTTCTGTGGTTGCCACTTAGTGTGGATCCCCCACATCAAAAAGTAAATTAGATTTTGCAGTTACTCTCGGGTGTGCTTGTGGGATCACCTTTCGGTTTTCATACTTAGTGGGACCCACTGTCTCGGGATATTCTGAAATTGCTCAGTGTCATCATTTGTGAGGCTCGTTTCGTGTGGGGCCCTCGAGATTACTATTCACGTGTGGGGCCCGCGAGATTACTATTCACATCGTGAAATAGTGAGAGGAGCTTTTCGGCAGAATGTCATAAATGAAAGGGGAATATAAGGTGGATAAATTCAACGGTGGAAATTTCTCAATTTGGAAGATGAGAATGGGGGCTATTTTGGTGAAAGATAAGTGCCTCGCAGCAATCGTTAAAAGGCTAGAGAATATCACCGATGAAAAATGGGAAGAAATGGATGCAAATGCAACGGCAAATTTACATCTCAGATTGGCAGATGAGATATTGTCCAGTATAGAAGAGAAGAAGACAACCAAAGAAATTTGGGATTATCTTACAAGTATATACGAGGCAAAATCCCTACACAATAGAATATTTCTCAAGAGGAAGTTGTACACTTTGCGGATGTCAAAATCTTCGACAGTGACTGAGCACGTCAATACATTGAATTCTCTATTTTCACAACTTAATAACATGGGTTGTGTGATAGGGACTAGTGAACGAGCAGAAATTCTACTTCAGAGTTTACCGGATTCATATGATCAACTCATTATCAACTTGACAGCCAACTTGCCTGTGGAAAGCTTGATCTTCGACAATATTGTAGCTGCGATCATTGATGAGGAAAAGCGACGCAAGAATAAGGAGGGAACTTCACAGTAAGTAGAGGCATTGGCGGTAACGAGAGGCAGATCGATGGAACGTGATTCTAGTGGGAGTCAACAACAAGGAAGATCGAAATCTCAAAGTAAGAAAAAATTCAAGTGCCATAATTGTGGCAAGAAAGGTCACTACAAGAAAGATTGTTGGAACTTGAAACAGAGTTCTGGTCCTCAGGGAAGAATTGCTGACCCTCAAGGAAATGTTGCAAGCAGATTTGACATTGATAATGCTTTGACTTGTGAAGCAGCAATAACACGTGATGGCAAAAGGATGACGTAGGATATGTGGTTGGTTGATTCTGGTGCAACCTATCACATGACCTCTCGTAAAGAATGGTTCTATCAGTATGAACCAGTCTCAGGAGGTGTTGTATACAGCTGCAGTGATCAAGCCATGAATGTTGTTGGAATTGGATCCATCAAGATGAAAATGTATGATGGAACTGTTCGTACCATTCAACAGGTACGACATGTTGAGGGAATTCGGAAGAATTTATTGTCGTTGGGACAATTAGACGACCTCGGTTGTAAGATGGAGTGTGAAAGGGGAATTATGAAGATAGTTCGTGGAGCGCTAGTGATAATGAAGGCAGAGAAGCTAGTTGCTAACTTGTACATGGTAGCTAACTTGTACATGGTAAAGGGAGAGACTTTGGTGGATGGAGAAGCTTCAGTTGCCTCGAGTAACAATGAGAGGTCTTCAATGATATGGCACAGGAAACTTGGTCATATTTCGGAGCAAGGAATGAAGATTCTTGTAGACCGGAAGCTACTTCCTGGGCTTACAAAGGTTTCACTACCATTTTGTGAGCAGTATGTGACAAGCAAACAACATCGGTTGAAGTTCAACACATCAGACTCTAGAAGCACAAATGTTCTAGAACTGGTTCACTCTGATGTATGGCAAGCACCGGTTGTGTCACTGGGAGGAGCGAAGTACTTCGTATCATTCATTGATGATTATTCCAGGAGATGTTGGGTGTATCCAATCAAAAGCAAGGGAGATGTGTTTCAGACCTTCAAGGGATACAAAGCGCGAGTCCAGTTGGATACCGGAAAGAAGATTAGATGCCTCAGGACAGACAATGGAGGAAAATACACTGGTGCAGAGTTTGATAGTTACTGTAAACAAAATGGTATCAAGCGACAGTTCACAACGGCATATACTCCACAACAGAACGGTGTGGAAGAGCGAATGAACAGAATGTTACTAGAGAGAACCAGAGCAATGTTGGCGACAGCTAGTCTGGAGAAGTCCTTTTGGGCTGAAGCTGTCAACACCGCTTGTTATGTGATCAACCGGAGTCCGTCATCGACAATTGATTTGAGGACACCGATGGAGTTGTAGACAGGTAAACCAGTAGATTATTATAATCTTCATGTTTTCGAAAGTCCTGCATATGTGATGTACCATGCCCAGGATGTTTCAAAGTTGGATCCGAAGTCTAGGAAATGTATTTTCGTAGGCTATGCTGATGGTGAAAAGGCGTATCGCCTGTGGGATTCCACTACCCGCAAGGTTGTTATCAGCAGGGATGTCATCTTCATGGAAGATAAGCACTGTAGTGAAGATGCAGGTACATCAGGGTCAGATAGTACAGTGATACCAGTGAAGGAACATACTTCTGAAGTAGTGCCAGATAAGAATCCTGTGGAGAATGATGCTGAAGTCGATGAAATCAGACGATCTAATGCTTTGAAGTTGATGAACTCGAGACGATCAACTCGCCTGAGGAAGCTCCAGTTGGCATTCGATTATATTATGGATAGCAATGTAGCATATTGTTTACTCACTGAAGATGAAGAACCATCGACCTTTCAAGAGGCGGTAGGCGGCTCAGATGCGTATCAGTGGATAGCAGCAATGCAGGAGGAGATCGAAGCTCTGCATAAGAATCAGACTTGGGATCTTATACAGCTACCATCAGGGAGGAAACCCATTGGAAACAAATGGGTGTTCAAGATCAAAAGAAACAGTGATGACCAATTGGAGAGGTATCGGGCAAGATTGGTGGTTAAAGGATATGCTCAAAAGTAAGGTATTGATTTCAATGAAATATTCTCATCTGTTGTTCGATTAACTACCATTTGTATAGTTCTGGCATTATCAGCAGTACATGATTTACATCTAGAACAGCTAGATGTAAAGACAGCTTTTCTTCATGGTGATCTTGAAGAAGAGATTTATATGCTCCAACCAGAAGGCTTTGAAGAAAAAGGAAAAGAGAAATTGGTTTGCAGGTTAAACAAATCTCTATACGGACTCAAGCAGGCGCCAAGGTGTTGGTATAAGAGATTTGATTCTTTCATCATGAGTCTGTGATACAATAGATTATACGCAGACCCTTGCGTATTCTGAGAGGTTTGGAGGTGATGACTTTGTCATATTGCTATTGTATGTTGACGACATGTTGGTTACAGGCCCCAATAAAGATCGTATTCAGGAATTAAAGACTCAGTTGGCTAGGGAGTTTGAGATGAAAGACTTGGGACTAGCAAACAAGATTCTTGGGATGCAGATTCACTGAGACAGGAACAATAGGAAGATCTGACTTTCTCAGACAAATTACCTGAAGAAGGTCTTGCGACGCTTCAACATACAGGATTGTAAGCCAGTATCTACCCCACTCCCTGTTAATTACAAGTTGTCCTCTGAGATGAGTCCTAGCAATGAAGCAGAGAGGATAAAGATGTCTCGAGTACCGTATGCATCAGCAGTGGGTAGCTTGATGTTTGTCATGGTCATCACCAGACCAGACATTGCACATGCAGTGGGAGTTGTAAGTCGGTACATGGCAAATCCTGGTAGAGAGCATTGGATAGCAGTGAAAAGAATCCTTCGTTACATCAAAGGAACGTTGAATACTGCATTATGTTACAAAGGATCAGACACAGGTATTTATGGGTATGTTGACTCAGACTATGCAGGTGATCTTGACAGAAGCAAGTCTACCACCGGATATGTGTTCTTACTTGCTAGCGGAGCTGTAAGTTGGGTATCTAAACTGCAGTCAGTTGTGGCTACATCAACAACAGAAGCAGAATATGTTGCAGCTACACAAGCTAGTAAGGAAGCAGTTTGGTTGAAGTTGGTCTTGGAGGAGTTCGAGCATGTACAGGAGATAATTTCTCTATTTTGTGACAGCCAGAGTGTTTTGCATCTTACAAAGAATCCAGCCTTTCATGCCAAGAGCAAACATATCCGAGTGCAGTACCACTTCGTTAGTGAGAAAGTGGAGGAAGGGACAATTACTATGAAAAAGATCAACACTAAGCAGAATGTGGCAGATTTTCTGACTAAGGTTGTCAACACAGATAAATTCATATGGTGTCATTCCTCATGTGGCCTGATAGAGACGTAAACAGTATGGAGCCGAGAGAGAAAGAATTGTGAAAATTAATTGGCATCCAATTCAATCTTCAAGTGGGAGAATGTTATAACCCTCATCCCACATCGGTGGGATGAGAATATGAGAGGAGGAGAGGGGCTTATAAAAAAAAGCCCTCTCCTCCTATTTCTATGTATCAAAAAACACAAATATCCTCTTAAACAAATTAGAGGGTTAAATTTGTAATCCCTATTTTGTTATAGTGAAATTCTTCTCTCTCTGTAATTTTTACCCTATTGGAGTTTTCCACGTAAATTTCTTGTGTTCTTTCCTTGCTTTTCTTTCCAACAATGATTTCTAAAAATGTTGTTTATAATTTTCAGTTACAAGGATTTCACGATACTTTAGATTAAGAAACAGAAGCGTTGCTAAAAATTATAGGCAATGTTTTTTACACATTTAGTTATGATTTCTTTGGTAGCCAAATCTCAAACAAATGTTGTTGTGATATTGCAAACTATCTTATTCTGCAAACATTCTGAAACAGAAAATAGAACAAAAAACTATAAAAAGTAAAATAATTCATGGCACATCGTACACATCATGCATCGATATTCTTGACAAGTGTGACAAGCTCTTTGCACACATTGTTGATAACTGAGGACACACGAGTGTAGGCTGCTCTAATGTACTTGAACAACATTGTGTGTGAAGCCAAACAGATGAAGGAGACAATAGCTGCTATCCAGAGCACCATCACAAGGTCCTGAGGTGAATTGGCAATGATTCCGCAAATAAAAGCTCCGACGGACGACAACATTAGAATGTGCAGCCCGAGTTTGAAGGGAAGGTCTTGCATCAGAATATTGATTACGGCCAGTGATGTGAAAAAGGAAACTGAATTGAACAGAAAGAACAGATGATTGATCATTACGTCATTTTTCTCTTCACTTTTGGATTGGTTAGTTTGAATAAAACCTTTTGGGGGTCTTAAAGCCAATTGAAAATTTATTGTAGCTAGCAAAGTCGCCGTCACAAGTACTGCATCAGGCATGCCCTTCAGAGACCTCAACTTGATAGCCTGTAAAGGTAATGGATGGTGCTTTTGTTCTGTCATGTCTCTCCCTCTTCGATTCAGAATTGTGTTTGTGTATCCATCTTCAGGAAGGACATCTGAAATATCCACAGCAGTGAATCCACCATCATTCTTGGCATTGACCTCCACAAGGGCATGATAATTAGGAATCTCTTCCACCAGCAGCTTTAAAGTCTGCAACTTCGTGTTAGAAAATTAGAGGGCACTTGACATCGTGCATGATTGCAATCAAAATGTAAGATGAGAAAAGAAAATGGAAGCTAAGGAAGCATGGAATTCATATAAGATCAAAATGAAATAAAGAAATGCTGAATCCTTTTAAATACTTGAAGTTGGTTTCCGGAGGAGGCAAGGTGCAGAGTTGTGTTGCCACCGAAGTCCTGACTGTAAATTATGGCTCTGACAGCTTCAAGATTGCCATGCATAGCTGCCAAGTGAAGAGCAGTATGGCCTCTTGGTGTTTTCTCCATAGCCGAGACAGGCAATTCCTTCAGCAGTTCTCTAATGTCTCTAAATCTGCTTTCCTCAGCCACAGCGAGCAAAGAAAATGGACATGTAGTTCGAAGTCTGAGTGCTTCCTTAAGACAAAAAAGTTCCAGGCTTTTCAACGGAGGTTGGTAATATTCTTCAACAGATCTTCTGCTAAAGTTGTAGAATAGCATATAATATTTAAGCAAAGAGACCTTAGTTATGTATCCCGGATCAAAGTTAAAGGACAACAAACGAAGAAATACAGAAAATATCTTATTTCAGTTTCATAACTTCAAACGAATTTTTTAAAGCTAAAATGAGCGTGAATTCACTGTCGCCTTCACAGGAACGGCTCCCTAGGACACGTTAAAGTTTTTGTTCTTCAGTTTTTTCAAAATATAAACTCTCCTAACTTATCAGAAATTTCTTATACTTACCAATAATATGAGCAACTACAGGAAACTTTAACCTTTATATATAATATCTATATCGGGGTTCGCTATCACAAATTTGATATAGGTCCGATCTATACTAATTAAGATCTATTTTCTACCTAGACTTGACCTATTGATTTAGATTATTTATTAAGTCATCTCATTATTTTTAATCAGGTCAAATTATGTAACTTAACTAATAAATTATTAAAAATTGAAAATTTTAATTAAATAAAATGCCAAAAAGAGAAGCTATATGAAATATACTTTGGGTTTTTATGGCTCAAGAAACTGGTAAGAAATTTCCTAAAGATGAATTTGAAACAGAGTTTAGTTGACTAGAACTGGAATCGAGAAATGGGTACGCAAGACTTGAGGGAAACATCAATTGAGTTGGAAGAGAGTGGAGCCAAGAGTCAAGTCTCCACCAAATTAAAGAAGAGAAAAGGAAGACAAGGGTAACTTCCTGCCGACTCCAAGTGGAAAAGCATAAAACTTAGATTGAGATTTTCAAGCATGAACCTTTCATTCAAGTTCCAACTTCCATCAAATTTCACTTTCTTAAAAAAACTTAACTTTATTAAAAAAAATAAAAGTTTAAAATGAGACATTAGTATCCCTTAATCCAATTTTGTTTAATATTGGAATACAAACGTAAATCTAGTTTAATTTAATTTAATTAGGAAATATAACACTATAATTATTTTTAATATTTTGTGATTAAATCATAATAATATATTTAATTAAGGGATAACAAATTTACAAGTATTTAACTTTTAAGATTTTAATTTATTATCAAACTTTCTAAAGTTTTGATTAACTTTTAAAATTTATATAAATTAAGTTAAATTTTTTTATTGATAGGACTAATAGATGAACGTAATATGTAATAGATATGTAATATTAATAAAAAATAAGATTTTAATAAGATTTATACACATTTTAAAAATTAGTTGTTAAATTTAAACTTTTAAAATTTTGTTACTAAATAAAATTTCAAAATTAAACACTTTTAAATATGTTATCTCCTAATTGATATCGAACAAGTTACACAGCTAAGATAATTAGAAATTTGCACCAAAATAGTTATCCCTTAATTATTATTACACATTGTCTTGTATGTCATGAACATCAACGAGTGTATACAACATAGAAAGTCTCAAAATAGGGATGGACATTGAAAAAAACTTCCTTACTTTTTGGAACTTCAAATTCATAAAAGCAGTAAAGAAATCTTTATAAATTAATAAAAGTATCTTAGTGATATCATTCAATAACAGGCTTATAAGATTCTTGTAACATCCCGTTGAATTTACGAGAATTTTTGATAAATTAAAAAGTGCAATTCATGTTTATGCTAAATTTGACATACACATTTTTGCACATTAATATGATTGTACATACATTCATGATATTTTTTCGGGTATAATTGAGTTGTTAATGTGATTAAACTGTGATTTGGCAAATTTGATGATAATTCGAGTATTTTAGATTTTTTGGTAAATTTTTGGACTAAAAAAATATTAAAATTTGGACTAATTATAGTGTAACACGTGAACTGAGTAACTGGATGACAAATAGCATATGTATATGTGTGTCACGTAGCAATTTATAATAGTGGCAATTGATGGGAGACACATGCATATCATGCAAAGAACCCACGTATTTTAGGGTTGCAATGAAAATATATTAGGACGAGTTACTGAACTTTGTTCATCGGAAGCATGTTCTACTTGGTTTTGTTCATCACCAAACATGGAGTTGCTCTCAGTGGTTGTCTATGATTGCTCATATTGTTGGAAATAAAAACTGAAACAAGTAAGTAACTTGACGATATTTTATGGTGTAATATAAACATGCATGCATGAGAGGGTAAGCAAAGTTTCGGTGATGAATGACTTAGATGATGGATCTGTGAGATAAAAGAGTGTCCAGAAAAGTATGAAATAAGTTCTGCTTAGTTAAATTGTGTGTGTGTTGATGAGTTAGAAGAATTGTATTGAGTGTGATCTGAGTTAATGGATGTGAGATTGAGTTTCGGGAAAATTACAGTGGAGTGAGAAAGTGAAAAAATCTGGAATTTGGGGAAGATGAGTTTTTGTGATCATACGTCGCGGCGTTCATTTTTGTTCTCTTCACGACGCATCCTCTTTGTACGTCGCGACGCGTGCTTCACCCTTGAGCTCGTCACGGCGACCGTTGCACAAAAATCTGAGAAAAACTAATTTCTGGGCTGTACGCCGCGGCATCACTTTTTGTTCTCGCCGTGAGCACCCTCATTCGACTGCTCGAACATACTTTCGTATTTTAACCATAACTTTCTCTATACTGATCTACATTAGGTGATTTTTGATTTTCTGTAAACTAGGGACATAGGGCTACAACTTTTATGAAGAAATAGAGTTTTAATTCTGTCTCTAAGAGTTTCAATTTTTGGTTGGAAGTTGAGGTATGAATTCTGCTGGAACTTATGAACCGCCTAGAATATTTTGACGATATCTCTTGCTATACTGATCCAAATTAAATGATTTTGGTGTCTTTAGAAAGCTAGGAAATGGGAGAACAACTTTACAGAAGGAAGTTTTGTCTAATTTGGTCATTTACCTTATCTTATTTAGTATGGAAAGTTGACTAGAATATGTTTTATAGGAAAAATCTGAAGTGGTCAATGAAGCTATGAAATTATTTGACATTGTTTGGTCCAATTCAATTGTAATTATACATGGTATTAATGAGGATTTGATATCTGAATGTTTTCGATAAGGATCGCGTCTTTATACCCCGGAATTGTCATTGAACATGCATTGTGCATACATTCTATACATTGATATTTTTATAAAAGAACATTTTACAATTGTGCAAAGTGTAATAATTGTGAATGTGTTTTACCTATTTTAGAGGAGCATATCGGACATTGTCGGACCATCCAGGCAATAGCTTATTGAGCGTACTGTGAGTCAACCTAGATGATTTCCTAAGATTGATTTAATTTGATTTGTTTAAGCTTCCAATATTGTTATATTGCTTGCGATTTGATTATGAATTCCGAACTTCAATTATCCGAGGAGATCAATATTCGGGAATGTATTGGGAGTGCTTTGATTGTGACTTTGTTTGCTATTAGAATTCTGAACGTTATTCTAAATGTTATGTGAATTCTCAACGGAAGTTGAATGCCGGACTTAGGTCCGATGATTATGAGTTTTGTTTGAGCATCTTATGTGATTGCCATATATGCCATCTTCAGTTTTGATGCATTGGAAGTGTTCCGATTTGATGTGAAACCCCTTCTGATATGTGAATTCTCAACGTATGTTGAATGCCGGACTTAAGTCCGATGATTAAGAATTTTGATTGAACATCATATATGATTGTTTGATATGGCACAATCAGTATTTGATGCATTTCATAAATGCATGCTCAGATAAAGGCGTTGTGACTTGAGTAGCTAGTACGAAGTGCTTCCACGTAGAACTTTGCTCCGTGATATATGTGTGTGCACGTAGAGCTATGCTCTGTGATTCTGTTCTGACTGAGCCCCATGGGTCAGTATTTGTATAAGTATGTGATAGGCACTCAATCACAACAATAAGAACGAATGTGAGTCTCATGCATATAGCATTCATATAAGATTGTAATTCATGAATGATTTGCAAAGCTATAATGAGTGACCATATGTTATGCCTTGTTATGTGAGTGTCTGAAAAATAATTATGTTCTTAATGAATATCTGTGATATATGTGATGTTTGTATGTAATCCGGTGAAATCATCAATGATGGTTCACTCATTGAGTTGCAAAACTCATCAAAAATTGCAATGTGGCTTTTCAGGTTCTGAGGAATTATTTCAACTAGGCTAAATGGAGTATAGCCACTGAGGTCTGTTATGGAATAGGGATCGGGATCAGTTTGCATCTGCACATGTCTTCATTGACTTTATTTTTAAATTATGTTCAACAAGAATTGTACAAAGTATATGTAAACCATTTGGTAATGAAATTACTTTATGGTTTCAAGTGTTTTGTATCTGAAATAAGCCCAAATTTAAGGTTGAATACCAATGTCTGTAAAGATTGTAGCATTGGAAATGGAAATGTTTTCAAATGACATGGGCCCAATTTGATTAGTAATTTCCGCTTGCATGTTCCTTAGTTTAAAGAAACAAAAGTTTTGTAATGAATTTTGACTGAATGATGGTTCTAGCATGTCACCCTTGCGAGGTACGTACTCGGATATCACCATGGATGTTGGGTACGTGTCTTGTGAGAGTGGAGTGCTACATTTTGGTATCAGAGCCCAGCTTTAGTATCTTACATGGGCAGTTTTCGACATATGTGCTAAGTTAAGTGCATTTCAATCATGTCATAGCTGGCAGTAGCAACTGATCCCTAGTCTAAGTTGCATTTATATGAGTCACATACATGAGCAATTGTTAAGTGTTTAAATTGATGGAATTAGTGGGAAAAATGATGATCTGTCTGACTTTGAGAAAATGAAAGTTTGTGGATTTTTAAAAAGGGAAAATAGTATATGGTTAGATATGACGAATAATGATGTAATATTTTTGTATTGGTGGATGTATGACGGAATACGATATCGAGATTGTATTGTGGGAAGATATTCCTGAATGTGCTATAGATGTGAATACATTGTCGTGAATTGATTAAGGAAAGTAATGATATAAAGATGAATGAAGAGATTTAAAGTGTACAAGCCAAGGTGAAAGAAATAAAATTTTCTATGACTTTGAGGGGTCAAGATTGTGAGAATTGTGAAAGTTTTCATGGTTAAGTTAATTTGTTATTTTGTGAACACATATTAAGAATGGGATTACTATAACAAGTGTGAGAATCGAGCACATAAGAATTATATGTGTGGAGAGGATATAAGAAGCAATCTATGGGATATGAATAAATATTTAGTCATAGTTCCCATAATTTAACGTCTATGATGAACTAGAGTAACACATGAATGTGCTCATAGTGATTGATCGAGGTTAGATGAGGGTGTTAAAGATGTTATTGTGTGTGATAAAATCGAGGAAAAAGAAGAAGGGCAAGATTGTGGCATAGTTCCCACGACCGAGGTTAGGCGCAAAAAAAAAGATAAGTGTTTTCCTAAATCAAATGAGATTAAGATATTCTGAGCATAAGTTGTTAATTAGTGAATTGTCTTAAATACATCTTTAGATGAGATGTAATGATTATGAATAGTTGAAATGACCTTTTGGGGTACTAAGAATGTTTGATAAGCAATGATGGGAATAGTTGATTGATAAGGATTAGATGAACAATATAGTTGATCGTAGTAAGAAATCTTCTTTGCCAGAAGAAGTTCACCGAATATAGTTAAGTTGACCTAATGGTTTACTTTTAAGAATGAATGAAAACGGAATAAATTAAAAGAAGAATATTGGAGTTCTATGCCCAATGAAGACTTAAGCATAAGATGTAAAATATGCTACTGTGAGTGTATGCATTTTGTTTGAGGTAAAGTATCCAACTATGTGATTGGATTTTTGAATTTGAGGTAACACCCTTGCTAATGTGAGGAGAACTTAGGCCACATTATATTATGTGAAACTACGTTCGGGGAATACACAAGTGATTTGATGAGTGTGTTGCCAACACAGGAAGTTAAGTTTGTGAATGTAGTGAAACAAGTGGAGAAACTAGTAAGAATGGTTCGACATTACGTCAATGTGAAATCAGAGGAAATATTAGGAATGGAAGAATCTTTCGAGAAAATAAGTCAATTGAGAAATCAACAAAAATATGAGATAATATTATGTCATTGAGGAATTAAGTACGTATGGAATTATGAGAACTAATCGTGGGAATATAGAGTTATGGCAATATTATTATAGTTAAAAATACCTTTGAAAGTGGCATGGTATTGAAGAATAAAGTGATCCAATTTTGTTTAGATCAATTAATGATTGTGATTATATATGATGCCTTGAATGTAATCGAAGAGTTGAAAGGAATATTGTGCTTACTTAAGAAAATATGTGGTTTTGAATGTATATGAAATTATGTTTATGCATTAAAGAGAAAGCTATGCATAGCATATTTTGTTATTTGATACATATCATATAATGCATGTTCTGATAAAGGTGTTGTGATCAGAGTAGCCAGTCTAAAAGAGCTTTAAGCTCAGAATTTTGCACGTAGAGCTTTGCTCCGTGATTTCTATTTTTGACTGAGCCTATTGGCCAGTACCTGTATCGATATCTGAGAGGCACTCGATTACAACAAATAGTATCAAATTGGAGATTATGTAGTATGCAATGATGTTTCACATCAGAAGTTAAGATGCACTTTGTTGTAGCATACCAAACTGATCTTGTATGCATAGAAGCAATTAAAGTCTCATGAGTTAAATGTTGGATTTTGTTGGAATAGTCACTGCTTTAAGAGCTTGGAGACACTATTAGTGCAGTGAAACATTTCGGAATTTATATTCAGATAAATAAAGTTTGAGGTACTTATTGAGTTTGAAATAATTTCATACGAGACTGCGACAATGGATAGAAGTATTGAAGGACTATAATTGTACAAATAAGTACTATCTTGGTAAAACTAGTGTACATACTTGTTGCTTGACTAGAAAATTCAATAAAGGAATAACACAAATTCAGACATTGTGGATTTCTAAATCTTGTGCAATGAAGAGCATAGAATACTGAGTTGACCTTAAGGCAAATCAGAGTATTATTAGCTAACGAATGTAAAACTAGTTTCGCATGGACAGATTGGCAAAGCCCAAATAAAGGATTTAGAGTTGATGAATCTTATGAGGAAATTGTAAGTTGGTAATGAATCTGAATTTTGAGTTTGAACAGGAAAAGAGTACTGTGTGATTGTAATATGAAGTTTGTGTGTACAATAAAGATGATTGAGTAAAAGATTGTCAGAGATAGCATAAATAACAACCTATGCTATACATCCTGATAGGAATACGATGAAATAATGTCGATGGCTATCGATGTAAAAACAAGTGGTCACAGGAAATTGTTGCCAACAATCTTAACTGTTGGAGATACGTTTAAAGGTTATATTTTGGAGTTCATAGAAATATGAGGTCAATGCTTAGTTATAATTGACTTGAAGCATAACAATCAATATCACAGTGATATCTTTCGAAGCTCATATGAGGTGTTATGCGACCTAAAGAGTCGACTGCCTTTATATTTGGGTGAATAAGGCCTAAAAATATATTAAAGCCAGAAGTGACAGGAGATATTGATGATAAGTGAAATTGATGCGTAGTAGAAATTAAGTAACTTAAGAAAACAATTGAATTAGGTGAATCAACACCAAAGATTGGAATAAAGTGAGTTAGACACATGAGTTAAATGTATTCAAACAAAAGATATATGAAATATCAAGCAAGAGATGAATTGTTTTTGACAGTATCACCTTGCCAAGGTGTACTTAAGATAGGAAAAAGGATGAGTTAACCTGACATAAAATTGTCTATAGGAAAGTTTTGTAAGAAAAGGACTATTAACATAAGTTTGTAACACCAACAAAGAGGACTTATATGCATTAAGTATGATGCGTGAGTATGATAATAAATCGTGATATGATCTGATCCAGATGTATTGTGGAACTAGAAGTGAAAATTTTGAATGATCTGAAATATATTGAGGAGACAAACAAGATTGTGTGATATCTGAATAAGTAACGGAAAAATCAATTGATTCCATTGACTATAGTCAAGTAAAAGAAATTATTCGAGTGATAGTGCCAAAAGGGAAAAGGTAGAGCGTATGATGAAAACACTTACCCCTACCTGTTTGATTAATCAAGTAAGAATTTCGAGGACGAAATTTTTGTTAGGAGGAGAGTTGTAACATCCCGTTACCCATACGAGGGATAAAATTTTGAATTTACGAGAATTTTTGAGAAATTAGAAAGTGCAATTCATGTTTATGCTAAATTTGACATGCACATTTTTGCACATTAACATGATTGTATATGCATTCATGACATTTTTCGAGTATAATTGAGTTGTTAATATGATTAAACTGTGATTTGGAAAATTTGATGATAATTCGAGTATTTTAGAATTTTTGGTAAATTTTTGGACTAAAGAAAAATATTGAAATTTGGACCAATTATAGTGTAACACGTGAACTGAGTAACTGGATGACAAATAGCATATGTATATATGTGTCACGTGGCAATTTATAATAGTGGCAATTAATGGGAGACACGTGTATATCATGCAAAGAACCCACGTATTTTAGGATTGCAATGAAAATATACTAGGACGAGTTACTAAACTTTGTTCATCGGAAGCATGTTCTACTTGGTTTTGTTCATCACCGAACATTGAGTTGCTCTCGGTGATTGTCTATGAGTTGCTCATATTGCTGGAAATAAAAACTGAAACAAGTAAGTAACTTGACGATATTTTATGGTGTAATATAAACATGCATGCATGAGAGGGTAAGAAAAGTTTCGGTGATGAATGACTTAGATGATGGATCTGTGAGATAAAAGAGTGTCCAGAAAAGTATGAAATAAGTTCTGTTTAGTTAAATTTTGTGTGTGTTGATGAGTTAAATAGATGAGTTAGAAGAATTGTAATGAGTGTGATATGAGTTAATGGATGTGAGATTGAGTTTCGGGAAAATTACAGTGGAGTGAGAAAGTGAAAAAATCTGAATTTGGGGAAGACGAGTTTCTATGATCATACGTCGCGGCGTTCATTTTTGTTCTCACCGCGACGCATCCCTCTTTGTACATCGCGGCGTTCATTTTTGTTCTCGCCACGACGCATCCCTCTTTGTACGTCGCAGCGCGTCCTTCACCCTTGAGCTTGTCGCGGTGACAGCTGCACAAAAATATGAGAAAAACTAATTTCTAGGCTGTACGCCGCGATGTCACTTTTTGTTCTCGCCGCGGCGAGCACCCCTCCTTCGACTGCTCGAATATGCTTTCGTGTTTTGACAATAACTTTCTCTATATTGTTCTATAAACTAGAGACATAGGACTACAACTTTTTATGAAGAAATGAAGTTTTAATTCTGTCTCTAAGAGTTTCAATGTTTGGTTGGAAGTTGAGGTATGAATTCTGCTGGAACTTATGAACCGCCTAGAATATTTTGATGATATCTCTTGGTATACTGATCCAAATTAAATAATTTTGGTGTCTTTAGAAAGCTAAGAAATGGGAAAACAACTTTACAGAAGGAAGTTTTGTCTAATTTGGTCATTTACCTTATCTTATTTAGTATGAAAAGTTGACCCGAATATGTTTTGTAGGAAAAATATGAAGTGGTCAATGAAGCTATGAAATTATTTGACATTGTTTGGTCCAACTCAATTGTAATTATACATGGTATTAATAAGGATTTGATATCTGAATGTTTTCGATAAGGATCGCGTCTTTATACCCCGGAATTGTCATTGAACATGCATTGTGCATACATTCTATACATTGATATTTTTATAAAAGAACATTTTTACAATTGTGCAAAGTGTGATAATTGTGAATGTGTTTTGCCTATTTTAGAGGAGCATATCGGACATTGCCGGACCATCCAGGCAATAACTTATTGGAGCATACTGTGAGTCAACCTAGATGATTTCCTATGATTGATTTAATTTGATTTGTTTAAGCTTCCAATATTGTTATATTGCTTGCGATTTGATTATGAATTCCGGAATTCAATTGTCCGAGGAGATCAATATTCGGGAATGTATTGGGAGTGCTTTGATTGTGACTTTGTTTGTTATTGGAATTCTGAACGTTATTTTGAATGTTACGTGAATTCTCAACGGAAGTTGAATGCCGAACTTAGTTCCGATGATTATGAGTTTTGTTTGAGCATTCTATGTGATTGCCATATATGCCATATTCAGTTTTGATGCATTGGAAGTGTTCCGATTTGATGTGAAACCCCTTCTGATATGTGAATTCTCAATGTATGTTAAATGTCGGACTTAAGTCCGATGATTAAGAATTTCTGATTGAACATCATATATGATTATCTGATATGGCACAATCAGTATTTGATGCATTTCATAAATGCATGCTCAGATAAAGGCGTTGTGACTTGAGTAGCCAGTACGAAGCGCTTCCACGTAGAGCTTTGCTCCGTGATATATGTGTGTGCACGTAGAGCTATGCTCCGTGACTCTGTTCTGACTGAGCCCCATGGGCCAGTATTTGTATAAGTATGTGATAGACACTTAATCACAACAATAAGAACGAATGTGAGTCTCATGCATATAGCATTCATATAAGATTGTAATTCATGAATGATTTGCAAAGCTATAATGAGTGACCATATGTTATGCCTTGTTATGTGAGTGTCTGAAAAATAATTATGTTCTTAATGAATATATGTGATATATGTGATGTTTGTATGTAATCCGGTGAAATCATCAATGATGGTTCACTCATTGAGTTGCAAAACTCATCAAAAATTGCAATGTGGCTTTTCAGGTTCTGAGGAATTATTTCAACTAGGCTAAATGGAGTATAGCCACTGAGATCTATTATGGAATAGGAGTCGGGACCAGTTTGCACCTGCACATGTCTTCATTGACTTTATTTTTGAATTATGTTCAACAAGAATTGTACAAAGTGTATGTAAACCATTTGGTAATGAAATGACTTTATGGTTTCAAGTGTTTTGTATCTGAAATGGGCCCAAATTTAAGGTTGAATACCAATGTCTATAAAGATTGTAGCATTGGAAATGGAAATGTTTTCAAATGACATGGGCCCAATTTGATTAGTAATTTCCGCTTGTATGTTCCTTATTTTAAAGAAACAAAAGTTTTGTAATGACTTTTGACTGAATGATCGTTCTAGCATGACACCCTTGTGAGGTACGTACTTGGATATTACCATGGATATCGGGTACGTGTCTTATGAGAGTGGGGTGCTACAATTATATTCCAATTGATACTCCTATGAAAAGCAATATCAAATATCAGCAAGATGATGGTGATAATTATATATGAATTTTGTAACTGAACATCATATTCATAAAAATTAATTTTAATATTACTGATTCTAAGTCTAAAAGTAAATTTATTTATTAATAATCTCATTTGAAAAATATTATAAAACTATAAACTTAAAATTAATTAATATTACATAGATTAAAATTTTATTTTCTATTTTAAAATATAAGATTTTATATAACGTCATAAAATGTTCAATTAGGTTTAATATGAACTTTGTAATTCTCATTATAATCAATGGCAATTAAATTTTTGGTGCATCTAGACGATTTTTCACCAAAAGGATCATCATTTGGATAAACCTTTTGCTTAGTCACCCTTTAGCAACCATTAAGAGAGACGACACACGAGCTAGATAGAGCCAGCAGCAATTCATTAGGGATCTTTGAAACCACACAACGTCCCCAAAAGCTGGTTGAATGCTAAACTCAAACATTCACATTACGATTTTGATTGACGTTACCTGCACCCTAAAAATTTCTCGGGGGTATTTCTATGAATGTTGCAGGAAATTTAGAGGAAAGCTGCACTCTCCTTTCCTGCAGGACTTGAATATCACCAGTCTACCAAGTCTACGACTTACATTATTGGAAATTATTGTATATTAGGAATTTTTGTAGATAATAGACTTTGTAACCGTAGGATGTTGTTTTCCTTTTAGATTGGATCTGTTAGCTGACCTTTAGGGAAGTTGTCAAAGAAGAAGGGGCTTTTCACTTATATATATTGACATACTGATAACGAGTAAAAGGAAAAGATTCTCCTCCACCAACAGTGTGCTATCGTATCGTACATAAAATGCATTGTTTCTTCTTTTCTTTTTCATGGAAACCCAGAGAAAACTTTCTAACCACCACCAACGTATCGGATACGTGTTGGGTAGTCATTATTAATCAGAAACTGGAGACTTGTCGTTCTTGTTGGAACGGGGAAAGAAAAGAGTTATGCATATACTCAACCCGATATGTACCAAGAAATTGCGGCGATATCGTCGTCATGGGCTGTCCATGCATCTCCGATCGTTAACACTGTCACTGATTGTCAACATCACTGTTTCGTTTCCTGGAAACTTCCTTGAGTGTGAACGAAGAAGTTGATTCAAGAGCCAAACCTAACACGGCAATATCAAGGATATTCGACGGCTTCCGAATACGTTTTTTTACCACGGTTTGTGCTTGGCTCTTATGGTAATTTTCGTAATAATGTTCCTATTATTCTTGATTATCTATATGTTGCAATTGCATTCTTAATGTAATTAGAGATGCCAAAAAGATTGGGATCAACTTGATTTGAATTAACTTAAACTTAATAGATAAATTAGATTTTGAATTAACACGAAGAAAAATCACGACGTTATATATACCATCATTGTTTGTTTTATACAAAACTATAACGACTATTACATAAAACGCAAATCAGTTAAAACTATACAATACATTAGAATTTTACGCCATACAGAAGAATACAGTAATTTATACAATAAATACAAGACTTAATCTCATGTCTCGCCTAGAACCGTTATAGCTAACCACTTGAGAAGTTAAATTTTGAATTTGCATCGTTATACATCTTTTGTAGAAACTCTCTTGCTTTAGTTTGAATCATTTCTCATGTCATGTTCACTTTTTCTTAATGTTGGAGAAATCACTCATACAATACCTTTTCTAATTTAGAATATTTTACTAATTTGTGCCTTTTATCATTGCTATTTGTTACCTCTTTTGACAAATATTTTGTTGATCTTTTAAGAGTATTTGATATTGTTGATTGACTGATAGAGATATCAAACTTTTGTTAAATTTACTGTTGTAAATCTTTTTGACTTGAAGAGGGATGCTGATTTTTGTACTTACATAATGCTTTTCTTATCTTAGCTATTTAAGAAAAGATATAATATATGAATTTTATATTTTAGTATATGAAATTAAAGTACATATATCTATTTATAAACTCTATATAGTGTCGTGTACTTGAAACAATTCATGACACTCCATATTCTAACACTTCATATTCTAATGTACCTACATGTACTTTATTTTGAATCACGATAACCTAATATGAATAAACTTATTTTTGCAAGATTAATAAACTTATATACAATGCACCATCATTAATTAATTGTTTATTTATTTTCTTTTCTTAGTTACGGAAAAATTAATTGTTTAATTTGACAAATATAATGTACAAAATAAAATTATTCTATAAATTAATAAATATTAATTTATTGATAAATTAATAAAATATTTATTTATCTATAAATTAATAACTCCGTATAAAATAATAGTTTTTCAGGTCCCAAAAATATTCATTTATAGATGTTTTATTGGATATAGAAATATTCTACGACCTCCATCTTTCAATTCGATCTTAATTGAAGCTCGATACAGAAAAGGTTAGGCATAAAGTAAGGGTACATTACAACAAAAATAATCAAGTAGGACCTGAAAGTTTATAACAAAACAGTATCTAGGCCCTGCTACACTTGCTCCGTGCGAATTTGATCGATTGTTCCACTTTTGCTCTTCATACGCCAAAACACATATTTTGATGCAGTGAACACTAATGCTCCGGAGAAAATGAAAGTAAGAGCTGATAACCACAAAAAGCGAGAGCTCGAAATGTTGGAAGAACCGATCCTGACAGAAAACTTTGGGAGAGTCTTGTCCATGACAAGGACATAGACAATAAACGTTGTAATTACAACCAAAAGGAGAACAGCTCCGAAAGGAAGTGACCATATGAGAATTCCCATTATCAGTAGACTGGAGAACACTCCGACCGTGTTGAACAACATTAGGTAGAAGATGGTCGGAAGCTGACCAGAGATCACGCCTATGAAGTAGAATGTTGTCTTCGTAGCTTTTTCCTCGTCAAGTCCACGAGGCAGGTTGCAGATGACGGTAAAAGCAGTCCCAACGATCATTATTAAGACCACTAACAGCATATTCCTTGTCTCCAATTGCCAAGGCCAGAGAAGTAGCCTTCTCCGGAAAGATTGTGGCCTTGGCTGATTTAACGCTCGTCGGGAAGCTTCAGGCTGTTTCTCCGGCAGCCTCAAGAAACGCCCATCAGTTGCTCCGGCCTGGCGAAGGATGTGCCCAATTTGGATTTCACGAGGTGTTACGTTATGAGGATTTTGGTAGTAGACATCCAAGGCGGTCTGACCATTTTTGTTCATGGAATTAACACTCAAGACCCGGGGACTTGGATGGTTATCCGGAAGCAACAAATTCACAACCTGCATATGACATAAATAATTGGTAGGTATTTGCATGTTCGTCACATGTCTAAAGAGTAAACATGAGAGAGAAATTGGGTTACCCTGATTGACATTTTCGAAGTTGCGATGTGCAGAACTGTGTTGCCTTCGTGATCTTTCCTGTTCAGAAGATTTTCTAGTTGAAACTTCGTTACCTCCTGAAACAATACCTGGAAAGCCGTCCAATGTTCACCCTTCAGGGCAAGGTGGAGAGCTGTTTCGTGCTGGTGGGTCAGCCTCTGAAGAGACTCGGGACATGCATCAACTAACACCCTTATGGCTTCCTCATTTCCTCTCATTGAAACTATATGCAGAGGAATCATGGATTCATTATCCTCCACAAGGCAGACCTGAGAACCGAGTTCTGCTAATACCTTGATTTCGCGAACACATCCCCTGAAGGACGCTAAGTGCATGGCCGTGTAACCATCCTGGTTTTTTGCAGAAAGCAGTTCAGGTTTTCTTCTTCCCAACTCCGCCGCAACACGGAGACTACCGTGTTCACAGGCCGTGATGAGTAAAGGGTTCCCCCCTTCCGTAGCTCTTTCTGCCTCATCCAGGAGTCCTGAATTTGTTGAGAGTAATTGAATTACCTCATCGATATAGTCTTTAGTAATGGCATCCAATAACTGAGCAATTGAATTCAATGATCGGACCATATTAGGAAACCTAGAAAAAGGACTTTTGGGCCGTTAAGATTGAAAGGAAATCTTGAGTATTTATAAAATTCTTAAGAAGATGTGTGGAACTGTTAGATTAACATTTTCATGATGTAGGATGTTCAAACTTCATGTGGCATGATGTAGGATGGTTATGAAGTTATAGTTCAAAGTCCATCGGCTTTTTCCTCGAAGAAGCAGAGCAAAGTTGTGTCCCAGTCTTTCTACAGATTAGGAATCAGATATTATTAATCTAATTAATATGATGAGATGTTGTGAGAATCTTCCCAGTGACAATTTTTTGGACGCATTATATCTATTAGGATCCCAGTATGAACTTGTTGGACGCTTTATGAGATTAATATAATTAAGATTAATCTCACTTCCTATTCTAATATTAGAATATTATTAGAATAAGATATTATTAATCTAATATGATCAGATGTTGTGAGAATCTTCCCAGTAACAATTTGTTGACACATTATATTAGGATCCAAGTATAATACAAAAAACAAAACAAGGGAGAGAATGAAGTATGTCAGCCAGTGATCTATGTCTGAGCTTAGAACAGAGCAAAGTTGTCTCCCAGTCTTTCTACAGATTAGGAATTAGATAAATTATTAATCTAATATGATGAGATGTTGTGAGAATCTTCCCAGTAGCAATTTGTTGGACGCATTATACTAGGATCCCAGTATGAACTTGTTGGACGCTTTATGAGATTAATCTCATTTCCTATTCTGATATTATAATATTAGTAGAATAAGATATTATTATTTAACATGGTATCATTATTTAATATGATCATAGAATAATAATATGATCATAGAATAGAATACCTGGAAAGCCGTCCAATGTTCACCCTTCAGGGCAAGGCGGAGAGCTGTTTCGTGCTGGTGGGTCAGCCTCTGAAAAGACTCGGGACATGCATCATCAACTAACCCTTATGGCTTCCTCATTTCCTCTCATGATCATTATTTAATATGGGATCATTATTCTATGATCATATTATAAGTTCAACATCAAGTTTGATTAACTTATCATAGCAGTTTTGGGTCACAAGAATGAAGAAAATTAAAAAAAAATTATAAGTTAAAAAATAAGTTTGATTAATAGTTATATCTACAAATTTAATGTTATGAATCTCACAAAATGGAGCTCAATCATTAGGCCCAAATATTAAGTCTAGTAGGCTTAGTTGAAAAGAATCTCACATCGATTAATTTAGTTTTTAGTGGCATAACTCATGTATATAAATACATGCGTCCACCCACACATTACAATACACATCATACCATAAACACAACAACAACTTTGGACTATTGCAAATTGGTTATTATTTGACTTATTTGCAATTTGGTCCTCTTAGTTTGGTTTATTTGCAATTCAGTCCTTTCTTTTTAGACAAATTGTAAATTAGTTCTTTTAGGAGGCAAAGACAAGGTTTGGGAAGCATTCTTCCTCGCACGAGATTGGAGAGCTACATCGAGTAGCCTTTTTTTGTCTGTTGACAGTATTTGTCTAGTTTTATTCTAGATTTTGGTGCCTTTGGTTGTCTTCTGTGTTGTTGTTATTGGTTGTGTACTTTGTATTTTTTCTATTTCGAGATACATTTTAGGTATGGTTTTCAATTGTTAGAAGGAGTAAGGGTCGTTTGTGTCTATCCTTCTATTGTTGGAGACATTTGGTGTACTCATTCTATTGATAGTGGAGTTTTTCTAGACTATGTCCTGTGGATATTGCCTCTCGATATTTGAGAGGGTGTTATCACATTAAAAATTCTGGTGTTCTTTAATTTTGTTGCTTGACATTTTATTGTTGTTTCCATATTCGATCGACATTACGTCAACACATATTTTGTTTTAATCCGCGCGTTCTAGTTTCTGGGCACATCTTTATTGTTTTAATTCCCAACAATTGGTATCAGAGATTTTTGGTTTTCTCTCTGGTAATTTTTTTTGTTTGATTGGAATATGAAGCTGAATTATGGGAAGCTTGTTAGTTTGAATGACACTAATTACTACAAGTGGAAAGGGAAGATGAAAGATCTTCTATTTGTGAAAAAGTTGCATTTGTCGATGTTTGCTACTCTGAAGCCAGAGTCTAAAACTGATGAAGATCGGGCTTTTGATAATGAGATGGTTTGTGGCTTTATTCGGCAATGGGTTGGTGACAATGTTTTGAATCATATTACTAATGATTCAAATGCTAAGACTTTGTGTGAAAAGCTTGAGACCTTATATGCTTCGAAAACTGGGAATAACAAGTTGTTTTGGTTAAACCAAGCTACGTGTTTGAAGTAGAAAGAAGGTAGTTCTATTTCTGATCATTTGAATGAGTTTCAAGGATGCTTTGATCAATTGTCTGGCATGGGTATCAAATTTAAAGATGAGATTATGGGGCTTTGGTTGCTGCTCACTTTACTTGATTCTTGGAAAAATCTCTTAGTTACTTTGACTAGTTCTGCTTCTGTTACCATGGAGTTAGTGAAGTCTGATGTTTTAAATGAAGAAGTCAGAAGACGAACACAGGAGGCATCTACTTCACAATCGCATGTCTTGGTTACAAAAATTAGGAGGAGAAGTAAAGAGAAGGATCAAGGACGTAACTGAGGAAAGAATAGAAGTAAGTCTAGATCTCGATACAAGGATATGGAGTGTCGTCATTGTGGTAAGAAAGGTCATATTAAGAAGTATTGTTTCAAGTTGAAACATAAGAAGAGCAACCAACAGAAGAACAATGATGATAGCAATGATAGTGTTTCTTATTGTCACTAGTGATCTGATGACAATTGCTGATGAAGAACCGGTTAACATTGCTTCTGATGAGACTAGTTGGGTTTTTGATAGCGGTGCTACTTATCATGTGACCCCTCACAGGGAGTTCTTCACGTATTATTCTCTAGTTTCTGCTGGTACTTTAACAATGGCAAATCAAAGGTTGTCGGCATTGGTACTGTTTGTTTAGAGACTAATCTCGGAATGAAGTTATTTTTTAATAATGTCAAACATAATCTTAACATGAGGTTTAATCTGATTTCTATTGGTACACTTGATGACGAAGGCTATAATAGTCCATTTTCAAGAGGGAAGTGGAAACTCACTAAAGGTTCTTTGGTTATCGCACGTGGAGAGAAGGTTTCACGTTTATATTGGACCAAGGCTACAGTTTTTGTTGATGGTGTAATGTTGTTGCTAGCAATGATTTATCGAAATTATGGCATAAGAGGCTTAGTCATATTAGTGAGAGTGGACTTCATCAATTAACCAAGAAGAATGTGATTTTTGGTCTAAAAGATGTCACAATGGATAAGTGTTCTTATTGCTTGGCGGGAAAGCAAAATAGAGTGTCCTTCAAGAGTAATCCTCCTTCCAGAAAATCAGAGGTTCTTCAGCTAGTTCATTCAGATCTTTGTGGTCCTATGAAGATTAGGACACATAGTGGTTGTCTATATTTTATGACCTTTATTGATGATCATTTTAGAGAGCTTTAGGTTTATCCTTTGAAGAGGAAAGATCAAATTCTTGGCGCCTTTAAAAAGTTTCAAGCCTATGTTGAGAGAGAGATTGGGAAGAAACTGAAGTATATTTACACTAATAATGGTGGCAAGTATTGTGAAACTTTTGATGCATACTGTAGAGAGCAAGGCATACGACACCAAAAAATGCCTCCTAAAAGTCCTCAGTTGAATGGCTTAGTAGAGATGATGAATAGAACTTTGGTGGAAAGAGTCTGATGTTTGCTTTCTGAAGCAAAGTTGCCCCAATCATTTTGGGTGGAGGCTTTATGTACTATTGCACATATTATTAATTTGTCCCCTACTTATGCTTTACAAGGTGATGTTCCTGATAGAATTTGGTATAAGAAAGATTTATCTTATGACCATTTACGTATCTTTGGATGTGAAGCTTTTGTATATGTGCCTAAAGATGAGAGGTTCAAATTAAAAGCTAAGACGCGATAGTGTGTTTTCATTAGCTATAGCCTTGATGGCTTTGGTTATAGATTCTATGATCCGACTAAGGAAAAGCTCGTTAGAAGTCGTGATGATGTTTTTATGAAAGATCAGAACATTAAAGACATTGGTAAGGAACAAAAGATGAAATCTCCTGATAAAAATGATTTGGTTAATCTTGATCCAATCCTAGAGACAAAGACACTTGGTGATGTCGAGTCTGCAAATGATATTGAAGAGGAGGATAATCTTCCAGGCAATGATGATGTTTATAAGGATGTTATAGAAGAGTTAGATGCTCCTGCTGTTGAACCTGATGTTCCACTTAGGAGATAAAATAGACAACGAGTTCCTTCTACTTGTTATTCATCTCACAAGTATGTGCTTGTTATTAATTGGGGAGAACCATAGTCTTATAAAGAAGCTATGGAGAGTGGGAAGAAAAATGAATGGAAAGCATCCACAGATGATAAATGAAAGTTTTTACTAGATAATCATACCTTTAACTTAGTCAAATTACCTAAGGGTAAAAAATCTTTACATAATCGTTGGGTTTTAGGGAGAAAATCGAAGATTCCAAGCTATGACATAAAGTTTGATTGGTTGTCAAAGGATTTTCCCAGAAGAAGGAGATTGATTTTGATGAGATATTCTTACCAGTTGTGAAGATGTCTTCTATTAGAGTTGTTTTGGGTTTAGCCACTAGTTTTAATTTAGAAGTTGAGCAAATGGATGTCAAAATTGCTTTTCTTCATGGCGATATTGAGGAAGAGGTTTATATGGAGCAACCAGAGGGCTATACGGTGAAAGGAAAAGAAGACTATGTCTACAGATTGAATAAGAGCTTGTACAGTTTGAAGCAAGCTCCAAGACAGTGGTATAAGAAATTTGAGTATGTTATAATCCAATAAGGGTTCAAGAAGACTACTTCAGATCACTGTGTATTTGTATAGAAGTTCATATATAATGACTTCATTTGTTTTTGTTGCTCTATGTTGATGACATGTTGATTGTCGGTCAAAATTCCTCTAGGATCAACAAATTGAAGATGGAGCTTAGTAAGTCTTTTGCGATGAAAGACTTGGGATCGGCAAAGACCCTTCTTGGTATGCAAATTATTCGTGATAGAAGTGACGAGAAATTGTGGTTTTATAGAGGAGATGTATGTCTTATTTTGTGATAGTATGAGTACTATCCATTTGAGCAAGAACTCAATATTCCATGGTAGATCAAAACATATTGATCTACCATGGAAAGTATTGAGTCCTAGTTGTAGGTAAGTAGGCATGCCTAGAATGGTCTACAGCTGCTCATGTGATACTTTGGTGTCGAGACTTCGGTCTCTTCTATGATACTTCAGTATCGAGACTTCGATCTCTACTATGATATTTCGGTGTCAAGACGTCGGTCTCTCCTGTATAAGTCTTGTTACCCGCTTTTGTACATGGCTTAGCAGTCATTTGATTTTGTGTTCTAATATATGTTTGTTTCTAACATAAATAAAATTATGTTATGATTTTGAAGGGTTTGTACCCTCTTTGGATATTCAACTTTGTTAACTATAAAATTTACTCTGAAATGTATTATGTCTTATTTATTGTTTAAACAATCTGTTAATGCATGCTTATGTTATTACATGATTCATTATGATGAGTTATCACTTTATATATATATTAGATATTATTCACTAAGCTATATACTTAGCACGGTGGATTTGTCTCGTGTAGGTTCAGAACGAGGATTATAAAGACTGGGACGAGTCAACTACAGTGACTAATGGAGTTTGAGATTTGTTTTGATAAAAATATATTTTGAGTATATTTTGGCTTGTATATAAAATGTATGATTATGAATTGTTGTAAGTTTTTGTAATAACTATGTTTCAAGCTATGTTTTTTGAACAAATTTGTATTACGTTCATGTGATATAATATATGTATGTTTTGAACAAGTTTGGAATGATTTGTAATGTATGTTGCTTCAGTTTTTGAAAATACATGTAATGAATATTTAGTATGTTTTTTGTTTTTTTTTAATGCTTCCATATTGGTCTGTTATTTGTTTCTCTTTGTGAGTTTGATGTGTCACTCCCGTATCCTCCCTGGGAGTATTGGGGCGTCACAAGTAACCTTAGGAGTTGAAAAAAAAATTTATTTACTTTTATTGTTAATCACCATTTTTAGTCTAGAATTTTTCAAAAACTTATATACTTTATGATTAATTAATATATAATTAGTCAACTAAAAGTTAATGTGTGGTCAAGAATGAACTGGGGGGGTTTAAAAGAAAGGCCTAAGAAGAGCTGAGAGGAAGTGATCAAGAATGATATAGCCCCGATGGAACTTACCGAGGATATGACTCGTAATAGAAAATTTTAATGTACTAAGAGACGGATAAAGGATTTCACATAGAAATACCTTCCTCATTCTCTTAATTCTTTTAAATTAAGAGACGGATAAAGCAATTTCTTACTTCGTCTAGTTACTTTCTTGTAATGACTGCTTTTATTTATTATTATATTTTTATTGGTGTATTTATTTACTTATTTTATCTTTTATTGTTAATCTTTATCACGTTCTATATGCACTTGTATTATATATTACATTACATATTTTATATTTTATATGTATTTATTTATATATTATATTATCATTGTTTTGCATTACATTTAGCTCTATTAAAACAATCTCTCTACAAGGTAAGGGTATGACTGCGTACTATTAAACCTCTCCAAATTATATGTTTCAGCAGGATGTGTTTTTCTTGTTGTTGTGTGGTCATCTCAATGCACATAATTTATTAATTATCTATTTAAGTATGATGAAATTTTCTAATGATTCTCCTTTCTCATTTTTTTTAGAATTGGTAATGAATCGAGCTAAAACCAAGATGTTATTTAATTTATGTTAGAACCTAACATACAATTTTGAGATTGATTGGATTTCAGGCTAAAATTCAAACTTTGAGCCAAATTTCATGTTTATGGTTGAGTTTACACTGAATTCTAGTCGATTTGAATTAGGTCTCCTGAATTTGAAGATAAAAATTTTGGGTAAAAGACAAAAACATCCTATGTAATTTAAGAAATCATAGAAAATCATAAATTTTAAATTATCGAAAAAAACTCCTAGTTTTTAATTTTCTAGAAAATCCTTCTCTTAGACTTTGGATAAAAATGACTACAAAACACATGTAGTATAAACATCGTATGTAAATTAATTATATGATATTTATATGATGATTCTTCACAGCTTTTAAACTTGAAACAAAATATTTTAATTTGACAAAATAAATAATTTATTATAATTATCTTAAATCATTAATTTAAGTTGAGTTTAATTCATTGGAGACAAGTTTAAAGGCTAAGTTATTATATTAATGACATTTGATTAGTTCATGTTTGATATTTATATTATGCGTATTTTTCATTATTTTTAGCTGAAATCTAAGAAAAGAGTTTTTTATAAAACTGAAAATTATAATAATTTTCAAAATTTAAAAGATCGGGAATTTTTTCAAAGTTTCTTAAACTACAAAAGAGGTATATGACTTTTACTTTAAAGTTTGAATTGTGCCTGAACCTTCTACGAACTCTATATTATATAAATCCTTTGACAATTTTTCCAATAAACATTTCTTGCAATGTGTAAAGTATTAAAATTATATAAACAATTCTAGTTGGTTCATCAACCAATATTTCCATATACAATCTCCTTAAATTTCATGAGATAGAAGTACTTCACCAAAATTATGCCAATATACCAGTTATAGAACTTCTATAAATGAGCTTATATGGATTTAGATAGAATAGGTCTTCAAAATTGTTATATATTGAGAGATTATTATTTCTATTTGTAAATCAAGATCTTGAATTGCAAACTATTAATTACACTTATAGTTGACAATGGGCATAAATTTTTATAAGCCTGAATTTAACTTAAAGAATTCAAAGAGATCAAACCGTATTTTTGGTTAAAATTTGTTTTCAAGTCGATTCAAATTGAATTTTAAATTTTATAATAATTTTTTTGTCCAAGTTTGAGTCCTATTTAAAAATTGATCAAAATTAATTTTGTTCGATGACTTCAAATCAGATTGGCTCGAGTTCATTCCATTTTTTTTTGCCAAACTCTAATTAAATTGCAAAAGCAATTACAAGATATAGGTATAATCAATAATAATACAAACACAATTACGAAAAGTTAATTACCATAAGAGCCAAGCATAAACCATAGTATAGGAGTATAATCGCAAGCGTCCTAGGATGATATTCCCGTGTTGGGTTTGGCTCTTGAATCAACTTCTTCGTTCACACTCAACGTGGTTTCCAGGAAACAGACGTAGTGATGTTGACAATCAGTAAAACGGCGTTAAGAATCGGAGATGCATGGACAGACCACTATCACTGCAATTTCCAGGTCCTTTGCATGTTGAATATAAGCATAATTAACTCTTTTCTTTCCCCGTTCTAACAAGAACGACACGTCTCCTGTTTCTAATTTATAGGTTGGTGGTGGTTGGAAAGTTTTTCTGTGTGTTTCCATGAAAAAAGAAAAGAAGAAAAATGCATTTGTAGATTTGGAAAACTGTTGATATTCAAGTATATATTTGCAGTTTTAATAGAGTTTCTCTCTAAGTTTTCCTGCAACATCCTTAGGAACAGCCCCTGCGAAATATGAAGACATCCCAAGATTCATGTCATGTTTCTTGCGAAGTTTCAGACTACTGAAACCATATCTGCCCTTTGACTGTTGAAGTTTTTTAAAAAAATTGAAGATGAACATGTATAAGATAAGATAAAAGAATAAGTAACACTCAAGTTTTATTATATTATCAGAATAATTAACTTATAAAAAACTCAATTATTGTTAAATAGAGATTTCAATCAACAAATCTGACTTATAAGACAAGATTAAAACAAACTAAAGATCTATTAAAAGGAATTTTAATAAATTTATAAATTTGAATTAATTCCCAACATATCTTCTTAATTCAACATTGTAAAAAAGAATTTATGGGCATGAAGCACATCTCTCTACAATTCTTTTCTTTAGAGCACTTCTTTTCAATCTTTTAAATAGAACACTTCTCTTTATTCTTCAATATAAGCACTTTTCTCATCACTCATCTCCATAAAGTACTTGTCTATATGATACGTCTTAGTATACTTCTCACCAACTAGAAGAGGTTGTCTCCTTTAATCACTTGCATTGTATTTGCTTATTCTTCATTATTAAACTTGCAATCTATTTTCAAACGTCCAAATCTTTTACACCTAAAACATCGAGACTTCCCTTTATGCTAGCAATTTTTCTCTTCATGATCAAACTTCTCATAATGGCCATATTAAGGAATGTTTTCTTTCTTCTTTGACGACGAACCTTTGCCAAATAAGCTCTTTCCTGTTGGGAATTAATTCAAATTTGTAAAACTGTTAAAATTTCTTTTGAATAGGTCTTTAGTTTGTGTTTTAATTTTATCTTATAAGCTAGATTTATTGGTTGAAATCTCTATTTAACGGTTGTTAAGATTTTTGTATTTTGCCTAAATAAGGCAACCAATTTCATTATTATGATGATATAATAAAACAACTCTAATGTTACATATTCTTTTTATCTTATGTTATCTTATACATTTTTTAAAAACTTTAACATGGTATCAAAGCTCTCCAAAATCTTGAGGGACCTATGAGTAATTAAGAGAAAAGCTAATCAAGCAAAGAAGGCCAATGAGAAATCAAAAAACTAAAAAGATGGAGGGAGCCTATCTAGTAAAGATTCAATCATCAAAGAAGAAAAGAAACATTCCTCAATGTGACCATTGTGAGAATTTTGGTCATGATGAGAAAGATTGTTGGCATAAACGAAAGTTTTGATACTTTAGGTGTAAACAATTTGGATATTTGAAAAAGGATTATAAGTTTAACAATGAAGAACAAGCAGATACAGTGTAAATGATTGAAGAAGACAACCTCTTCTAATTGGTAAGACGTGCACCAAGACGCATCATAAAGAGAAGTACTCTGTGGAGATAAGTGATAAAAGACGTGCTCATGTTGAATAATAGAGAAAAGTGTTCTACTGAGAAGAAAAAAAGTGCTCTAAAGAAAGGAATTGTAGAGAGATGTGCTACACATTTGTGAATGTTTTTTTTACAATTTTAAATTAAGAGAGAATGTTGGGAATTAATTCAAAATTATAAAGCTGTCAAAATTTCTTTTAAATAGAACTTTAGTTTGTTTTTAATTTTATCTTATAAGCCAAATTTATTGGCTAAAATCTCTATTTAACAATTGTTAAGATTTTTGTTTTTGCCTATATAAGGCAACCATGTCCATTATTCTGATCATATAATAAAACAACTGTAGTGTTAGTATTATTTTATCTTATCTATCTTATACATTATTTTCTATTTTAAAAAACTTAAACACCTCTGCCATTTTCACTTTTTAGTTTCTCATTGCCCTTCTTTGCTCTTCAACTTAGAAAACAATAATCACTCAAAGAATTATACATGTTCATCTTGTGTAAAGCATAAGATAAAGTTAATATAAAAGAATAAGTAATGCTCAAGTTTTATTATATGCGGAAAAAACTCATAACTATTTTATTGTTTATAATATAAGATTAAAAACAAACTAAAAACATATTTAAATTTTTTGACAGTTCTATATATTATTTTAAATTAATTCTCAAGATCGACTCTTTAATTCCAGTAACAGAAGGCTGCTTCTCTTTTTCTAACGCAAACGGAATTAAGACTAAAGTGTCTTAAATTTTCTATATTTTAGGCCTAATTTTAAGCTTCAGTCTGGGATATTGCAAACTATCTTATGTTGCAAACATTCTGAAACAGAACATGGAAAAAAAAACTATAGAAAGTAACATTATTCACGGCACATCGTACACAATATGCATCGATGTTCTTGATAATGGGAACGTATTCACCTGCATCGAAAAGATGAACGAGGCAATAATTGCTATCCAGAGCACCATCAGAAGGTCCTGAGATGAATTGGCAATTATTCCGCAAATGAAAGCTCCAACGGACGATAACATTAAAATGTGCAGCCACAGTTTGAAAGGAAGGTCTTGCATCAGAGTAGTGATTACGGCCAGAGATGTGAAAAAGGAAACTGAATTGAAATGAAAGAACAGATGATTGATCATTACGTCATTTTTCTCTTCACTTTTGGATTGGTAAGTTGGAATAAAACCGTCTGGGGGTCTTAAAGCCAATTGAAAATTTATTATAGCTAGCAAAGTCGCCGTCACAAGTACTGCATCATCAGACATGCTCTTCAGAGACCTCAACCTGATAGCCTGTAAGGGTAATGGTTGGTGCTTTTGTTCTGCTATGTCTCTCCCTCTTAAGCCTCCTGCTCGATTCAGAATTGTGTTTGTGTTTCCATCTTCAGGAAGGACGTCTGAAATATCCAGAGCCGTGAAACCACCATGATTCTTGGCATTGACCTCCACAAGGCCATCATAATTAGGACACTCTTCCACCAGCAGCTTTAGAGCCTGTGTAACTTGGTGTTAGAAAATTAGAGGGCACTTGACATCGTGCATGATTGCAATCAAAATGCAAGATAAGAAGAGAACATGGAAGCTAAGGAAGCATGGGATTCATAAAAGATCAAAATGAAATAAAGAAGTGCAGAATCCATATAAGTACTCGAAGTTGGTTTCATGAGGTGGCGGCAAGGTGCAGAGTTGTATTGCCACCGGAAGTCCTGACTGTTAATTATGGCTCTGACAGCTTCAAGATTACCATGCATAGATGCCACGTGAAGAGCAGTTTCACCTCTTCGTGCTTTGTTCACAGCCTCTTTGTAAAAAGCAAAGGGAAGGTTGTATATAATTGATAACACTCCCCCAATCTTCACAAAGCAGGAGATCTTGTGCGCATGAGTTTTCTGGACCTCTCTCAAGTCTTCAAATCTGCCTTCCTCAGCCACAGCGGGCAAAGAGAATGGACATGGTCGAAGTCTGAGTGTTTCCTTAGAACATAAAAGATCCAGGCTTTTTAACGGAGGTTGATGACAGTCTTCATTCCATGTATCTTGGAACTGAAACAGATCTTCCGCCAAAGTTGCAGAAGAGCATATATGGTCACCTGCAAATTGATGGTAATCAGTGTTGACATTATCATTTTCAGGAATAACAGTACATTTGATACTCTTTAGACAATCGTATGCCCGGCTCCAAGATCCCATTTTTGCCTCAGCAACAAGGCCTCTATGAATCATAACACCAAGAAATGAAGCTACTCCAATATATTTTGTGGTTTTCTGGTTCAAGAAGCTTGTTAGAAATTTCCTGGAGATCAATTTGAAACAAAGTTTAGTTCGTTAGAACTGGAATGGAGTAATGGGTACGCAGGACTTGAGGGGAACCTCAATTGAGTAGAGTTGGAAAAGACTGGGACCATAGAGACTTCGCAAAAAGTCAAGTCTCCGCCAAAAGAAAAAGACAAGGCAACGGCAGCTTTCCCAAATTATAGTATTTTATTATGTCTCATAAATTTTAACTATTTATTTATGTGAAACTTGTGTTTATTTATACGAGATCTACGTAAAATTCACATAAATAAATGACTGAAATTTATTGAACACAATAAAATATTATAAAATTAGATAGAAGATCTGAACTCACATCTTCCTACCGACTCCACCCAAAAATTAGTGATTTTGTCTTTTCGATTAATTAAGATAAGTTTTAAAACATGAATAGTTTATTTAAATACTATAAAACATTAAATTAAACATAAATTTTAATTAAAAATATTAATAACCAAAATGCAACCTTAGCCTTTAATGTGTGCAAAGATTTCTCGGCAAGCTATAGGTAAAGATTTCTCTGCAAGCTATAGGTATTCTTATTCGGAAAATTGTATCTGTTTCTCAGGTTTCTGATTTCTGCATATTGCTATCCCTATGATCTCTACTAAACGACCCAAAGCTTGCTCCTCCCCTCACCAGACCTCGCCGTCGTTATCGGTTGCGACGGTTGTTAACAACGATGACCTCTTAGTTCAAATCCTTCTCCATCTACCAGTCAAGTCCCTTCTCAAATTCAAGTGTGTTTCAAAGCATTGGCTCTCTATCATAACTAATCCTCAATTTTCTCGTCGTCATTACCCTGTCATCAACTCGGTTTGTGCCCTCTTCGTTCAAAAGTTTTCTCATCCCCGCCAACCTGAGTTCGACTTTGTTGATCTTCATTCCAACAGCTCTGGTGCTCCTTTCCGATTTCTGACTTTTTCCAAGGACCCTTCAGGTATCAAGATCACTCAATCTTGTAATGGACTGCTCTTGTGTAGTAGTTATCGAGCAAATTCATATAAAACATGGTACTATGTTTACAATCCTACAACAAAGCAGTTCAGCGCACTTCCTAGACTACGTAAAGCAAGTCGTGTTCTGGGTCTCACTTTGGCTTTTGATCCCTGGAAATCACCTGACTACAAGGTGGTATCTGTACGTAAATGTGACACTTCACGACATCGTTGTCTGATCGACATTTACTCGTCCAGAAGTGGGCCGTGGAGGGTCTCTGGTAACCCTTTCACTGCAGCGACAGGTAATGTAAAGTTCAATGGTGTGTATTCCAATGGTGCTATTCATTGGATTAGTGATTATGGTCCTTCTCTTTATTTTGATGTCGATAAAGAACAGCTAAACCAAATGCCAATGCCTCCGATACCAGACGGTTGGGATCGGAGGAGGGTTATGTACTTTGGAGAGTGTCGAGGGCACTTGCATCTTATCGAGAATTATAGCCCTCCTCGCGACACACCATTTGATGTGTGTGAGATGAAGAAAGACTACTCTGGTTGGGTAGTCAAGTACAGAGTTGATCTTGACGGAGTTGCAAAATCATTTCCTGAGATGGCTAGGAGATACCTTGACCCTTTTGTCCTCAACTACTATTCTTTCCAGATACTGTCTGTTATTGAAAGTGGAGAAAGTGATGACTATACCTTCCTGGTGCTGCACGTACCAGGTAAATTGATAAGATATAACTTGACAGATGATAGTTTTAAGAGGCTACATGTTATTGGTCATGGAGGTGACACTGACATGGAAGACGAGAATGCAGAAAATTTCACGCTGATTGAAGCTTACAAGTACATCGAGAGTCTTGCTTTGGTTTGATGGAAAATTATGTCAGCAATGTAACTTCTGGATTGATAGTCCTGTTGTTATTTTGGTTCGATGTCTGTATTCTGTATCTTTGGTTTGCAAAGAAAATGAAGCTCTTATGTGTGACAGAGTAAAAAGGAAAGAAGTGTAGAATAATTGATCTATACACAATTTTCAATTCCCACTCTGGTTTAGTGTATATTCAACTTGAGAAGTACTGCAAGTTCCAGAGAAACTTGGCATGAAATCATCGTCAGTAGAAACTTGAGACTTACTTTAGTTATTCTCAAACCAACCAAACAAATTCTGAAGTCTTACAAGCATTGAGGTAGATGAAAAAACAAGGCCACTTGTGCTGGAAAGATGAATTGGGACTTCTCTATGAACAGGGACCATATGAGATCCGAGATCAGATGCTGCTAATGTTTCTGGTGATAAAGAATTCACAGGTTCTGACAAAGCCAATTTCTAATCCCAAATTGAAATCTGCCATTCTCGTTCAATGGCTGGAAAGTTGCAAATTTTGCTCAATCTGTGAAACACCTTCATGGATGAGTTGTTTCAGTTCCACAGTTCGTGTTATGAGGCAGAATTGTTCGACAAAGAGAATAACCAACTATTAGAACATGTCATTGTCATCACCTTTTCTAAACCACAATTCATTAAGTGTATCTCCAAATCATTTCACTGTACTTTTACACAATCTCTATAGCTTCTATCTTCCAATTTCTTCAAGCTTCAAGAGGACTTCTTTAATGTTTGGCCTAAGTGAAGAAGAAGGAGCACAACACGATATGGCAAGCTGGAAATATTTGAGTATGCATTCTTCAGTAGCTGGTTTCTGACTGCCATTGCTAAGAAATATGTCTGGGCGGTATAAATCAGAAATTCTATGATCAAGGACAGCTTTTTTCATGAAAGTTGGGAGATAAAAATCCATGTCGGCAGTCGGGTTCTCATTGATAGGGTCCTTCCCTGAGAGTAGTTCGAGTAATATGATTCCAAAGCTATATATATCAGTCTCCTCACTTGCATCTCTCATTTTAATAAGATCCGGAGCTTTGTAACCTTCAGCAGCAGATGCTTCAAGCATTTCCTGTCCAGCAGTAGGATTCAACAACAGAAATAGGCTGAAGTCTGAGATAAAGGGTTTATAATTACGGTCCAATAATATATTCTTGGACTTGAGATTTCCATGAATGACAGGTTTCTGTAATCCTGAATGAAGATGATCTAACCCTCTGGCTATGCCAATTGATATCCCAAGAATGACAGTCCACTTGTGAGACTCAGGATTTCTATCTGTTCATCAAAAAGAAAATATGTTCTGTGTGATTTAGCTAGGCAGTCCCACCAAAAAGGATGTTAAAGGGTAGGATTTAACACAAAGCATCAAGAAATTTGTAGGATGATGTTGAAATGCCAACTACTGCATTATGCAAAAGAAAGTGACAGAGATTAACAAGGAAAACCAGCAATACCTTTCCTTTTCAATAAGGAAAGTGAAAGTGAAAATGACCAAAAAGTTGGGCATCAGCTGATCAAGAATATGCATCAAAAATCCAAAATTGGTTAGACCAGATGAAGTTATTCCTTGGTTGAGCATCTGTCCCTCCAACCTCACAAGCAAAGAATTCAAAGAAACAAGAAGCAGAGATAACTAGAAAGGTAAAGGGTATAATTCTTCAACAATCTGAAAGAAGCAAGTTCAATAACTAATTAATCACAGATTAACTAATAACTGACAACTCAAGACATAACAATGGAACATGAATCTCTTTCTCTTACCTTCACCCATTTATCCAGAAATTTTGGAGAAAATATACTAAAAAGGGTACGATCCATATAACAGAGAACAGAAGCAGAAAGCTATGACTTAAATAGTTATCTTCGTCTGGCTTTATCTCAAACTATACATACCGGAAAAATGTTCCTATTCGCTAAAACAAACAATGTGAAGGAAAAGTTTCAGCATTTTCTTGGCTACCAAACGTCAAATATGGATACGAAAAGCTAAACAACATACCACGAATGAACTGAGCCAGACTGCCATGCCCGTAAAAAGGATGAACAAGAAGCTTTTCACCTCTTGGCCCAGCATAGAACCCTAAAAGAGGCACCAAGTTGGGGTGTCTAACGCTACCCAGCAACTGAATCACATCGAAAAACTCTTCACCGTTGGCGGCGGAAATTGGCCTCAAGAACCTAAGTAACCTTAAACGGTTGCTGCTCTGAAGTAAAGCTTTGTACAAGGTACCATAGTTGGATTTTCCAATCACCTCTCCAGGAGCATCAAGAATGTCACTGATGGTAAGGTCCTGACCACCTTGGAAAGTCACCAAGTCCTCTCTCTCTATCTCATCTCCATGCTTGTACTTAGCAGCTTCTATGTCATTGAGATTCCGTTCTGCTCTTATTCTCAAGAAAATGAAGATGATAAGTACGAGAATGATCAAACCAGTAGGTGGAGCTAGTCCCAGGATGAGTTTTAGAATCTGGGAGTTGTTCATTTTCAAAACGCAATAAACATTGAAACTCTCCTACTGACAATCCATATCATTCATGTAACAACTTTATAGTAGAAGGTCTAAGGGACAGAAAAATAAGATCTGGGTAGAGTCCAAAAGACTGCAAGAGTTAGTCTTGATGAAGATTCAGTTCAAGTGTGTATGGAAATACGTGCGAACAAGACAAGAAGAAAGAAATACTGTGGGGTTTGTACTTTGTAGAACACAAGATCTAAGTTCAACTTTTGTCTGTGAAAAACAAATAGAAAAAGTTAAAAACTACTGTTACAACGAAAATGGGATCCTGCGTTGGCAATGGTGTAGGAGAAGCTGTGCAATTAACTATAGAGGACTGAAATTAGTGCGACACATCTATCTAGCCATGTGAGGTTTTATTATCTGTTGTCCGAACGTATCATTGGTTTAGTATATAGTTGTGAGTTGTGACAGCCCCATCATTCTCATGTTTGGAATAGTTTAAGAAAGGACATATGTCCAATGTTTTCAAATTTTCAATATGAATGTCAATTTTGGCTCAACTCACCTGACCTGACTCAATCCGGCCTAATTTTGGAGCTGACTTTTTGAGTCACGAGTCGAGTTAGGCTAAGCATAAATCGGCTCAATCAGGTCGAATTTATGACTCGATTGAAACACTAAAAAATATATCATTTTTTATAAAAACTGACATCACTTTTCATCCGAACCAAGCTGGCCTGCTTGTGACTCATCCGGTCACGAGCCGACCCATTAACATGTATAAACATAACTTAAACTTTTAAGATAAGGTAAGAAGTTTACAGTTTAAAAAATTTAACAGGTATTAAATTGTCATAAAATATAAATTGAATAAAATTAAAAAAATAATTTAAAATAATTTAAAAAGATTATCTTATTTGTAGAAAATTTTAAAGTTTAATTAAAATATTTTAAAAATTAAATAGTACATTTTAATTTGTAAAATGATTTGTTTGTAAAAGTGATTAATTAATTAATTGGTTAATTTTAACCAAAATTATTAACTAAATCAAATTTGAAATTAAAAACTGAACCAAAGATTAATCGAATCAAGATTTTTATTATTAAATTGGTCAAATCAATTTGATTTTTAAAATTTTATATGTCTATTTTATAATTCTAAGTATTTGATTCTAAAATTTAACATAAATTCTACTTTTAAACTAGATTCAGTGCAGTTATATATAAATATATAACAATTTGTTGTTAATATAATTTGATAAAGGATTAACATAAATTCTCTTTTGAGTTTTTACATTTTAGTATCAAGAATGTGTTTTATTAAATAAATTTTCTAGAATAAACGTAAAAAGTTTGTATATTTTATCTCATTTAAAACATTAAAAATTAAAGTTATATTATTTTTAAGAAAAAGTTTAAAAAAAGACCCTTTTTTTTACAAAACGACTTTATTTTTTATGAAATAGTTGGACTACGTGTTAGATCAGGCAGACGCGTAGCTTGCCGATGATCGGTCTGTGGTCCGATCAAGCAGACTATGGTCAACCCATGACTTGTTTAAACCGAATCGAAATCAAACCGGGCTGATTTTGCTATCCCTACTTCTTAACAGTCTTTCTGGGGATGATTGGATTCTTCTGGGTCCTAATCAGAACGTTTGTTCCTCTTCAACGTCATAGACTGATGCGATTTAATGCCAACAACATTTGTTAGCCGTAAGATCGTAATACTCTGCAAATACAATAATAGAATCAATCATAGACAATTACAATAATAAAGATTTAGTCGATGTCCACCGTCAGATCAATAAAAAGCTGACCAATGAGGGCGCTATACGTGTCACAATTAGGAGGTCACGTTGACCTAAAGCCTTTGGCGGAGGTGGTTGAGACAACGAGCAAAAACACGGCGGAGATTTGGTGAATTGTTGGTTAAGGGGGCCCCAGTGTGATCGATCTCCATGCATCGCCTTCTCTGATCTTTTCCCGATAAAGCATCAAACGGTGGGACCCATGCCACTGCGTGAGATATAATGCTTTGATTCGTTTCTCAAAACATGTACCATGAGCGTGACCAACGAAGAGATAAAACTGTTTTTTTTTTAATCCACAAAATATTTTAACCGGAGTTTAATTACAGGGAGATATTTTTAAATCATCCACACTTATACTAATATAGGCTTTAATATGATGGATTCTTTACGAACTCTAAGTTTTAAACGATTGCATATACGAAGACAGTTTAAATATGTGAACTCACTTAAATCAAGAAAGTTCCTTACTAACTCACATGTACCTTGAAGTTAGATAAACTATTATTCTCAATTTTAATTATACAGTTCTAGTACAATATTAATTAATATTAAGTATTATTTTGAGTAACTTCTAAAATTTTTAAAATAATTTTTAATTTTTTTAAATTATAAAATAGTCAATTTCTAACTATTTGGACGTAATTCCTTAGGAATAGGATGAAGCTCAAAAATGAGAATCAATTAGTAATGGAAGAGAAGAAAAATGGAGGACTAATCAATCATCAACATTCAAGCCTATCGCTCAACCACTAGCCGGACCAGAAGCAACGATGATAAATTAATGCAGCATTGAATTCTTAGCTTTTCATAATCTCAAAATTCATGGCTGCCTAATAAAGATAAATGCATGGCAGGAGGAGCAGCATAGGTGGTCCTCTTTATTGCTACTGATGAAAAAACACACATGGCATAAATGTTACGGATGGCATTTTTGTCCGGGTTCGGCCTAAGGCTCAATTTGTAACGACAAAATGATGTCATTTTGTTTTTTTAAAAAAATAAATTACGCCAGTTGTTTAGGATTTGGGAAGGCCCAGCCCGACTTGACCTGTTGTTATCCGTAAAAAATATTAAACATAGTCGGACATAATTTTTAAATCCCATTTGAATAAGTTAAATTAATAATTTAAGATAATTGTAATAAATTATTAGTTAAAGACATATTTAATTAGTTAAGTTTTAATTTTAATTAAAAATAAAATTATTAAATAGAAATCAATTTGTTATTTTATTTATAAAATTAATTAATTCATAAAAATTAACCGAATAATTGATAAATTTATTTTACTCGTAATAATTCTTTTACCAAATTGTCTCTAACTAAATCAAATTAATCACTCAAATTTAAATTTAAAATAAAATTAGGTTAAATGCAATTTATCAATCTTAATCAAAGTATATATATAATACATAAGATTTGAAAAGTTGAAGGATCATGCGTGACATTTTTTTGTTTTTGAGTACAAAATTATAAGAAATAAGAAAATAATTAAACTGAAATTATTAAGCCACTGTTTCATTGGAAGCTTACATGGGGATCCAAACTATAACCCCTCCAAAGGATTCAAATGGTTCACCTCCCTCCACAGCAACACTCTCCAGCTTCTACACTCATTGTCCAGTTCTTTCACTTGGGACATACGGTTCGATTATGTTCCCTGAGTACGCCACAATCAAGGGTATGTTTGGATGTGGGTGGAGGGATGGAATGGAATTGAATTGAATGACTCAAATGACTCAAGCCATTGTTTAGGAGTCTATTTTGAAACAGCATGGAATGGCAATTAATGACTTTAGAAGCCATCCTTTGCCATCCAAAATCTAATATTTTGTGACCTCCCAAATTGGGGGGGTCAAGGATGGAATGGCATGGCGTGCCTTTCAAACCCTAATTTAATGACAAAAATACCCTAAAAAAATTAATGAAATTACAATCCCAATCCAGCAAATACCTACGCGACTACATGTTACTACGTTCATTGTGTTTCTCCTTCAACTGGCTTCTTCCATTGACGAACATTTTCCTATACCTCAATGCTATAAATAATAGTTACGTTAATAATGATAAGGTGAAAAAAAGTTTTTTTAATGTTTGGGTACGCATCAAATGAGCTTCATGTATTTGTAAGACATGAGCTTTATTTTCCAACCATTACGTCAAAAATTTAAATTTAAAATATGTCATTAATAAACATGGCTCAAATGTTCTTGATAAAGCTAGCATAGTGAATATTCATAAATTTTAAATATATTGTTAATATACACTGAATGTTCATAAATTTTAAATATATTATTAATATACACTGCGAAATGTAGAAATAGATTTACAACGCCAAGAATGACTATCGACCATAACAAGACACATGAATAAATGCTTAACGAAGAGTACAGAGCGATGAGGGTTAAAGAAAAAGAACAAGAAAGTTGATTGATTGTATAGGAAAATGAGAAAACTATATTCTGAGCATCCTACAATTTAAAATGCTTTGGGGTTACTTGTTGGGCCCCAAATTATTTTTCTTGATGTTATTAAGTATGAATTTTGTTAGTTGTATGATTTATGGCATAGTTTGATTTTATTGAAAGTATTAATGGAAAATTAGGATTTATTTGAGATTAGTGTGGAATAAGTGGTAACAAAAGAATCAAAGTGCATAAGGGTAAATGTATGAGGGCATAGTTGGCAAGTCATTTAAGTTGGTGAGATTAAGGCTTATCAAGGAGGGCATTTTAGTACATGTGCTATCTTTTAGGGCTTAAGGATTTAGAAGAGGAAAAGAAAGAAAGGGAAAGAAGAGAGAAAGAGAAGAGAGTATCGTTAGAGGAGAGGAAGAAGAAGAAGAAAGGAGGAAAGTTAGAGTTAAGGATTTTCGAAGTTTTGAAGCATTCATCAGGTGTGTTAAGCTCTTTTATTCTTGTTGAGATGGATTGAACCTTAGTATTGATTGAAATGAGGTAGAATCGATGGAGATAGGGTTTTCGGAAACTTTGGTTAAATCCATAGGTTTTTGTGTTTGTTGATGATTTTGTGTTAGAATGAACCTAAAAATGAAGTATAGGACATGATTCAAGAGTTAGATGTATTGTATTTGAGAAAGGAAAGGATTAAGGGTTGAAAATGTCGAAAAATCTGGGTTTTGAAGTCGATCTCCAGCCCGCACGTCGAGAAGTGCACAAGGCCGCATGTCGCGACGTGCATCGTACGCACGCCAGACGTGCCAGGCCGCACGCCATGACGTCACGTAAAGATGACGCCATGACGCATTCCAGGTCAGACGCCACGACGTGCAGTGCAAGACGTTATGACAAGCGAGCCCTCGTCGCGGCGAGGCTCAGTTTCCAGCAAAGATGTCTTTTAGTATTTTAAGCATATCTTTTGTTACAGAAGTCCAATTGAGGTGATTTATGATGCATTGTAAACTAGAGTCATAGATCTACAAGTTTTGTGATGAAGTGAAGTTCTGAATCAGTCTCTAAGGATATGAAATTTTGGATGGAAGTTAAGAATGGAAATATTGTTTCAGAATGAGTTATTGAATGGGATTTTGGTTCTTATTTTAGGAAATCAAGTGAGGCAAGAGGCTCAAGAGGAAACTCATTCCTAGGCAAGAACAAGCAAGGAAATCAAGGTGGGTTCATGTTTATAATAGAGTAAATAAGTTACTCATTGTTTTGTTCAAATCAAGAAAGATTTAATGCTTCAAATTACATCATTAATGATTGCATTACATGCTATTGTGAAATGATTATATCTTGCTATATGATTTGCATTCATGATTATTAACAAGGTTTTCAAAAAGGGGTGTTCTCCTTTCAAGAATACATGTACATGAAATCATGTTTTACGAAATATATGACAAGCAAGTTTACAAGCAAGTGCTAGTTTGGCAAACAAGTTTACAAGAACATGAATCATGCATATTTATGTGGGTTTGCGGTATGTCCCTCACGAACAGTCAAGTGCACATTGACTCACGAAAAGGCTTCTCCCGCCTGCCCGCAAGTGGCACAGGGTTTCTCACAAGGATTCCCTCACGAAACTACGTCTTCACATAACCATTTCGATGGGAGTGTGTAGTACGTCATGAATCAGGGACTAACCCAAACCATCATGTTATGTTATGTGTTTATGATCTGTTGTTATGTTTTATGCATCATGAATTGTTCAAGAATCAAGCATTTTTCAAGATAATGACTCATACATGCTCCATTACTATGATTTTAACAAGTACCACGACAATAAGTTTTTTTTAAATACTTTTGCTTATTGCTATATTATGAATATGTTCCCACGAGTTTTATAGCTCACCCCCTCTAATCTCCCCCATTCAGGTGACGAGCAAGAGATCGAGTGAGTCACGAGTTATGGCAGCACTCCATTTTGTTATGTCTATTTATTTTCAATGCTATATCTTTGGAAGTCAAGGCTTTAGTTACACTTCAAGTATTATTGATTCAAGAGTATTTTGTATTTTTGGCTCTTGAACCAATAAATTACTTGACAATGGTGAGAGGCGTCCATGCAAAGTGGAACAAAACCCTGAGGTCTTGGGTTCGAGTGCCAGAAACTCACCTAAGGCCAGAGGGAACAATACCTGGCAAGGTTGAGGGTCATGGACTTTCTGATGGGTTTGCCCAAGACCAGTAGGAAGCATGATGCCATTTGGGTTATTGTGGATAGGTTGACGAAGTCAGCCCATTTTTTGGCAATCAAGCAAACTGATTCTTTGCATGTGCTAGCAAAGAAGTACATTGATGAGATAGTGAGATTGCATGAGATTCCAGATTCTATAGTTTCTGACAGGGATCCTCGGTTCACTTCGAGATTCTGGGGAAGCTTGCAGGAAGCCTTAGGTACTAAGCTGCATTTTAGTACGACATTTCACCCTCAGACGGATGGTCAATATGAGAGGACCATTCGGACACTTAAGGGAATGTTCAGGGCATGTGTGTTGGATTTCAAGGGAGTTTGGGATGAGCATTTGCCATTGGTCGAATTCGCTTATAATAATTCGTACCATTTGAGCATTCAGATGGCTCCATATGAGGCTTTGTATGGAAGGAGGTGTAAGACTTTGATATGTTGGGAAGAAGAAGGGGAGAGGAAATTGGTAGGACCAGAATTGATTCAGATGACAGTGGATAAAGTCAATCTGGTTAAGCAGCGGCTTAAGGCAGCCCAGGATAGGATGAAGAGTTACACTGATGCTCATCGGAAGGAGATGGAGTATGAAGTCGGTGAGAAAGTTTTCCTCAAGACGTCTCCTTGGAAGGGAGTAATGAGGTTTGGCAAGAAAGGCAAGTTGAGTCCAAGATATGTGGGTCCTTATGAGATTCTTGAGAGAATCGGACCACTAGATTACAAGTTGGCATTGCCGCCAGAATTGTCTCAGATTCATGATGTCTTTCATGTTTCCATGTTGAGAAGGTATAGATTAGATCCTTCTCATATCATTCAGGTTTCGGAAGTACAGTTGAGAGATGATTTGAGTTATGAGGAGATTCCAGTGGAGATTTTGGACACAAAGAAAAATGTCCTGAGGAATAAGACAATTCAACTAGTTAAAGTTCTGTGGAGGAACCATTCAGTGGAAGAGGCTACGTGGGAGCCATTGGAAGCCATGAAGGAGAAGTATCCACAACTCTTCGATGACTCAGGTAATAATTTCGAGGACGAAATTTCTTTTTAGAGGGAGAGAAATGTTGGGCCCCAAATTGTTTTTCTTGATGTTATTAAGTATGAATTTTGTTAGTTGTATGATTTATGGCATAGTTTGATTTTATTGAAAGTATTAATGAAAAATTAGGATTTATTTGAGATTAGTGTGGAATAAGTGGTAACAAAAGAATAAAAGTGTATAAGGGTAAATGTATGAGGGCATGGTTGGCAAGTCATTTAAGTTGGTGAGATTAAGGCTTATCAAGGAGGGCATTTTAGTACATGTGCTATCTTTTAGGGCTTAAGGATTTAGAAGAGGAAAAGAAAGAAAGGGAAAGAAGAGAGAAAGAGAAGAGAGTATCGTTGGAGGAGAGGAAGAAGAAGAAGAAAGGAGGAAAGTTAGAGTTAAGGATTTTCGAAGTTTTGAAGCATTCATCAGGTGTGTTAAGCTCTTTTATTCTTGTTGAGATGGATTGAACCTTAGTATTGATTGAAATGAGGTAGAATCGATGGAGTTAGGGTTTTCGAAAACTTTGGTTAAATCCATGGGTTTTTTTGTTTGTTGATGATTTTGTATTAGAATGAACCTAAAAAGGAAGTATAGGACATGATTCAAGAGTTAGATGTATTGTATTTGAGAAAGGAAAGGATTAAGGGTTGAAAATGTCGAAAAATCTGGGTTTCGAAGTCGATCTTCAGCCCGCACGTCGCGACGTGCGCAAGGCCGCACGCCACGACGTGCATCAGGGCCGCAAGCCGCAACGTGCCAAGCCACACGCCGCGACGTGCGTAAGGGCCGCACGCCGCGACGTGCCAGGCCATACGTCGCGACGAGCGAGCCCTCGTCGCGGCGAGGCCAGTTTCCAGCAAAGATGTCTTTTAGTATTTTAAGCATATCTTTTGCTACAGAAGTCCAATTGAGGTAATTTATGATGTGTTATAAACTAGAGTCATAGATCTACAAGTTTTGTGATGAAGTGAAGTTCTGAATCAGTCTCTAAGGATATGAAAATTTGGATGGAAGTTAAGAATAGAAATATTGTTTCAGCATGAGTTATTGAATGGGATTTTGGTTCTTATTTTAGGAAATCAAGTGAGGCAAGAGGCTCAAGAGGAAACTCATTCCTAGGCAAGAACAAGCAAGGAAATCAAGGTGGGTTCATGTTTATAATAGAGTAAATAAGTTACTCATTGTTTTGTTCAAATCAAGAAAGATTTAATGCTTCAAATTGCATCATCAATGATTGCATTACATGCTATTGTGAAATGATTATATCTTGCTATATGATTTGCATTCATGATTATTAACAAGGTTTTCAAAAAGGGGTGTTCTCCTTTCAAGAATACATGTACATGAAATCATGTTTTACGAAATATATGACAAGCAAGTTTACAAGCAAGTGCTAGTTTGGCAAACAAGTTTACAAGAACATGAATCATGCATATTTATGTGGGTTTGCGGTATGTCCCTCACGAACAGTCAAGTGCACATTGACTCACGAAAAGGCTTCTCCCGCCTACCCGCAAGTGGCATAGGGTTTCTCACAAGGATTCCCTCACGAAACTACGTCTTCACATAACCATTTCGATGGGAGTGTGTAGTACGTCATGAATCAGGGACTAACCCAAACCATCATGTTATGTTATGTGTTTATGATCTGTTGTTATGTTTCATGCATCATGAATTGTTTAAGAATCAAGCATTTTTCAAGATAATGACTCATACATGCTCCATTACTATGATTTTAACAAGTACCACGGCAATGAGTTATTTTTGAATACTTTTGCTTATTGCTATATTATGAATATGTTCCCACGAGCTTTATAGCTCACCCCCTCTAATCTCCCCCATTCAGGTGACGAACAAGAGACCGAGTGAGTCACGAGTTATGGCAGCACTCCATTTTGTTATGTCTATTTATTTTCAATGCTATATCTTTGGAAGTCAAGGCTTTAGTTACACTTCAAGTATTATTGGTTCAAGAGTATTTTGTATTTTTGGCTCTTGAACCAATAAATTACTTGACAATGGTGAGAGGCGTCCATGCAAAGTGGAACAAAACCCTGAGGTCTTGGGTTCGAGTGCCAGAAACTCACCTAAGGCCAGAGGGGACAATACCTGGCAAGGTTGAGGGTCATGGGGGTTCGCAACCTATGGGCTCAACAGTTGGGGGTCATGGGGGTTCGCAACCCATGGGTCCAACATTACTACAATAGTTTCATGACAACTATGTATATTTTATTACAAGGGTAATTTTGGAAAAAAATATTACAAGTCATTCCATTCCATTCATTTTTAGTATCACTTCCAAACAATGGTCAAAGAAGTCCCTCTCTTATTTTATTTAAACTTCCAAACAATGGAGTGGCTCATTTCATTCCATTCCATTCTACTCCATTCTATTAATTGTCATTCCATTCCATTCCATCCTAAACTCCCAAACATACCCAAGGGTCTTGGTAAAAGATGAGAGTTGAAACCAACGCAAGGTCACACCATAGTTGATGATACAGTATACCCCAGAAACGAACAGAATGTATAGTTCTAGCTTGCCGGATTTTACCCAAAATGGAGTTGGGAATGGGATCATCAGAATTTAAAAGCTAGGATTTTTCTTTTCTTTCCCTTGTCTGGTCTGCCACCTTTTCTTTTCTTGAAAACTGTAGAAGTCCTTGTGCATGTTGAATTCTCAGTAACCTAAAACTCAAAAAAGTATAAAAAGTATCAACTTGTTGATATTTATTATCTTCTCCTTCCAGCAAGCTTCGACTCTCTGTACTTATAAGTAAACTAATTCCTTATCTGTAATGGCTTCTATTCGTACGTCTTTCCTTTTCTTTTCTGGTTCAATGGGAGAATATTGTTGCTCTTTTACAGGGAACCTTCGTAAACTCTGATTGCCCTTATAAACACTATTCATAGGCAAAAACATAATTTTAATTTAAAAGTTTCATCGTAAATTAAAACCTTAATGGATCAGAATCCTTGTTCATAATGTTTCTTTCAAAGACAGTACTAAATATCGACTGACTCGAGCAAGTGGGTTGATCTTCCTATAGATATTATTGATTGTATAACATTACGGCTGCGAAGCTTCGATGACTTCATGGTACTCGGATGTGTTTGTAAGTCATGGAATTCTGCAATCTACTTAATCCAACAGTCGCCGTTAGCCTCCCAAATTTCCTTGGCTAACGTTTGATGACGAAAAAGCTGTAGAATTACGAGGATTCCTCAATCCTTGGAACCTTAAAACTTACCGGTTTCCTTTTTCTGAGGATACTGAACGGATATGCTTGGGAACATCTCATGGTTGGTTTATAACTATAGGGTCTGATCAGCAACTTAGGTTCTTACATCCCTAGTCCAATGTCAAGTAATTGGTCTTCCATCTCTGGTCCCTGGTCACGACAGTATGATTCGAAAATTGCACTTTCAACGAATCCCTAGAATATGGGAACTGATAAACCTAATCCTGACAGTCTAGTTATGTGTTGAAAAATTCCTTAAGCTTGCAGATTCCTATGAAATAATTGATGAAAGATTAGGTCTTAGATAAATTTGATTATGATATTTAGAGTTTGATTTTAGAAATCAATTTAAAGATATTATTATGATAGTCATCAAATAAATTAGATTTTATTCTATGTTGATTTAGATTAGATGTTATCTTATTTTTGAATTTGAGTTAGAGAAAAATTGTATAAATTGACAAGTTTCCATTCAATAAAAATATGGTGTTATATTGTGTTCTACAACAAAACCTTTGCTTTTCTCTTCTCTTTTGTTCACTTTTTTTGTTTCAACCCTATAAAAACAACATGGTATCAAAGCCTTTGTCTTAAGGGATCTATGAGATGAAAGAAACCAAAACACAAACCTGATTTACAACCCAGAATTACAACAAGAATTACAACTATCTTCAAGTAATGGAGATTGAATCACAACTGTCTCAAAGAGCACCATCAATTTTTGATGGTGAAAACTATCAAGTTTGGGTTGTTCGAATGAAAGCTCATCTTGATGCTATGGATGTGTGGGAAGCTGTAGATGAAGACTACGACGTTCCGGACATTGCCAACAAATTCTACAATGACTCAAATCAAGATGCACAAAGAAAAGAAAAAAATTCAGAAGGAGACAAAAACAAGATTTCAACAAGATCGACAATAACAACAACAAAAACAATGATGATTCATATCCACAATGCCCACATTAAAAAAAACAAATCACAAAATGAAGAGGCAAAAGCAGTACATCAAGAGGATGAATTATTTTGACATTAAAGCTCTGCAACTCCTAAGGCAAGGAGGAGTTTGTTGAAAAATCCCTTAGGCTTGCATATTCCTATGAAATAATTGATCAAAGATTAGGTCTTAGATAAATTTGATTATGATATTTAGAGTTTGATTTTAGAAATCAATTTAAAGATATTATTATGATATTCATCAAATAAATTAGATTTTATTCTATGTTGATTTAGATTAGATGTTATCTTTTTTTTGAATTTGAGTTAGAGAAAAACTGTATAAATTAACAAGTTTCTATTCAATAAAAATATGGTGTTATATAGTGTTCTACAACAAAACTTTTGCTTTTCTCTTCTCTTTTATTTACTTATTTTGTTTAAGTCCTATAAAACAACATGGTATCAGAGCCTTTGTCTTGAGGGATCTGTGAGATGAAAGAAACCAAAACACAAACCTGATTTACAACCCAGAATTGCAACAAGAATTACAACCATCTTCAAGTAATGGAGATTGAATCACAATTGTCTCAAGGAGCACCATCAATTTTTGATGGTGAAAACTATCAAGTATGGGTTATTCGAATGAAAGCTCATCTTGATGCTATGGATGCATAGGAAGCTGTAGATGAAGACTACGAAGTTCCGGACATTGCCAACAAATTCTACAATGACTCAAATCAAAATGCACAAAGAAAAGAAAAAAATTCAGAAGGAGACAAAAATAAGATTTCAACAAGATCGACAACAACAATAACAGAAACAATGATGATTCATATCCACAATGCCCACATTACAAAAAAAACAAATCACAAAATGAAGAGGCAAAAGCAGTACATCAAGAGGATGAATTATTTTGACATTAAAGCTCTGCAACTCCTAAGGCAAAGAGGAGTTTGTTGGAAAATCCCTTAAGCTTGTAGATTCCTACGAAATAATTGATCAAAGATTAGGTCTTAGATAAATTTGATTATGATATTTAGAGTTTGATTTTAGAAATCAGTTTAAAGATATTATTATGATAGTCATCAAATAAATTAGATTTTATTCTATGTTGATTTAGATTAGATATTATCTTATTTTTGAATTTGAGTTAGAGAAAAACTGTATAAATTGACAAGTTTCTATTCCATAAAAATATGATCTTATATAGTGTTCTACAACAAAACCTTTGTTTTTCTCTTCTCTTTTATTCACTTATTTTGTTTCAGCCCTATAACTATCTCCTTGTGAAAGAACAGAAGAAGAAGAAAGGCAATTCGTATGTAATTTGTATTGTATTTCTTGTGTATTGTTAAATAGCTTGTACTTTATACACATTTTGATATCTCACGAGATCATATGAGATACATGAGATAAAATCAAATGAGATAGAATCATAATTATGAGATTTACATGAAGATCATATATATGAGATTGCATAAGGATCTGAGCCCCCCTCAAGCTCACTGTTAGTGGCCACAGTGAGCTTATCACAAAATTTTTGAAAAGCAAATGAAGGTAGAGCTTTGATCACAATATCGATAATTTGATAACTCGAAGAAAGATGTTGAATTGATAGTATCTTATTAGTAACTAGATCTCTGACAAAATGAATATCAATCTCTATGTGTTTTGTGCGAGTTTGAGTGAGTGGATTCGTAGCAAGAAATGTTGCACCAAGATTATCACAACAAAGTGTAGGTGTAAAGTGAGTGAAGCGAATCTCACTAAGGAGAGATTTAAGTCAACGAAGTTCAGCAGCAGCAAGAGTTATACTTCAATATTCAGCTTCAGTATTTGATATGACAATGGTGGGTTATTTCTTTGCACTCCATGAAATAAGATTTGGTCCAAGGAATATGCAATAGCCAGAAGTGGAGGTCGACGATGACAAAGGTTGGATCGATGTCCAGAAACCACCGTCATATTCTTAAAATGGCATCATTTACTACATGGGTAAGTTTTATGTTGTAGAGCGATGTGGTTACCTGTTTGATTGCGATATTGATGACGTCCAAAACCCAAAGTGTATCGCCATTTCAGAACCTCCAAAAGGTTGGAGACCTTTGTTGAATCATTATTATCAGGAAAACTTCATATGATTTCACGGTTCTATATTGGAGATCATCTGAGAATTGGGCTTACAATTGATGAATTAGTCAAATCAAGGGGAAGTGGAAGAACAGATGAGTACGAATGGGTACCAGTTCAAAACTTGGGTGATGAAACGTTGCTTATGGGGTTTAATTCAATAGTTTCTTCACCATCATCATCATGACGTCATAGGAAGCCAAACTATATATATTTTACAGATAATATGAGTATCATCCTGTTCGTGGACTTGCTCTTGACATAGGCATCTATAACATGGAATACGCTTCAGTTATGTACTACAAGATCTTACCTACTTTAACGGCTATGGTCCAGAATGGTACGTTTAGGTATCTAAGGAGTAGATGACGGTGAAACTTGTTTGCATTGTAATGTTTTTTTTAGAAATTAAAAATTTATTAAAAAATTAAGGGGTTAATACACAGAGAAGGTAATGTCACATAAGACTTCTTAATACATTGAAAGATCTAGACTAGTACAAAAAATGACGACGTTAAAAACAAAGACGGAAGTTTTGTTGTTATACAATTAGGGTATAACTAATTTTTCCTTTCTCAAAGATTACATAAGTTTCTCAATTCAGGTGGGTGAGACTTGAGAGACGAAGCACAGATGGCGAGGATAGCACCGCTATTATCCCGTTCTTCTTCTCCTTCTTTCTCCGCACACATTGGATCTCATCTCATGTGAATCTCCGCTTTAGAATCACTACAATTTTTTGCGTTTTAAGGCATAATGCATCCTTTGTTACCAAACTCTACAGATATGGCTAACCAATGGAGTGAAGGATGCACTATGAGGAAGGACAGAGGAATCTCACTTAGCTAAGCGTCTCAGATCAGTTGACTCTTTTATGTTGTTTTTTTGAACTCATAGTGACTCTTCAATATGGCACTTAGAATCACTACGATTTTTTGCATTTTATGGCATAATGTATCCTTTGTTCCCAAACTCTACAGACATGGCTAACTAATGGAGTGAAGGATGCACTTTGGGGAAGGACAAAGGAATCTCACTCAGCTAAGCATCTCAGATCGGTTGACTCTTTTATGTTGCTTTTTTGAACTTATAGTGACTCTTCAATCTGACAGGAGGGGTTCCTTTAACCAAGACTGAGGAGAAAGCACTACTCTGCTTTCCAACATATGAGTCTAGATCTCCTCTACTCTTGTATTTCCATAATTAGAGGCATGATTAGGCATTTATATTCAAGAAATTCTATGCATGAGATCTTGATTTATGATCTGTAGTGAGATTGAACTCTGGTCATGAATTTCACTGAGTAAGATGGAGCGGGGACTAGATTCTCCATGTAAGAGTTATTCCTCTATTACAGTGAGAGTTCAGCTGATTTATAATCAATTATTCTCTAGCTATAGTGAGCTCTATAAAAGAGAGTAAGGAAACATACTTCTCTTCAAATCTTCTGTTGTTCCTCTCCTTCCAAATTGCTTGAGTGCATATAGATCGAGATTAGTACAACAAATCTATCAAATTTAGAAACATGTAGTGGGGTAACTCCAGTAGGATGTCATCGAGTTTATTCGAATTTGGATTATCAACACATAACCTAGAGATTTTTGCCCATATTTCTTTAAAGAAATCACACTAAAAAAAAAAGATGGTCTTTAGTTTCTTCCTTTAGATTACATATAATACATGTCTTTGAGAAGGGGATAAATTGTAGCCTATCCAAAGTGCTGAGTTTGTTTAACATTGCTAGCCAGAGAAGAAAGTTAGTGTTAGGTCTAAGAACCTTATTCCAAACCATAGAGTACTGTCCCACTCTATTAACTATCCCATCCTTAATTTTTTAGCTTCCTTTGTTGTTATTTCTAAAACTAGAATCCCTTTCTATAAACAAGTATCCCCTTCTCCGGGGCTTGTGAACTGTGGAATGGACAAAAGTCTAATTTTATCCATTGATAGTGACCATCTTCCATTTGTAACTATTTCTTTGAGCTTAGTATTCTTAGGAAACCTCACTAATAGGATTCTTGCCAATTGATTTTGAAATAAAGCTCCTTGCTCGTCCAATTATCATACCATAGGGAAAATCTTTCCCCAACCCCTATGTGACAAGAAATGTTATGTTAAACTTTATCCTTCACTTTCAGAATTTAGTTTAAAAAAATCAAGTGTAACTGTCTTTGGGTTTTAGAGCCCAAAAGCTCCCATCTTTTAATATGTAGATCTGAATCCATTTGATCCATATAGATTGTTTACCACTTAAGAGTCTCCAAATTCTCTTAGTTATAAGTAATATGTTTTTCTTGGTTATTGACTCCAGTCCTAATCCTCCCTCTTCTTTTGGTTGACAAATACTCTTCCAGCTGACTTTTGTTTTCCCTTTCTCACCATTCCTTTTCCCTCATAGGATCTGCTTTATAAGCCCTTTAGAGAGAAATAGGTAGGAACACCAGTAAGTTTACATTGACAATATCACCGACTTCAAGAGCTGAAGTTTCCCTCCATTGGATAGGGCTTTCTTAGTCCATGATCTCTTTCTGAAAATGTTCAATTAAAGGAACATATTCACAAAACCTTATTCTTCTAGATGAGATAGGAATGCCCAAATAAAAGAGAGGAGGCTCTTTTAATTCCATTCTCGTTGCTTGAGTCAAAGCATTGAAGCATTTTTTGAAAGCATGAAATAACTCTTTTGAAGATTAACACTCAAACCTGATATCTCTTTGAAAGAATTGATAGTGCTCATCAATAAAGAGAATGAGTGAACATTTGTCTTGCTTAGGAGTATAAGGTCATCTACAAAACATAAGCTAGTTAGTGAAATCTTCTTACATTTGAAATGATATTTGAATCTTGAATCCTTAGAAGAGTTATACTTCAGCATTTGAATAAGAACTTCGATGCAAATTATGAATATATAAGGGGACAAAAGATCCCATTTCCTAAGTCTTTTTTTTTGCCTTTAAACATCTCCATAGGGCTCCCATTTACTAAAATTTTTTAAGAGGCAGTAGTAACACATTCCCAAATCCCCCTTAAGAACCTATGAGGAAATTCCATCACCTCCATTGTTTGTAACAAAAAGCTCCAGTTCATACTATCAAAAGCTTTATGTAGATCCACTTTGATAGTACAATTATGAGAACTTTTCCTGTGGTTATACCCTTTCAACAACTCCTAGACTGAAAGAATATTGTCCCTAATATCCCTGTTGTTCATAAAGCTCCTTAATTCTCACTAATGAGATAATGTAGAATCTCCCTCAACCTGTTTGCTAAAATCTTTGCAATAATCTTATAAAGAAAGTTTGTGTAAGTAATAGGTCTAAAAACACTCCAATAGGACGGATTTAAGCTTTTAGGGACTAAACAGATGAAGTTTTTATTAATCTCCTTTAGTAGTACCCCTCTTTGAAAGAACTCATGTATTGCCTCCTTTACTAACCACCACCACCCCCTACTACTCCAAGTTTTTTTATAGAAGAAACCATTCAAACCATCAGGGCCCGGAGCTTTAAAACCATTCGTGTCAAACACCATCATCTCTATTTCTTGGTTTATAACTGGCCTAATTAATAAGGAAACCATATGTTCAAGAATTCTTACTGTAACAAACTTTCTAGGATCATCTCCTATGTCAGGAGGGGAAGCTAATGAACCTAGAAGGTTCTTGTAAAAGTACATTGCTTCTTTAGCTATTCCTTGTTGTCCAACCATGAACTCTCCAGCTTCAGTTTTAATGGAGGTGATTCTATTTACATTCTTCCTAGCTTGCACTGGTTTAAAGAAGAACTTTGCACATATGTCCCCATCCTTTAACCATTTAACTCTAGATCTTTACTTCAATAATGAGCTTTGGTTATCCACCCGTTGCAAATATTCCTTTAGAGCTTCCTTTTCATTCAAGGCTAAAGAAACATCTGTAGGATTATCCACCAACGAAGTCTGAATTGCTCGAGCTTTTTCAATTTTTTTCGAGGGATTCTGTCTTTTTTTTAATTTAGGTATTTCAGTTCATGTTTGTAAGCTTTTGGAGGCAAATGTACTGTTTTGTCCCAAAGCAATTATACTCCAACTCCTTCAATATTGCCTCTTGAAACCTTCCATATTTGCCAAGAAATTGTTAAATCTGAAAGGATGAAGGATTCTGACAGAGTTAAACAACTTATCAATCCTTATAGGAGTATGGTCAGAAATTCCAAGGTCTAAGAATTTTGCTTAACTTCCTGAAAAGGAATTTAGCTAATCCACATTTACCATAGTCCTATCCAACTTTTTCCTTATATGCCAAATTGAACTTTGTTTGTTAGATCAAGTGAATCTATGGTCTTCAAATTTCATATCTGTGAGTTCCGCTTCTTACATACAATTATACATATCTAAAGAATAATTGTATAAATTACAATTATCTTCTGTTTCAAATCTGAATAACGTGGTGTTAAAGTTGCCACACACTAACCATAGAGAATTTATCAAGTCCTTTAATCTTCTTATAGAATTCTAGAGTTCATTTCTTTAAAACCCGAGGTTAAAACCATAAACAAAAATAGCTAAAACACTAGAGTTTTCCATCTTGAAGTAAATCTTAGTGTGAATAAATTGCTGATTTGTTTCTAGAACATTCACCCATAAAAAATCACCATCATAAGCAATAATAATCCTACTATAGGCATAGCTTTGATGGTTTGTTAAAAGCTGTCATTTCCTACCCAAACAACAAAGTTTGTTCAGATTTGCTTCCCTAATTTTAGTTTTCAAAAGACAAAAAACCTAAGGCTTCTCCTTTAGGACAAAATCTCTTATCGCATTATGCTTGGAAGGGTTATTTATTCCACTTCCATACTATCACAGTCATAGGAGATTGCTCTTACCTTTGGAGCCTTTCTTACTGCTCGTGTTACTTTTCCTAGAAGTCGCTTGTTCAAACTACTCCTCTTAAAGCCCACCATTCGATAGATCAACTTTCTATAGGCTTTGTTCATTCTGTTGGGGATCAGAAACTCCATCTTGATTAGTTTCACTAGTTTCTAGCTTATTCAACCCCTTGTCCATTAGAGTATTATTTTGATCAACCAATGATATCTGACCAGATCCTCCCTTTTTGTCTGAAGCTAGTCTATTTCTTTCATGAATTCTCCCCTCAATTTTAAGAGAATCTTTTTTCAACTGAATTGGTTCAGGATTTTCAGCTACTCGTTCAACCTCCTCACCATCTTTCTTTTCTTCCGAATACTTTTCTATACCCATCACCTCCCAATAGTTTCCTCGAGTGAAGATTCTTTCAGTAGGTTTTCATTCTTTACCTTGAGCTTTGAGAGACAGTTTCCATTAGTACATTATCATAACTCTATCCTATCTAAGAGTATACTCATTTGCCAACCTTACGATAGGAATGAAATCTTTCATTTCTTTATAAATGTCCATACTTACACACAATCTAGTAAACCCGACGCTTTTCCTCAAAGCGATGTTTTCATCCATACATATAGGTTTCCCCAAGTAACTAGCTAGCATACTCAAGCCTTTGGTAGTCCAATATTCTATATCAATATTGTGAATGTTCACCCATAAAGAAATGTTTTTCATTCTAATTTTTTCTAGTTCCATTCGCACTTGCCAAATTTGAAGAAATAAGGGGAGCTGAGAAATGTGCCAAGGGCCTTCTTCAATTACCTTTTATGCTTCTGATTTTGAAGAGAAAGTGAAAATCATGTTATTCTCCTCAGTGAACATTACCTCCATTAAACCTATTCCTTTCCAATTCCTTTAAGTCCAAGCTTGTATCACCAGAAAGGCAGGTCTTTAATCCATTAAAAAAAAACAACTAGGGTAGACTCCTATGTCCTAGCTCCCTCGTGCAAAGTATCTAGGCTAGGAGCTACCATTAATTTCTCTTCAATCTCCACAAAAGGACTGAAAGTCAAAGAAGAATCAGAATTATCTCCCACAACTTGTTTCCATGTCTTCCTAGTTCCTCTAATAGAATCTCCTTCTGTTGGAACTGTCATCTTAGGAGGAAAATCTGAGGTTGAGGGAGGGGTATTTTTAGAGAGGGGTGGGGAGGAAAAACGGGCTATGGAAGATTGGGAGGGGGAGGAGGGTGTAACATGTAGGTTAGGAGTCTTTAGAGAAAAAAGATAATGGAGGAAAGTCCGTTTGCATTTTATGGAACCCTAATATGTTGGAATTTTAATGCAGGTCATCTAACGAAGGAGCAATGGACAGGGGTCAAGAGCATGCTTTCAAAATGAAGGGAGGTGGGTGATTTATGAAATAACAAAGGAAGCAGGGAAGAAAACAGTAATGATTAGGCCACTAGGGTATTCAAAAGAAGTGTTGGTGGACTTGATAGGTAGGGACAATATAGGATGGGACGGTAGCGGACGAAGAGGTAGAGGCATCGGAGGAGGACTGCAGGTGGTTGCAGAAGGAGACTAGGGTTTCGTCTTCTTTGTAATGTTTGTTTTGAATATTTAATATTAAGATTTTTTATCTTTTTAAACTTTTTGGTCTACATTTTGTTAAAAGGAAAAAGCTTTTACAATTATATTTACATCATTTGCAATTGTTTGTTTAAATATTTTAAAACTTTTACTGATTGTATAAAATATAAATCATTTATTGAAAACAAATAAAATTTACAAAATTACTTTTAAAAAATATCTCTTATAAATATATATATATACACTAATTAAGTTTATAGATATTTTAAAATTCATAAATTTAATAAGATTTAAATAAACAATATTATATAAATATATAATTATTTTTAAAACAAACAATTATCTTAAATAAATTATAAAGTTATTTATAAATTTTGAATTGATTGTAGCTTAAATTTTAAGGAATAACTTTAAAATGTTTTAAGTTCTTTGGATCTACAATAGATTAATGTTATGTCATGTGATTGTAGGATAAGAAAATACCGGTAATCAAATTTACAAGATAAGCATAGGAGGATCATAAAAGAACTTCATGTCCTACCGGAGAGACAAGACAATTGCTCTTGGTTGCTTTTGGACGTCCATTCCATTATCGCAGACAGAAGTGTATAGTTTGGTAAGAGGTTTCTATTTGGCAATAATAAGTTGGTCATTGGAGATTTATCATTCTCTTCAAGCCATTGCTCGATTGCTTTACGATCATAGGTGTAACCATCCGCAGCAACACAAGGATCTTTCATTACTTCCTGAAATCAGAAACAATATCCTGTCACAATGATAATCAAAACAAACTTTTGACTGATAAAAGAACTTTACATTTTTGGTTGGAATTAGCAGATTGTATGATCGATCATACCTTGAGTATTGGGCAGATGAAGTGATAAGGAGGGTTGGGTTGAGGATTGGAAACTGAATCTCGGACTGTGTCAGCAACTTTCTTCAATCGCCCCAAGAGAGGAAGTACGTGCTCTTTCAGGTCCGGTCGATCCTTCCGTCGTAACTCCGAGCAGCTTAAACCCAACTTAGCCAACTCCTCTGTCTCCTGAAGTGGCCAGCTACCAGCTGTTGAATCTAAAATTTCCACTAGACAACCATCATCAATTGCTGATTCCACTGTATGTGTCAATGCCATTGCGGGTTTTGCAGTCAGCAACTGCAAAATCACTAGGCCAAAAGCATAAACATCAGACTTGGCTGAGATCAATCCAGTTCTCTGATATTCAGGATCCATGTAGCTTAGTGTCCCAACTGGTCCTGTATCCTTGTTCAAGGTCGATACAGAAGAAGCATCCAATTGTAGTACTGTCGAAAGGCCAACATCACCAATCTTGCTTAAGAAATTTCCATCAAGCAAGATATTGGCTGGCTTCAGATCACGATGGATAATTGGCTTTGGCTTATAGTTGTGGAGATACACAAGAGCTGAGGCTACTTCCCAAGCAATTCGGAACCTTTCGAACCATGGGATTGATGGTGTGTTGTTCACTCTGAACAATCTATCCTCCAGGCTACCATTTTCCATATACTCATACACCAGACAACCACGCTCAGGACAAGCACCAAGAAGGATGAGGAAGTGTGGATGACGAACTTTACTCAAGATCTCAATCTGAAACATGAAGCAAACTGAGTATCCATCGCAGATTGAAGAAATTTACCATTTCTTTGCAATTAACAGGAATGAATAAATGGTTTTGGGAAAATCCTGAAACTTTCATACCTCTTGCTGGAATTGTTTGGCATTGTGATTGTCTTTTGAGTGAAGTACTTTCACTGCTGCTGTTGTGTGATGCAGTGAGCACTTATAAACAGTTCCATAAGCTCCCATTCCAATCTTAAGTTCTTCTGAGAATGATGAGGTAGCAGATACGATCTCGTCCCAAGCGAACATTTGGTATTGAGGTGCCGGACCTACAAGAGCTTCCTCAAGTTTCTCTCTCTCTCTTGCATCTCTCATGGCTTTAATCTCTGCTTCTACCCGATGTGAAGCTTCTCTTTCGGCCTGAAGCCTCATGTACTCAGCTTCCTTTATTACAACTTCACACCTTTCCTTCTCTAGATTTGCCAATTCTCTGACTTTCTCCTCCCTGTAGTTGATTTCCTTGAGCTTTATCATTCCGTCTAACCGTTGTTTATTAAGGTCGTTCAGCTGAATTCGAGGTAGAACACGTTAATCGAATCCAAGAATATAGAACCTCTATGTTCCCTCAACACCTACAGAGGTGATAACTAGTATACAAAACAAGGGTAGTTTTGCCTACCTTCCTAGAAGCTTCAATTGCCTCACTTTGTGCTACTGCATAGATGCCTCGAGCATGTCTAAGTTCAATCCTCAGCTTTTCTAGCTCAAGATTAATGTTCTCCTGCAATGTAACTAAAAAAATTAGCATGTTCTACTGGTGGAACTGCAGGAAGTTTCACGTAATGTAAGAGAAAATGAGAAAGCAACCTGACTATCAGATGCTGAACAGTCCGTGGGTGCATATGACTTGGAAGCTTGATCAGATAACGGGTAATCAGTGGGTAAGCTTGTCGAACTAGAACTCTGACTCATTTGAACTTCATATTCTGAACCACTGTGACATGAACTAACAGAATTCCTTTTTTCTTCAGTATCTAGAGATTGGCATCTTGAATGATTGGTCTCCCCAGAAGTTATATTTGAATGTATAACACCCCTGTTTATGGTTGAAAGAGCCTGAAACCGCTGCATCGGTAGAGAAAGAGAAAGAGATTGCAAATTCGAGTATGATGCAACTGAAATATCTGCACATTCCAGGAAACAAAAGATTCAATATGTGCTGAAATAGTTTCTGGGCTGTAAAATTTTTTATAGACAATACATTGGCTGCCTAAACCTCAAGAGCCAACTTACCTGTTTGAGAGTTTGAAGTCAGACCTGAAGTAGTGGCAGTAGAACTTACAGAACTACTATCATCTCTAAAGTTTCCATTTGTCTCTGAGTCAGACGGTCGAATGGATTGAAGCTTTCCTTTAGAAACAGCGAAGATCGTGCAAAAACTTGGAGAGCAAACTGAGATTTTAGATGACAGCTTAAGTTTCCTGAAAATATTATATAGTAGTCCATGAGGGGAAGTAGGAACTAAAGGGAAAATCTTAACATTAAGGCCTGCATAAACAGAATTCACATACCTTGAGAAGATGCCAGAGGAGGAGTCTCCTATTACAAGCTTGTTGATATTGTGATCAGAAACCACCTGTGCTATTGCTTCTGCCACATTATCTGATTCAATGATCATAATATCTGCTTGGACCTATGTTCGAAAGCAAATTTTACTTGACTTGTTCATGATTTAGTTCGTGAAATTTCAAGAATAATCACGTGAACCGACCTTTTGTCGAATGCAGATGTTCTGGAAAGGAAGAATCTTTTGACTTGTCTGCCATTCTGTCTCCTTAATATAAGCAGCTGCTATGTCTTCTCGAACTTGGGATATAGGAATGGAGTTTCCCACTACTAACACAAAAGCAAAAACCAGATGAACAGAAAGAACAACAAAGATTAGTACAGGATTGCTGTTACTTAAATACACTGTGATTCTGCATAGAAAAGTATCCTGACTTGGTGTTGGAACTTTAGTAATCTTTGGACGGACATGTAACAACTTGAATACAACTTTTCCCTCAGGAATAAACTTCTCCAATGCCCACTTTACTGCATATTTGCTCTTCTTCTTCCCATTAATGGCTACGGCGACAGTTAATGGCTGTGGTGGTGGTGGCAATCCAGCAACATGTTGAGCTTCAGTCATCTCACCATCCCTCTTTACTTCAGAACTCGGTGAATCTTCTGAGCCACCAGAATAAAGAAACCAAAGGGTTGGTGAGTCATTCTAACAAATTAAGAAAAGAAATAGCCAGAGTTCAGAGTATTTAGATTGTGCAATTATGAAGTAATCCTGAATCTACACTCACCAAACTATAAAATTACGAACTATACTAACAAAGACACCGTGAAAAGAATCTAAAAAGCATTCCTGTACCCGTGACATTGACAAGTTCAGAGTAGAGAAACAGATAACCAGAAGTTAAGATGGGACACAGAAACGATGAACAGAGACGGAATTATTTGTGTGAAAGTTCTGGTGAAACGTGTCTGACCCGGACCCTTAAAAAAAATGTCCGCATTCTCTTCCCTTATGTGGTCCTCTGCGTTTTTTATTGTCTCATTCCATTCGAATACAGAAATCATTCCTCGACTCTCGAATGGGCATATCACACAGTGAAAATTGCAGAAAACAAACCCACAATTAAAGTTGCAGCAAAACCAATTATCAGGAATCAGAATAAAAGAGAAAGACCTGGAGTCAAGTTTCCCATAATTTAGACACTTCGGCCTTGAAACTTTGAGGAAATCAGTCTACGAAAAGAAATCAATTCGGTTTTCACATGACCAGATTGGAGGGGAACTCAGAAAACAAGAAACAGAGGAGCAACCAGACATACCAGCAGTTGAAACCAACATCAAGCTCTATCGGCACTTAAATGGAGAAGTATTCAGGATAAGCATAAAATAGGCAATCTTTCTTCTCCTGGAAAAGTGCACGCAATTCTTAGCATTAACTATGGGGCCATAGCTAGGCCAGGTAACTTGGTCTTCTCTAACAAACTCGTGTTCTGTGTGCTCCTCTTTCCTGATACAATATTTAGAACTTGGAGACCGTGTAGGGTCTCAGACCAAGTGACAATGACTTTGTAGTTCAGCTCTAGAATTGTGGACTTCGAAGTGCTTAAGGAGACTTTTTTTGTGTGCTGTAGCTTTGATTCTTGAGCAGACGCAAAAAGGATTAGTTTGGGGAAATTAAAAACAGTCCCTTTCATCGCCATATAATTACTGCCTTTTCAGATTGGCACAAGAGTCAAGCTGACGTTCCACATATCTTTTTCAGCATTTATTAGTAATCTACTACTAACATTGAAAATGGTTAATGGAAAACTCATTATTTTTGTATCTTTGACACGCCATTTTAATGGCTTCTTGAACTCACCATCTCTCTTCTTCGTGACATCCTGTTTCAACTTATAATATGAAAGGGCAGGAACACTTGAGGAAACAAAGATTGGATCTTTCTAACAGATCTTTTACCTTTTGTGGGCTACGAATTATCAGGAAATGTTTTTAAAAATCGGAAGGATCTCAACTGAAAATTCATCTGGAAGAGTCTTACGTAATCTTAGAAATTGTCAAACATCTTCATCATCAAACGACAAGTATGAAATGACAGGATTTTTTTTTATTTTAAATTACAGGAAATGTTATGCCACTTTTCTTAAAACCTCTGTCAACATCATCGTCCTCTTAATTTTCCTTCCTGTCAAAGGTAACGATGATAGGAACCTTGGGAAAAGAGGCCCACGGAGGGTCCGGACGTTGGTGTGAGCAAGGTATGTAGAAAGCTAAACAACCATCAACGCGTTTGGCATCACCTAACGAGTAGATGAAAGAAAAGATAAATTGACCAAAAGCTGTTGACTTGTATTGTTCTGTTATTTTGATGGAGACGTTGGGAAGATAACCTATTTTTCTTAGCTAACATAAGTTCACCTCCTTTCCGTGGGCCAAAATATCTTTCATAATTAATATTTTAATAAGATAAAAATTAAAGTATAAAATTTTAACCGATATTAAGTTATTATCAAATAATTTAAAATATATTTTATTTTAATTTATAAAAATTGATTACTTTACAAAAATTAATCGATCAATTAATAAACCAATTCATTTATAATCTAACCTAAAGTTCAATTATCCTTTTAATGCATGAATGAAATCACCGGTGTCTTTTATACTATTCCAGTCCATCTTATCTACACATTTATATAAATCATTACCTCTATTTATAATCTAGCCTAAAATCTAATCATCCTTTTAACACATGAATCTTAGTTGAGGTACAAAACTTTTTTATCAATAGCATATATGTTTGCAAATGAAATTACTTGTGTCACTTGTACTTTTCTAATCTATCTCATCCACACATTTATGTAGATCATCACCTCTATTTATAATCTAACCTAAAATCTAATCATCCTTTTAACACATGAATCTTAGTTGAGGTTATTCCAAAACTTTTTATCAATACCATATATGTTTGTAGATGAAATTACCTATGCCACTTGTATTGTTCAAATCCATCTCATCTACATATTTACGTAGATCATCACGTCCTGTAAGTTTCAAGAGTCTAGGAAAAATAAGAGTCTTACCTAATTATCATAATTTTACATCCAATAATTTTCTTGCAAGTCTTATCAATTATGAATGATCTGGTGGATACCCTTTGACTATTATTCTCTAGTTTATAGGTTTGAATCTTCAACAGCCAGATCCTTAGAGGATTTTTAATTTTTGTCTTTAATAGAATGCTGTGGGCTGGGAAGCTGTTGAAGCTTGGAATGAATGACAAAAGGATAAGGTTGAGAAGAATTCTAAAGTGTTGTTATACTTCAGACAGTAATTAGATCAGTTTGAACTTTGAAGTTAACAGGTTCAGTTTGAATTGATCAGAACTTAATTAAACTTGAATACTTTTTTCAAACTTAAACAACAATAGGACATTATAATCAAGCCTGTCAATGACATTGGTGTGTTTAGGTACAATAGTGAGATGATGTTGATAGACGTTTTGAAAATAATTTCAGAAATTCATTTTATTATATTCGATAACCCTTTTATTTATTGATTTATAATTTTAAAATAACTTTATATTAAAATTTCGATTTGGCAGGAATCTTATCAGTTTGGATGGTTGGTGTGAAATTGACAAAGTTCCAATGTTAGCAGGTAGTGGTCGGGTCCTCTGAGGTTTGGGGAACCTTTGAGTGACTATTAAAAAGTTCTCCGAGTACCTTGGCAATATTTTAAGGTTCGACAAACACAACGTCGGATTTCGGCACTACCCACAAAACGTGGAAGGTAAAAAGAATCTTACAAATTTTAGGTAATTTAAGAATTTAAATTATTTAAATTGAATATATTAATTATAACATTTTAGTATGGTTGATTTCAAACTTGCAAAGATTTAACATATATTTAAAGAATAATTTCTTTCAAAACTGTATTATGCTCTAAAGTTATCTTTGTATTGTGTTGTAGGAATGATTAAAAAAACAATTCTAACCAATTCAACCCAATGATACTAATATATTAGATTATCAGATTTAGTATTGAAAATAATTTTAAATTTATGAAGTAGTCTTTGAATTTTAAAAATTACAAAATAGTTCATTATTAATTATCTTTGATATTTTAACTTTATTTCCAAAATCATAATTTTAAATTTATTTAATTAATAATTATTAATAAATATTTAAAAAAATATATTTTGAAAATAGTTTCAAATTTTTGATTTAATAATTAAAATATATATAATAAACATTAGTTTATAAATAATTTTTAAATTATTATTTAAAAAAATATATTTATATATTTTATTAATAAATATTATATAAAATAATTTTAAATAAAATAATTTTAATTTAATTTTAATAATTATTAATAAAATAAAATTTATTATTATTTTAAAACAAAATTATTATAAAAGTTGAAATAAATAAAATTACTAATTAAAAAAAAAACAAAGGAAAGGTAAAAGAGAGGGAGAGAGATTTTAAAATTTTTAAAAATTTTGCAAAAATATTACCCTATTTTTTGAAATTTCCGATATCGATTGATATTTGGTCGATATTTTGAATACCGGCCGATATCATCCAAAACGAACCAGTACCGATCGATATTTAAATTCAGTACAACTCATTCTTTGTTTCATACCGATTTTAGTCCGGTACGGTACATACTGACCAATATCAGTCGGTACAAAATGATATTCACAATTTTGATTCAACCTAAAAATAGCAAAATTAAAATTAAAAAATTTCAAGTTCTAGTTGATATTTTAAAATTCGAATTGAAAATTAAATCAAAAAGTTTAAACAAACTCAAACTAAAAAAAAAAACGAAGGATAAACAAACCAATCGAAATTAAATTAACCACAATTTTTTTTAATAATTAGTTGTAACTAAATCGAGAACAAGGGTGTCTAAGTCCAAGTACCCTTATTCATTATACTCAATTTAATTTTCATGTGTTATCTTATCTTAAGTAAACGAGTCAAAATAAAATGACACAAATACTATTTTTCAAGTGAAGTATGAGGTTTAAGGATTTCTAGTAATAGGGTTTAATAGTAATAGGGTTTTACAAATTATATCACCTAAATACTCCGTATTTCAAATAAGTCAAACTCAAACTTTAAAAAAAAAAAAAAGATAAACAAACTCAAACTTTTTTTTTAATGAGAAACCTACGGTCATTACTCTTTAAATGATCGATTGATGCAATAACATAGATTAAATAAATCCTAACAAGGAGAAGTCAAACATAAGACCTTTTGACCCTATACCCTTCAATCCACCAACTCACCACCTCTACCTCTAGGGGCAACTCAAACTTAATTTCAAAGATTTTCCAAGTCGAATTTAAACTCCGACCATTTTCCATCCTCATTCATTGTTATCCCCATATAACAGGACTCGCAATGAGTGTTATGTATTCATTATCGTCCCTAATATTTTAGTCTCTAAAGTCGAATCTGTTATAAAACAGTAGCGTACGGTGTTTGTCTATGACCAACGGTGTTCCCAACCCAATACGGAACGATAAACTATTGCTTGATTTACTTGCCTCATTAAATTAAAATACAAAGATTTCTCAATCCTTAAGAGAGAAGACTAAGACCTGCAATATGCATTTTCCTGGAATTCTCTGAGAAGCAGTGTCATTTTGAGCCTGCAAGCGAGAGTAACATTTATACTTATCCAAAACAAACCCGAAACCTGAAACTCCTAACCAGTTTAAGTGAAACAAGTTATTTCATCATATCTGGCAATATCATAGTAAGGATGCATTTACAATTTTGACTCACCTGTAAATTCTTGTGAAAAAGATAATCAGAGAAAGGAGAAAATTGACACAAGTGGCACTAAGATTACTGAAACCTCCTGCCAATCTTGACATGGTATGTATAAATTTAAAGGATTAAAGATAATAGCCTTCACATTTTAATGTGGAAAATCATCTTATGATACAAAAACTATTCAATTGTTTGCTATTTCTCTTTCCTATTTCAATTTAATTCAGTTGCCTCCATCAGCATTTGACAAGAAACAGTTGTAACACACCAACTGTTTCCATGTCCTGCCCCTAAAAATTGGTTCCCAACCAAACATGTCATCCTGGCACTATGCAACGCTCAAAAGGTACAAAACTGGTCATAAAGAACAAGGATCAAAAGACCTGTTGATAAGGTGTAACCAATTATACTTCAGGACCAGATGCAAATAAACTAACAAGGCCGCGAAGTACTTGAGCCGACAGCTGGTGTGCAGGAAAGGGCTCCCCATCCAAGTTCCAAATACTTTCATTGCCAAAAGAAGTAAATGTGAAGACAGGAGTCTGCAAACAACATCACTGTTAGTTTTCCGACTGATATAAAACAAGATCGAACTAGTTGAAGTTACGTACTTTATGATGTTCTACAAATTCAAAGTTCAGGGGCCTTCCACCCCTCCGTGCAAGCTGGGTAAGATGCCTGCAAGTTCAAATCGGGGTTACACTAATTTTCTACTAGTATAAATGAAATAATTTAGCAAGCAATATATTCTAGTTCAATTCTTTGTCTTTTTTTTTTTCTCTTTTTGTTGGTTTTCCTTTGCCCGTTGATAATTATGATACACGTTTTGTAATTTGAAGTATCATCATTATCATCAATCACCACATATCAGAATCTTGACAAAGAAAAGCATTACCAGCATAACACCACTGTAACAACATGACCTAATAAAACAGACAAAGGCTTTCATAATACCATAAATATGACGCTCGAGGACAGTCCCGGACCAACAAAAGATGCAGGAAACCATCTGAAAGATGTGCATCAACCACTAGACCATCAGGTGCTCTTTCATTTCTGTTCGAAATTATGGCAGCACCAACACTAAGAAAACTTCCTTTGCATCTCTGCCATCTAGCAGGTTCAGGAGATGGATTTGGCTTTGAATGAGGACTACCGGTAGACAGGTGAACTGGGTTTGAGTTACAGACACCACAGTTCAACCGACAAACCATTCTTTCTGATTTATCTGGATGCCACACTGCTCTTATCCTGTTAAGCAGAGGGCCTTTATCAAAAGTTGGACCTGTTTTTTCTGATTCAGTTTCTAAATATGCTACTTCTGCCTCATATGACCTGAAGAACAAAACTATAATTTCAATCAGAAAGATCTCAAAACTTGCTTCAATCAAGTGCTGCTTACATAAAACATTGATCACAAGCAAAAAAAATGACTAAGCCTACCGCATGGTACATTCACATGGCACATTATAAAGGAAAGTCCAAGTAGAAACCTAAAGAACGTATACTGCAGCTGATGATCAAGGAGAATCCAAAGAGAAATAATTGTTAATTTTAGTATTGAACAAAGAATAGCCCTGTGTCCATCACTTGAATATAAAATCAGGGCTTTCTATAAGGAACAGAATTTTAGAGTATATTTGACGGAAGCACCAACTTTCAAGATCAACTGCTGTTTCTACCTTCAAATTATTAATGGAAACTAAGTACCTATAAGAGCAATATGGATCTATATATGCATCAAAGCATTTCTATTATTTTCCTTAAACATATAATTGGAAAATCTCCAGATTTGACAAGTTTCAAGAAAGGGACGCAAAATATTAAAAGAAAAAGGATTACCTATGCCTCAAAAATACTTTTGTTCCTGCATAATCATAACGTTTTGGGCCCATCCAGCGATACTTTTCACTCTCCGTAATGACATCCCCATAAAAACCATACCTGAAGACAACGAGCAGATAAATGGAAATGGCCAATGTATTCAATGCCTCACTCTCCCTCCATAATAAAGCAGAAAATTCGTATGGCTGAAATCATTCAAAGAATTATGAGAACAATGATTTAGAGATTACCCAGCAAAAGAAGCCGCGTAGCGTACACAAGACTCATTTTCGGACACAGATGTTGTCTTCCATCTCACAACTTGAGCGATATCAAGGTGCAACTTTTTACCCAGTACAATGTGCAATGCAGATGTTATTGGATCTCGCACTCCGGTGGTACTGCATTAGAACAATAATGCAAAAACAAATCAGCTAGGCCAACTGAAAATTTTGATATAACCTGCTGCAAAACATTGATATATACTTAAACATGCAATTCATAATGGACCATGCATCATCGCAATGGAAAATCATGGGTATACAAACGGAAAAAAGATCCAAGTGTCATGATGTTTCTCTTTAATTGTTTGTAAAAGTCAACTCAGTATTATCGAAGGGTTAATATGACAATATTTATGTTTGAAAGACTACATTTAAAAGCATTATGCCTAATCAGAAATAAAGAGGGAAAACCAAGGAATTTATCATTTCATCTCTTATCCTATTGAAAGTATAAACTTGTAGGATATTGATGGTAATCCCAATCATGAAGGATCAAGTATTGAGCCAACTAGTTACTGGGATGTGCTAGTCCACCAAATTAACTCGCCAAAGCTCTATACCAGGAAACAATCAGGTTCTGATGCAATACCCTCTCTCTCTCTCTCACTCTATCCCCCTCTATATGTGTGTCTCTTAGGGTATGCTGAAAAGAAATGATTCATATTCCCGAATAAACAGTAAAGATGAAATTACCACATCACTATAGCATCAGTTGAACCCGCAGGAATAATTCCAAACCTAATCCGATCATTTAGAAGGGAAAAGTCAAGTTCTTGATCTGGAGGTGGTCAAAACCAAAAAAAAAAAAATTCTTATCAATTATCATTTCATAATGAATGCAGATGGACTTCTATCTGCTTCCTTTGGTTCTTTTCATGATAGGTAGAAGTGAAAAGGCACTAATAACACTCTGCAACAGCAACTAGTCACCCATGTTACAGTACTGGATAACTAACCAGTGTTGCCAGGACCATCATCAGTTCCTGCAATGTAAGACGTGTACAGGTGTTAATGATCATCCAAAGCTAGAAACTGTACAATAAATAGGTCATTGTGGCGTTTCAGACCATTATTTGCTAATCCTGATCCACCAAGTGTTCCTTGTGATAGTAGAGGAGAAGAGTCCTCATATGGATAAGAAGTTTCAGCAATCGCCTCATTTGGATTCTGAACTAAATCACTGCTACTACCCTCAACGGATCGAGCAAAATCTAAAGGATGTGGTGGCAGAGGAGCTTTATGCCTAGACAGAAGAAACCCATTAAGGATTTCATTGAAGAAACCATCACCACCCTAGAACAATGACCCAGAAATCAGGAATCAGATGGACAATTTTGTAAGAGTTGAGCACAGCGGAGAAACAGATTTTTTTTTTAAAAAGGCAACAAACAGATATGTCAGTGTCAAGTAAAAGTTGAACAACTTAAGCATATCACCATAAATAGCAGCATGCTTGACCTATATGAGCAACCCTGCTGTAAATGTACAAAGTAAATATATGATGTTGGTCAAATAACTGGTCACGTTGAAAGAATGGAAGTTAAGGGATGTGATGTTTACAACGGCTATGAAACCATCATATGAATTAAGCTCCTTGTTTGCCATGGTTGCCATGACATCAAATGCATGTCCTTGCCTCTTCGTCACAATCACCTGATACAGAAAAATAAGATCAAACAAATTGGCCAATGATTTGTAAAAGACATTATAACTCAAGACCACTGCTTCAATAGGTCAGTTCACAACAAAAAACATGGAAACTGCTTGACATTTTTATATTACAACAAGAGGATCATCAATGAGATGATACTAACTGCAAGCAATTAGCGCAGGGATGTTGGATAGTACTAGTGTCCCAATAAAGCAAAACTGAATAAATAACACAAATTACAAAATTACCTTTGTTTCTACTTTTGCACGAGAGAATACGTGAGCAACATTCTGCCAGGTTTTACAGCCATTTCCCTTCCCACTCTTTGGATTAACAAAAACCTAGTGAAAAAGAAAAAGATTCTGGAGAAATTTATACAACTAGTTTACCAGAAAAATCTACCATATGATATCATTGTTAACTGGTTGTAGAATGTAGGACAAACCAGAACATTCTTTGGTCTCCCCACGTATATGTCCAGAGAAGTATTAATTTGATCAATCCATCTCTTACACAACTTCAAATCACTGAGACCAAAAGTGTATGTGGACAAGACCCAAAGACAAGGCTGAGTCTTAGACTTCTGAAATCCATGCACAGAAAAGCGATACATCTGCATCAACTTAAAGAAAAATGTATCACCTCTATGATCACAATGCAATAAACTAAACAATGACTCATCAGCTATATGAATGTAACAAACCTCAAAGTCTTGAGAAACTCGAGCCAATAAATGCTTTCCAACATTAGGCAAATTATATCCATGAATTAAACCATAATTCAGGAACTCCACGCCATACACATCAGAAAATTTGATCTCAGTTGCAAAGTTAGGATTAAGTTTAAGACCAAAACATATTGATCTGTCCTGTTTCAGCATGCATGAAAAGCCATTAGTAGAAGAAAACTGAGCTTCTACGTAATCTGACAGAGTACTAAACACCCAGTAAAAAATAAACTCTCAATTTCTGTCGAGAAGTTAACATTTCTACTTGTTTCAATAGAGCGGAAAAGAAAAGTCATAGAAAGAACAAGACTACCAAAAAACAAAAAAAGAAAGTGTATCAAAACCTATCTCACATACATGAAACATAGGGCTTATGATCCAGACCGAGAAATGCATTATTGATACAGATGAAGCTCATGCCGGCTTTATGAATATAACAAGCCACAAACCAAATACATCCATCGCCAGAAAATCACAGCTAGCTAATCAGAGATTCATAATAATCTTGAAATCGAAAGCAAAGATCTTATTGGGGCGGAGGTATGAGTAATAAGGTACTTACATTAAGAGGGGTATCAAGCAATTCCCAACACAACCCATCGGAATTGAATGAAAGAAGAACCTCCCCGACGTTGTCCAAGAAAAGGGTCGACCTGAAAGTCGACGAAGGTGACGATGATGCACCTTCTTCACTAGTGGGGTGAGAATTACCCCCCATCATACGTGCATTACTACTCGTTTCATCTTTGATTCTTTCCATTAGATTTTTTTAGAAAAAAAAAAAAGCAGAGATCTTTATTTATTAATAATAGATTTACGGGATGGGTTAAACTTAATTTTGTAAAAAAACAAAATTAAAGATAAAAGTCTGACTTTTTCTCCCAATTCTTGAAGTTAAAGCAGATTGAACTCTGTCCGGTTTCCAAAAGTAATTCCTTTACTAGACAAACGTCAGCATCCCACAAAAATTTAGGAACAAAAAAAGAATATATCCCTTTTGTGGATTCATTTGAATATAGCAATTTGGCAATTCAAAAACCGATAATAAAGAAAAGCAATTCGATATCTTTATCAGAACTTTGTTGGGTTTCCGCCATTTTAGCATGTGGAGTGATCTTAATACGACATACCGTTGGAAGGTGCTTTGGACTATGGGGTATGGACTTGTCCTTCTCTAGTCTTAGAAGGTGGCCATGGTGACACAAACCGTTGTGCTTATATGTACTGTTTGTTGTGGTACTTTCAAAGTTTTGACTGGTAGGGAAAGAATACTAACGTCCCTAGTAGTTTCAAACTTGTCATTGGTGACTGTGAGCCGGACCAAGGTCGAGCAAGGGCGTATAGACTTAGACCTGCTCAAGCCGAAGCTGAACTAATTGATTTCAAACCGTACCTAATCAGATTAAGTATCTAATCACAATTAGAGATATTATTTTAATTCACGTCCAACGCTACCAGGTTCATTTTTCTGAAGCTTGATCAGACTTCGAATGACATGCAAGGAGATGTTAGGTTATAATGGTCCTAAACTTATTCCTTTTTCCTTTTCTTTTGATGTTCCTATAGTGAAATAACCAGAACAGGAAAAGGAGCCATAGAGGAGGACAGGATCTGTTTCATCAACCAAAGTATACATTGAGTTTTAGTTCCTTTGTTAGTTCTGTATTGGTTAAGAAAAACAATTGAGACAAAACTCTTGCTTATATAAAGAAGTTACTATCTCCTTAATTAATACACCAATACAAAGTCAAAGATTTTAAATTTGTCATGCAAATCTTTGACTTTGTATTAATACATTAACCAATTAAATTTGTCATATAAATCTGACTTCATAATTTGTCATATAAATCTTTGACTTTATATTAATGTATTAACTAGTTAAATTTATCATACAAATCTTTGATTTTATATTTGTGTATTAACCAAGGAAATAATGGTATAATATTTAACAAGCAGTAGGTCATAAATTACAAGTCCTGATCACCCTTTCCTGGAAGAAAAATGTCAGGGCAAAACTAATACTTTTTTTCAAACACAAACGAATCTCCAAGTAAAACTTCCCTAACCACTACAAATTTACATTCTCGATTTGTCCAATATATGTCCAAATTCACATTCTCGGTTCGTCAAGCTATCATGAGTCTGGGATGATATCGATTGTTGGTTACCTCCAAACAGTCTCATTTGCATCTGTAAAAATGTTGTTGTGTTGCTCTATAAGACACTGAATCACGTCGATGGCACCAATGTCGACTGGGGCACCATCATCAAGGGAAATGGGAGAGGAAGCATCCATATCTTCACCATCTTCTGCATCAATAAGAGTACAATTAACATTTTGCCTTGGTACGGTTCAATTACCGAATGTAAAGATCAAGGAACAACCATATCGAAAAGTTAGAGAATCGGGTTAATAATTGAGATCTGCAGATACACTCACCTGAAAGCATGTCCCACGCACTGTAAGTAGGTGATGGATCCATGTTCTTCTTGGAAGCATCTTTTGTTGAGTGACTCCAATACTGCCTGTAAAATTCTGGCTTTTGCTCTTTCTGCCACATAATAACAGGGGCCATTTCCATGGCAAGACTCCGAGCATCCATCTGCACAAGGGTACATAATAACGATCAAGTGTGCCTATAGATCCTCATTTCATACGTTTCTAAGAATCTTATCTCAACTTAATTCAAAGGGATCAGGGCATTTAAGGTCTCATTCAATTTATTATCCCAGGTAAGAAACGCCATGGACAGATATAAAAGAAAGTAGGCAGGTAAAGTATGGAAATATGGATGAGGATTATATAGACTCATGTAAACAAGTAGATAAATGATCAAGAGATCCTATAAAATTACACAGAAATTATCATCAGAATTCAGACCTGATAACTTGCCAGATTTAAGTCAAAAAATGACCTGTATCATAATTGACATACAGAAAACTCAAATTTGTTTTGAAAGAGTGCCAAATAAGAAAGATAGAGACAATAAGGCCAGGAGAAGGTACATGGAAATAGCAGCCAACTGCATTTAGATTACTTCATTCAACCAGATACAAAAATTGAAAAAAAAAAGAGAAGAAAACTTTGAGGTAGCAGCCATCATCTTGCCAGACAGGAAGAAAATGACAAGTTGTAGAGACACCAAGTATTTGCATACCTTGTTAAGAAGTGACTTCTCGCTAACTCGGAGCAGCAGTGCAGTGATCAACTCAAGAGTCATGTAGTTTACAGTAGGGAGTTTCTTCAGCGTGTTTCTCAAAGTATTAATGCTAGAACGGGCACTCTTGATCTCATTATAAAGCTCAAATGTGGTTAGAGGCTCAGGAAGGCTCGCAAGATAACATTTAGTCAGTGCTGCCACGTCAATTGTGTTTACTCCTTCCGGTAACGATGCATTGGAATCTATAACAGATGTACGAAAATGAATTACAGATGTACAACAAGTTGACGACACAAAAAGTTCAAATTTGAATCTTATATAGACCTTGGTTGTATAAAGAAACCAATTGCTGAATAACCTTTTTATCTCCTTCAGCTTTGAACAAATTTGTGGCATTTAAACCTAACAATTTGAAAGAATAATCGTTAATCCTTAACTAGAAATTTTGAAGTAATAAACGAGAACCAACTAATTTATCAGAATCTGATATCACTCACCTGAAAAAATGAGATAATCTGCACATCTGTCTAGAATATGGGGAACAGGCCTGTTGGAATTTTGTCGTTGTACAGTGATCTCAATTGGAACTCCAAATACTGAGAACCAGGAAGGAAATAAGACTATTGACATTTATACTTTCAGTCTGATATATTACTATTCCAGGTAATTGCTTTTATCTAGGCCTATAGAAGCCAAGGCTATGCATTTCCTAAGCCTTGTAAGATACTGAACAACCTAACAAGCTAAAAACTATTTATATGTAAGACTAGCATCTCATTCAATGAAAGAAACTTTCAGATACATTTCCCCACACTGAAGAAGATGCGAATTTTGAACTTTACCATCAGTGCTAGCCACTCCCTGTGAAAGAGAAAAACAAAATTTGAAATCAAAACATTGTAACCAAAAGCAAAACAAAGAAATAAGCAAATTGAAGAAAAAAAAGGGAAAAAAAAAGATAATCCAATACCTTTTGCCATCTTTCAATGTCTGTAAATATTGTCTTACTCTTCTGAGCAGTCTTTTTCGCCACCTACAGGAATTCACCACCAAATGAGTTGACTTTAATTCTTTGCCATATGGGAACCATCAATCTAGACGTCAGCATTCAGTTTGACATGGAATCACACCATGATCAAATATTTGTTTAACTTAATTAAAAAATTTCATGTCTATTCAATGCTTTTTTTTGCCAACCAATTCGTATTATTGTCAGGCCAGTACCTTTGATAGCCTCTAAAATGAGCGAGAGGTCAAATTAGATAAAGCTCACTGCCTACATTAGAATAAAACTTCGTCCCAATTCCATAAGCACCTTGTAAATAAACAAAAGCTTCATTCTAAAACTTCGTCCCAATTCCATAAGCACCTTGTAAATAAACAAAAGCTTCATTCTGAAGCAAAATTACCTCTTCAACTTTTGTCTTCCCAACAACAACCTTTTCCTTTGTCCCTAAAATGCCCTTTCTCAGAAACATGCCAGTTGTAGCTGCAGCAGTTATAACACGTTCCTGCAAAATGTGCCTAGTAGCCGGCTCTCGAAGATGCGCCCATCGATTCTTGACCACTGACCCAAAACGGTCAGCCACCTCACTGACATTACCTTTTGCATCTTTTGCAACTTCACCCACAAACGTTCCAGCTGACTGTCCAGCTTCCTTAAGCTTGACCCCTGCATTAAAAGCCACGACCCTATCACATAATCAGCGGAAAAAGAGAAGGGAGACTAAAAAAGGCATCAACATATGAATGAACCTGAGGAAGAAAAGAAACCCGTGGCCTTTTCCTGCCACTGAGGTGAGAGAGCAGGACTCATTGTTCCAACAAAGATTGGTGACAATAAGACCAAAAGAACTCCAAAATTTCTACTCTGCAGCAAACTCATAAGAAAATTAGTTTGAAAATGAAACAAACAAGTGTCTACGCATCCATAATCAGAGCTATCCTAAAAATGCCAGCTTTTAACATGTACCGACTATAAATCAATCACCAATCAAGTGATCAAAGTCCAGACTCCCAACTTTCATCAACTTTACACTAATATCAAATATCACACTCTTATAATCAGCCAAAATAACGAAAAATTTCAAATACATCTCTTCCCTCCGTTCAAAAATTCCAAAATAAAAAACTCAACAGAAATTAACAAATCATTGCTCGTATAGTTTTCCAAAACAACATACAGATCAAAGTTCACCTCCAGAAGATCTATAAAAAAAAAGATGCAAAACCTCACACGATTGATTGACAAACACAAACCCTAAGTTCGAACAGACGAACTCGACGTACCTGAATCTTTAAGACGGCGTGAGGAGAGCAGATTCGAAGAGAAGGAATTTTAGTTTCCGAGTTCAAACTTGAAACCACCCAGTTGGAGAGTCGCAATTTAGCTTCGGGTGCTGCGTTTCGATACGTGTTATACTATTGAACATGATTGCACGACTGCTTTTATGATTGGTCCGTGACTAAAGGAAAGAGAACCAGCTAATCAGGTAGAGCCGCGTGGATGATCATGATGGCTCAAACGGATTAATAACGGCTTTCACTACGACGCGTATCTCTGTCAATTGGTCAAAACTCAGATTTTTTTAAAGCTCTGCTGTCGCTTTCCTTATTTGACCAAAAGGCTATTTAGGCAAAACGGGTTGTCGTTTTGTTTGATTTGTTCAACAGAATGATGCTGCTATTTGGAAAATGACAATTTGAAGTTAGTTAGAATTTAAAAGAAATAGACTAAATATATCCTTTAAACTTTTATTAATAATTCACTTAAGTATTTGAAATTTGAAATTTTATTAAATAAATCATGAAGTTGAAAATTATGATTTTACATGCTTATCATCATCGTCAACACCAGATTAAAATCTCATTGATGCGTAGAATAGAAGAACGTATAATGATAGTACACACCCTTACTCTTACTTAGTAAAGAAGTTGTTTCGATAATTTTGCATACTTTATAATTTAAAGGATTAAATGGTCTCTTAACATAATTTATAAAATTTAGAATTCATTTAATAACAGTTAAAGTTTAATATGTTAAATTAATTTTAAATAAAAGTTATGTAGCTAGTACACAACTTGTAAGTGTGAAAAACATGTTTGGAGTTTAATGAGGGAAGTGAAGAAGTTGGGCCCACTTTTTTGTTTAAACCCAAGCCTGGTTGAAATTGATTTGTTGACTTAAGACTAAGACAAATTCAAGTTGTCATCCCAAAGTTTAATTGGCAGTTGGTAGTGATAAACATTATGTTTTAAGTTTTGATCTTTTCTTTTGTGTACTTTCATGCAGAAGAAAAGCACAAACATATTGAATCCTTCAGTATTGTAATACTACATTCAATCATTGCAAGACTCCAACTGTAGACAATTGTTTGTATTACAATATATGTTAAACACTTCACTTGAGAAACCATGTTTTACAATGGAGACATCATGCAGATCCCATCTTGCTCTTCTCATCCACTTCTACAATTCTCTTCCAGAACCAGTGCTCTTTCCATACTTTATCCATCAACTCAATCGGCACCATTTTCGTCTCCGGCAGCAAGAGGTACACAAATACAGTCATCACTGCAACCCAACCACCAAAGAAGAAGAAAATTCCAGACTTGAAGTGGCAAAGCATAGCCAAGAAAGTTTGTGCAACAATGAAAGTGAAGAGAAAATTCACTGCAACAACAATACTTTGTCCAGCTGATCGGATCTCCAATGGGAAAATCTCACTAGGGACCAACCATCCCAATGGACCCCAAGACCAAGCAAATCCAGAAACATAGATGCATATCATGCTCAGAACTGAATATGCATACCCTTTTGCTAAACTTCCATGATCACCTAGCTGAGTTGCCATGATACCTCCTACGGTAATCTGTGAAACAAACATTTGCACACCTCCAAATATAAACATCGCTCTGCGGCCAAATTTATCTACTACAAGCATTGATATGAATGTTGAAACAGTGCCCACAACCCCAGCTATCAGTGCAGACATGATCAGTGCTACACTCTCACTTAGACCAAGAGTCCTGAACAGCACTGGAGCATAGAATGAGATGACATTGATACCAGTTACTTGTTGGAAAAATGGTATTGCTATTGCCATTACTAGCTGTGGTCTGTACTTTGTGCATATTATTTTCTTGAACGGGAATCAACAGTTTTAGAAATTGAACTTGCATTGATGAGATCGTCAAGTTCTACTTGGACATTGGTTGTGCCACGTATGCGTTGTAAAACTACTTTGGCCTTTTGGTGATCATTGTTACGCTGAATTAGGCTGTTGGGTGTCTCCGGTAGGAAAAATGAACCTATTGTGAGAATTAAGGCAGGGACTGCTGCCAATGATAAGGAGATTCGCCAACCCCAACCACCTTCAATCTTTTCAGTGCCAAAGTTGATGAAGTTGGCAGCAAGTACGCCAATACCAACACAGAGTTGAAAGCCATTATTGATTGCTCCTCTGTATCTTGGTGGTGCCATTTCAGAAAGATAGAGGGGAACTGACTACACGGAAGTTAAATTGGAACAAAAATGTAAAACAGATGCATAAAAAGCATGATGCTTTAAATTCCAGCAAGCTTCAAAACATTATAGTCTCTCATGTTAATTTGCTGAAGCTGATTCATCTCATTTGCGTAAGCTTCAATAAGAAGCATTAGCTTCAATTGTAAGCTACGCTCTTCCATCAGTAATCAACAACCCAACCAAACAAAGAAAAAAAGAAAGAAAGCAGAACTTGTACACTCCTTTCTATTGACTATTAAATCGTTTCTTCACTTTATGCATGATATAATCATTTCCATTCTTTCTCAAATTGAAAGCATGCACATTGACATCTTAATCCATATAATTAAAACACAATATCAGTTGTAAGTTGTAACTATATTGTCCAATTTGCAATCTTGAACAAATAGTTTTCTGTGTAGGATACAAGCATTTCAATATGAACAGAAATGTACAAAAGGTTGAATTAATAAAATTATCACAGGCATAACACACCTGATTTGCAAACCCAACTCCAATGCCAAGTAAGATACGGCCAAAAAGTAGCATGTATATGTTAGAAGCTGCTCCATTGAGGGCAGAACCAGAAAGGAATGCAGCACCTCCGACAAGGATTGATAGTTTGCGCCCAAAGTATCTAGTAACAGGTGAGGCAAAGATGGAAGCAACAAGACCAGCAATATAGAGTGATGATGTGAAGGATGTCAAAAGTTGGCAATCAAATTTGCAATAGTTGCTAACTTTGCTGTCTTCCTTCATTTTGACATATACTTTTGGAAAGAACTTCCTGAGAAATGGTTCCATCGAAGTCACTCCACCTTAGCAATCATTTCCATGAGTTTACAAATTAGTTTGAAGTTTTTGATAAAGCATCATAAGATATTAAAAAACAAGAAAATAAGCTGAAATCAAGGTGTAACATGATGTTTCTCCACTTAGTCAGGAACATGAGTCTGGTTGTTTATCTATGATCTTGTTTCAAAAGCTGTTGACCTTCACAAATTCATGCAGTGCATCCCCTGCAAGCAGCTACATTACAAGGTTCCAACTTTCATACTTCAACCATTAGGGGTTTATCCCATATGTTCTCTAGACAAAGATAGCTCCTTATAAAATCAATTTGTATGTATATTTCGTGCTTGAAAGACATAAGATAGGTTTTAATGTCACAGACCTGAAATCCCAATATCATAGCCAAAAATGAGCCCTCCCATGGCAGCTATTCCACATGATAGAATGACAAACGATGTAATCCTACCATCATACTGCCCACTTCCACTAGTCACGGCTAAGCCTACAGCCATGGCCAATCTCCAAGCTCAGAGAAAAAGAGAGATAACACAAATAATAGATATCATTTTCAAAGTACAAGATTATAAAGAACATGAGGAGCAGCCTTACTTGACTGATAGTGAGTCTAAATTCAAGTCAGTTTACGTGAGAATAGTCAAGATAAAATAACACAATGAACATAAAGATAATCTCCCACTAAAGGCTAATATTGCTCCACATCTATTAGAAAACCAAAACAAGCAAAAGAGTTACTAAAGCTGCCATTTTTCAAATGGAACCGGACCCAGTTCCTTCTTCTCCACATCCTCAACTCTTACGTTCACACTATATGCGAGTATCTCTGCCACTTGACAACGAAAAACACCCAGAAACAAAAAGCGAAAGTTAACAGGACAAAACCTCACATCAATCGAAAAAGCTTCGTTCTTTAACAGGATTCTGCAGCAGACCTGAAAATTCATAACTTTCTAAGCTCTGCTGTCTCGAAATGCCGATGAGAGATTAACATTGTGATTCCAACCCACCATTTTTCCGGTATCAGAATGCCAGAAATACAATGGCAATTCAGACAGTTTCGGAGAAGAGCGGTCGTGGCGAGCCCCGCAGGAGGGCCTTCCTCCGTCGAAGGAGTAGAGCTCTATTTTGTATCGCCATCTTTTCTTCAGTGGACGACTAGTCGTCTTATGATCGATGACTTGTCCTCTTGTTGTCAATGGAATGAATGGAAATGAAATTATGAATGTTTTGTAATTGTTAGGATTGGAAATTGTTGGGAATGGATTGAATGGAAATGGAATTATGAATGTTTTGTAATTGTTAGGATTGGAAATTGTTGGGAATGGATTGAATGGAAATGGAATTATGAATGTTTTGTAATTGTTGTGATTGAAAATTGTTGGGAATGGATTGTTTGGAAATGGAATTATGAATGTTTTGAAATTGTTAAGATTGAGAATTGTTGGAATTGAATTGAATTGAATTGAATGGATTGGATTGGATTGAATGGAATTGAATTGAATTGAGTTGATTTGAATTGAATTGGATTGGATTGGATTGGATTGGATTGGATTGAATTGGATTGAATTAGATTGAATTGAATTGAATTGGATTTAATTGGATTGGATTGGATTGAATTGAATTAAATTGAATTTGATTTGATTGGATTGGATTGAATTGCATTGGATATGATTGGAATTGAATTGAATAAGTGGAATTGAATGGAATTGGATTGGAATTGATTTGAGTTGAATTGGATTGAAATGGAATTGAATTTGATTGAATTGAATTGATTTGGAATGGAATTGCATTGAATTGAATTGGAATTGAATGGAATGAATGGAATTGGAATTGATTGGATTGAATTGAATTTGATTGAATTAAATTGAATTTAATTGGATTGGATTGGATTGGATTGGATTGGATTGGATTAGATTGGATTGGATTGGATTGGATTGGTTGAATTGAATTGATTTGATTGAAATGATTGGATTGGATTGGATTGGATTGGATTGAATTGAATTGAATTGAGTTGAGTTGAATTTAATTGAATTAGAATGGATTTGATTGAATTGAATTGAATGGAATTGAATTAGAATGTAAATTAAATTGGAATTGAATTGAATTGTAATGAAATTGAATGGAATTGAATTAGAATTCGATTGAAAATTGATTGAATGGAAATGAAATTTGAATGTTTTGTAATTGTTAGGTTGAAAATTGTCACAATGGAACGAATGGAAATGAAATTATGAATGTTTTGTAATTGTTAGGATTGGAAATTGTTGAATGGATCAATGGAAATGGAATTGAATGTTTTGTAATGTTAGGATTGGAAATTGTTGGAATGGATTGAATGGAAATGGAATTATGAATGTTTTGTAATCATGATTGAAAATTGTCAGAAATGGATTGTTTGAAATGGAATTATGAATGTTTTGAAATGTTAAGATTGAGAATCACGGAATCGAATTGAATTGAATCGAATGGATTGGATCGATTGAATGGAATTGAATCAATCGAGTTGATTTGAATTGAATTGGATTGGATTGATCGGATCGATTGATTGAATTGATTGAATTAGATTGAATTGAATTGAATTCGATTTAATTGGATGGATTGATCGAATTGAATTAAATTGAATTTGATTTGATCGATTGGATTGAATTGCATCGATATGATTGGAATTGAATTGAATAAAGTGGAATTGAATTGAATTGAATCGAATTGATCGAGTTGAATCGATTGAAATGGAATGAATTTGATTGAATTGAATCGATTGGAATGAATTGCATCAATTGAATTGAATTGAATGGAATGAATGGAATTGAATCGATTGGATCGAATTGAATTTGATCGAATTGAATTGAATTTAATCGATTGATGGATGGATTGATCGATCGATTAGATTGGATTGATTTGATCGATTGAATGAATGATATTAAATTGAATTGAATTGAATTTGATTGAAATGAATTGGATTGGATTGGATTGGATTGGATTGGATTGAATTGAGTTGAGTTGAGTTGAGTTGAGTTGAGTTGATTGAATTGAATTGAATTGATTGAATTGAATTGAATTGTTTGGAATTGAATTGGATTGGTTTGAATTGAATTGAATTGGAATGGAATTGCATTGAATTGAATTGAATTGAATGGAATGAATGGAATTGGATTTGATTGAATTGAATTTGATTGAATTGAATTGAATTGGATTGATTGAATTGAATTTGATTGGATTGAATTGGATTGATTGGATTGAATTGATTTGATTGAAATGAATTGGATTGGATTGGATTGAATTGAATTGAATTGAGTTGAGTTGAATTGAATTAAATTGGATTGGATTTGATTGAATTGAATTGAATTGGATTAGATTGAATTGAATTTGATTGAATTGAATTGGATTATATTAAATTGAATTGAATTGAATTTGATTGAAATGAATTGGATTGGATTGGATTGAATTGAGTTGAGTTGAGTTGAGTTGAATTGAATTGAATTGACTTTAATGAGGATTTGAAGATAAGACAAGTAGTGCAACGACGTCGTCGATAGAAAATTATAAATTTTTTATTTATATTTAACAATTTTTATAACGGGCGATTATATACGAGAGAATGTCTTACGAGAAGAATTATTCATCTGGCAAAATTTTCAATGGTTTAGTGCTATTATTTCGAAAATCGTACCAAATTTAGGGTTCGGATTGAGCTTTGGTATAATATTTTATCGGCATCAGTCAACACTGAATAGCATTTTGGATAATTTTTAAACTTATAAAATATTCTTTAATTTTTTTAAAATTACAAAATAGTTTATTGTCACGTTGTACAATTATATAACTTGTATTATATATTTTAATTATGTCTTTACAAATTGTAATAATAAATAATAATCATAATTTTAATTTAATTTATAAATTAATTTAATAATTATTAATAAATATAGTCAAATTTAAAATATATTTTAAAATATAAAATTTCAAATAAATTTTGATTTAATAATTAAAATATATATATATAAATATTAGTTTATAAATAATAATGTTTAAATTATTAATTTTAAAAATAAAATATTTTATTAATATATTATTAATAAATATTATATAAAATATTAAATAAATTTAAATAAAATAATTTATTTTTAAGTTTTATTTAATTTATAATTATTATTAGTAATAAAATATTTTTTAAAAATAATTACCATAATTATAAACCTTAAAGTAAATAAAATAACTAATTTAAAATTTTGAAAATAATAGGCGGAGTTTAAAATTTTTTGAAAATTTTGAAAAAAAAGATCCCTCTATTTTTTAAATTTTTCGGTATCAGCTAATATTTGATCGGTATTTTGAATACTAACCAGTGCTGATTAGTACTATCTAAAACGGGCCGATATTGACTAGTATTTAATCCGATATAACCGACCTTTCATTCCCAGTACAACCGACATTTCGTTTCATACCGATTTTCGTCCGGTACAGAATAGTATTCAAAACTCTATTGAGTACTAAAATTTATATAAAATGATTAATATTCAATTTATAAATTATTAAACGTTATGAATTTATTTAAAAATAATTATAAAATTCTAAGGATAAGTTCGTATATTTTCTCAAATCATTAAATATTTCATTAGTTATAATCTCGTTATGAGCGCAAAACTTTAAGAACATAAATGTTTAATATTTCTTTCATTTATTAGAAATCATCGGGTATAAATATGGATGACATTGCGTCGAGCTGATAGGCCTAAGTCAAGTCCGAAAATTTATATTTAAACCACCTAAACTCAAGTCTGATCAAATTTGGACTTCAAAACTTGATAAAGCTTTGAGTCTAACTCGATTATTTTTTAGTCGACGTCAATTTCACTTGAAAATTTTGAACCATGGGCAGGCCAGATGATGTAGCTTGAGCTAAAATCTAACTCAAAGCCTAAAATTTTTTAAAAAACTCAAGCCCAATTTAAATCTTAATCAACTCAAGTCGAATTCATTAAGGGATCAAACCGAGTAGGGTCAATCTTAAACTCGAACCCAAATGCCATCTTTGAGTATAAACAAGAATGATTACAATATAGCTTGCATGGCTAGTTCAATTGGTTATTAAAAAAGAAGTTGAGTGTAAGATTTCAAGTTTGAGTCTCAACAATGATAACATGAGAGTTCGTCTAATGTGATAGCTCCTTGTACACATTAAGCAGTGAGCCACCTTTCTGAAAAGCTAAAAGTGAGATCAAATTGTGATTTACTCATAGTTTAGAATTCCGTTTTGTACCGGCCCAAAATCGGTACGAAATTTTGAATTTAAGTATCGGTTTCAAATATCAGTCGATACCGGTCGATTTCGGTACCAAAAATTTTAAAATTTTGGGAGATTTTTTTACAAAATTTTCAAAATCTCTCCTCCTCCCTCCTTCCTTTTTTTCAAAAATTTTAAAATAATAATAAATACTTTATTACTAATAATAATTATAAATTAAATAAAACTTAAAATAAAATATTTTTATTTTAATTACTAATAAATTATTTTATTTAAATTTATTTTAATATTTTATAAAATATTTATTAATAAATTATTAATAAAAATATTTTATATTTTAAAATAAATAATTTAAAATTATTATTTATAAACTAATATTTATTAGATATATTTTAATTTTAAATCAAAATTTATTTGAAATTTATATATTTTAAAAATACATTTTAAATTTAATTATATTTATTAATAGTTTTAAATTAATTTTATATATTGAATTAGAATTATGATTATGTCTACTTAAATATAAAATGAAATAGAAGAAAATAAAATTTAAAAATATTTCAAAATTTTGATAAAATACGAAATTTTGAATTATTTTATTATTTTACAATAAATTATTTTATATATTTATTAAAAAATTAAGAATTTTTTATAAATTTAACTCGATACTAATACAATATTGTTTTAAAGCTCAATCCGATATTCAATCTAATAAGGTATTCATGATATTGAATTTACTCCTCACTATTTTGTTGAGCCGGAATATGGGAATGCTTGGAGTCGGCAATTCCACTTTTTGTTGAGTCAAGAATGATTACAATATATCTCAAACACTTTACTTCTCCAGCGATTACAATATATCTTAAACACTTCACTTGTCCTTGATGACCGCTTTGTACAAGTCTCATAGATTGACTAGAAGGGATTTAGAGTGACATTTCCGCCAAACAGGAAGCGGAATAGCAATGGCAATCCCTTACTTCAGAAACCATGTTTTACAATGGAAACATCATGCAGATCCCATCTTGCTCTCCTCATCCACTGCTCCTACAATTCTCTTCCAGAACCAGTGCTCTTTCCATATTTTATCCATCAACTCAATCGGCACCATTTTCGTCTCCGGCAGCAAGAGGTACACAAATACAGTCATCACTGCAACCCAACCACCAAAGAAGAAGAAAATTCCAGACTTGAAGTGGCAAAGCATAGCCAAGAAAGTTTGTGCAACAATGAAAGTGAAGAGGAAAATCACTGCCACAACAATACTTTGTCCAGCAGATCGAATCTCCAGAGGGAAAATCTCACTAGGGACCAACCAACCCAGTGGACCCCAAGACCAAGCAAATCCAGAAACATAGATGCATATCATGCTCAGAACTGAATAAGCATACCCTTTCCCTAAACTGCCATGATCACCTAGCTGAGTTGCCATGACACCTCCTACGGTAATCTGCGAAACAAACATTTGCACACCTCCTAACATAAACATCGCTCTGCGGCCAAATTTGTCGACTACAAGCATTGATATGAGTGTTGAAGCAGTGCCCACAACCCCAGCTATCAGTGCAGACATGATCAATGATACACTTTCACTCAGACCAAGAGTCCTAAACAATTGTGGAGCATAGAATGAGATGACATTGATACCTGTTACTATTTGGAAAAATGGTATTGCTATTGCCATTACTAGCTGTGGTCTGTACTTTGTACATGTTATTTTCTTGAACGGCGAATCAACAGTTTTAGAAATTGAACTTGCATTGATGAGATCGTCAAGTTCTGCTTGCACATTGGTTGTGCCACGTATGCGTTGTAAAACTTCTTTGGCCTTTTGGTGATCATTGTTACGCTGAATTAGGCTGTTGGGTGTCTCCGGTAGGAAAAATGAACCTATTGTGAGAATTAACGCAGGGACTGCTGCCATCGATAAGGAGATTCGCCAACCCCACCCACCTTCAATCTTTTCAGTGCCAAAGTTGATGAAGTTGGCGGCAAGTACTCCAATACCAATACAAAGTTGAAAGCCATTATTGATTGCTCCTCTGTATCTTGGTGGTGCCATTTCAGAAAGATAGAGGGGAACTGACTGCAGAGTAGTTACATTGGAACAAAAATGTAAAACAGATGCATAAAAAGCATGATTCTTTAAATTCCAGCAAGCTTCAAAACATTATGGTCTCTCATGTTAATTTGATGAAGCTGATTCATCTCATTTGCGTAAGCTTCAATAAGAAGCATTAGCTTCAACTGTAAGCTATCCTCTTCCATCAGTAACCAACAACTCAACTAATAAAAAAATTGAAAGAAAGCAGAAATTGTACACTCCTTTCTATTGATTATCAAGTTGTTACTTCACCTTATGCATGATACAATCATTTCCATTCGTTCTCAATTTGAAAGCATGCACATTGAGATTTTAACCCCTATAAGTAAAACACAGTATCAGTTGTAAGTTGTAATTAGAGTCACCAATTTGCAATCTTGAACAAATAGCCTTCAGTGTAGGATATAAGCAATTCAATATGAACAGAAATGCAGATAAGGTTTTGAATTAATAAGTTATCACAGGCATAACACACCTGATTTGAAAAACCAACCCCGATGCCAAGTAAGATACGGCCAAAAAGTAACATGTATATGTTAGAAGCTGCTCCATTGAGGGCAGAACCAGAAAGGAATGCAGCACCTCCTGCGAGGATTGATGGTTTGCGCCCAAAGTATCTAGTAACTGGTGAGGCAAAGATGGAAGCGACAAGACCAGCAATATAGAGTGATGATGTGAAGGATGTCAAAAGCTGGCTATCAAATTTGCAATAGTTGCTAACTTTCGTGTCTTCCTTCATTTTAACATATACTTCTGGAAAGAACTTCCTGAGAAAAGGTTCCATCGAGGTCACCCCACCTTAGCAAGCAGTTCCAAGTTTACAAGTTAGTTGGATGTTTTTGATAATGCATCATAAGACATTAAGAAAAGCAAGAAAATAAGCTAAAATCAAGGTGTAATATGATGCTTCTCAACTTAAAGTCAGGAACACGAGTCCTGTTGTTTATGACCTTATCCAAAATCAGTTGACCTTCAAAATTTCATGCAGTGCATCCTCTGCAAGCACCTAACTTACAAGGTTCCAACTTTCATGCTTCAACCATCTGGGGTTTATCCCATATGTTCTCTAAAAGAAGATAGCTCCTACAAATTCAATTTGCATGTTCATTTCGTGCTTGAAAGACATGATAGGGTTCAATGTCACAGACCTGAAATACCAATATCATAGCCAAAAATGAGCCCTCCCATGGCAGCTATTCCACATGATAGAATGACAAACGATGTAATCCTACCATCATAGTGCCCACTTCCACTAGTTGCGGCTAAGCCTATTGCCATGGCCAATCTCCAAGCTCAGAGAAAAAGAGAGATATGACAGCATTTTCAAACTACCAGATTATAAAGAACAAGAGGAGCAGCCATAATTGACTGATAGTAGTCCAAATTTAAGTACGTATACATGAAAATAGTCTCAATAAAATAACACAATGAACGTCAAGAAAATCTCCCATTAACGGCTAATATTGCTCCACATGTATTAGAAAGCCAAAACAAGAAAAAGAGTTACTCAAATGGAACCGAACCCGGTTCCTTCTTCTCCATCTTCTCAACTCTTACGTTCACACTATATGCGAGTGTCTCTGCCACTCGACCACTGAAAACACACAGAAACAACAAGCGAAAGTTAACAGGACAAAACCTCATATCAATCGAAAAAACTTCGTTCTTTAACAGGATTCTCCAGCAGACCTGAACATTCATAACTTTCTAAGCTCTGCTGTCTCGAAACGCCGATGAAAGAGTAACCTTATGATTCCATCCCACCATTTTTCTGGTGGCAGTCTAGATTGCATGAAAAACATAGCTAGTAGGTTTGCATAATTAAGAAGGAAGACTTTTATATTATGAAAAGGCTACACTTAGGTACATAACAAGTTGTCCTGTATAAAATAAATAAAATATAACTGAAATCTTAAAATTAAGCTACTAAAAGCAATATGATTAACAACCCACTGACATAAATGACGAAGAATTTGAAGTATCACTAATTAACTTCTCTCTTTTAATTATAATTTGGAGCGACCTCAAACAAACTTCAAAAATTAACAAAAGCATCGTATTTTAACGACTTAGTCAGAATTACTACAATTTGGTTTCCAGATTTACAATACTTTAATTCAATCTTTTGTTTTTCAATCAAATCTCGTAAGAAATGGGACCGCATGTCAATATGCTTGCTTCTTCCATGTGCGATTGGATTTTTTGCCAATTTAATTGCAGAAGTATTATCAACAAAAATCTTCATAGGACCTTCCTTTGAAGCACCAATTTGGCTCACCAAATTACATAACCATATGGCTTGATAGGCACTAGCTGTTGCAGCTATATGTTCAGCTTTACATGTTGAGAGAGCTACAATAGATTGTTTCGTTGAAGACCATGAACAAGCTGTGTTGCCATATTTAAAACAATAGCTTGTACTACTTTTTCGATCTTCTAAGTCTTCACCCTAGTTATTGTCAGAATAACCTACAAGAGTGCAATCTCTTGATTATGAGTAAAATAACCACTAATCATGAGTGCCTTTTAGATACCTTAAAATCCTCTTAGCCACTTGCATAAGAGATTGATGAGGAGACTCCAAGAACCTACTAATTAAGCCAACACTGTATGAGATATTAGGCCTAGTACATGTGAGATACCTCACCAATTGCTTGAAGTAGGTTGAATAATCAACAACAGCCTCTTGTGCAATTTGCACACATAACCCGAGTGTGATGCTGATTCATATCCGGTGGGCTGCCGCATATACACTTCCTCATCCAACTTGCCTTGAAGAAAAGCATTGTTCACATCTAGCTGATTGATGGACCATCGAAGTTGTGTAGCAATGGTAAGAACGAGGCGGACTGTCACCGGTTTTACAACTGGACTGAACGTCGAATGAAAGTCAATTCCCGGTCTTTGAGTGTATCCTTTCGCTACCAATCGGGCTTTGTACCTAGCAATAGAGCCATCAGCATTGTACTTTACACGAAATAACCATTTACAATCCACAATGTTCTTGGAAGCATCATATGGGACAAGGGTCCACGTTTGATTTTCAATCAATGCATCATACTCGGCTTGCATAGCTAGTTGCCAGTGTGTGTGTTTTTGGGCTTGTTTATAGGTTCTCGGGATAGAGGTTGGAGACAGAGATGTCGTGACATGAAATTGCTTTGGTTTAAGGCTGTTTGTGTGTGACCGGAGGACCATGTGATGAGTTGGCTTGGGATCGAGTGATATGGGCACGACTGATTGTGTTTTCTCCATTCTTAGACAATTTTATACCAACTTCCACCCTGGTACAGCTACTCTTTGTGGAGTGTATGGTGGGGACACTAAATGTTCAATGCCACTTCTACGTAGATAGGAATCTAGGCCTTGATATTCACCTCCTCCATCGGTGTAGAGGCTTAAAATTTTGTTTCAAATCTGCGTTCAAGCAAAGGATGTAATTGCTGAAAAATTTTGAAGCTTCATCTTTAGTTTGAAGTGTGTAGAGCCACATGTATTTGGAAAATGATCAACAAACAAGATGTAATAACGCTTTTTATCAATTGATAAAGCAGGGAGGACCCCAAACATCACTTGTAAACTACTTGCAATGGTGAGTTTGTTTGCAAAGTATTTTCCAAAAGGTAACCGATGCATCTTATTTGAATTGCAAAATTACAAACTGAAAGTTGTGAGTTAGTTTTCAAATTGAAAATTGATTGAAACCTTATTTAAGGTATTGCGATTGGGATGACCCAATCGACGATGCAACAGTCACTAGACATGGCCATTCGACAACTTGGAACATCGATTGTTGGAGTAGCCATTCTCACAGGATTACAATTTTGCATATTGAATTTCTTCAAAAATTTTGCAGGATTCTTTTTTTTAGAGATGAAAATTTCATTATTGCTTTGACTTACTTTTATACCCAGAAAATATGACATCAAGCAAAGATCAGTCATGTCAAACACTTGCATGATGGACTTTTTGAAATCTTCAATCATTTTAAATTTTTTCCTATAAAAACCAAATCATTAACATACAAACACACTAATAACATTTTACCAGAGTCATTCACCTTTACATATAAAGAATGTTCAGATGGGCATTTGTTAAAGCTAATATCAAGGACGAATGAATCAATTCACCTACTTCAAGCTCTTGGTGCTTGCTTGAGGCCATACAAGGCTTTCTCTAGTTTATACACCTTCTCTTCACTTCTTTGTTTGAAGAATCCAGGAGGTTGCTTAACAAACACCTCTTCTTCAAGTGGCCTATTTAGAAAGGCAGACTTTACGTCCATTTGGTGGATCTTCCAATGATTTTGTGCCGCCAAGGAAATTATGAGTCTAACAGCTTCATTTGTGTAATTGGAGAAAACACTTCTTGATAATCATAGCTAAGCCTTTGCTCAAAACCTTTTGCAACCAATCAAGCCTTATATCTTTCCACCTCACCATTTGGTTTCAACTTTGTTTTGAAGACCCATTTGATGTCAACAACTTTATGGTCTTTTGGTAAATCAACAAGTACCCACATATTGTTTCTTTCAATTGCCTTAATCTCCTCATGCATTGCATTCACCCATTTAGGATCTTGAATTGCCTCTTCCAAGTTTACTGGTTCAAGATCTGCAAAAAAAGCAAAGTGTACCGATTCTCAATCATCGTCAATTTAATCATCACGACTTACCTCAAAATCTTGAAAGTGGACTGGTAGTTGATGATGTCGTCTAGGCCTCACAGGTTCAACTATAACTTGTGGCAAAGAAAAAATTTGGGTAGAGCTTGAGTCTTCCCCATTGGTAATTGGAACTTCTACTTCTTTAGGAAGGATGGAGATTACACTTAGCGGAGAGTTTTTATGATGATCTAAGTTCCAATTCCAAACTTCTTCTTCAACAAAAGTGACATCTCGAGTGACAATCACTTTTATTGTCAAAGGATTGAACAATTTGTATCCTTCATTCTTGTAGCCTATGAAGATGGTCTTCTTAGCTCGATCATCTAGCTTTCCCATTGTCTCTGCTAGAATATGAGCATATGCTATAGCACCAAACACCTTAAGATGTTTTACATTTGGCTTGACACCACTCCAAGCTTCTACAGGGTGACATTATGAACACCTTTTTGTTGGAGATCTATTTAGGAGGTAGGCTGAACATGAAACAACTTCTGCCCAAAAGGATTTGGGATTTTTTTTGTTTTTAATAATCTCCCGGCCATGTCCATTATTGTTTTGTTTTTTATTCAATAACACCGTTATGTTGTGGAGTGTATGAACAAATGACCTCATGCTTTATTCCTTGTTCTTCACAATATTAGTTAAATTCATCAGAGGTACATTCACCTCCACCATTAGTACACAAGACTTTAATAAATCTACCACTTTGTTTTTCAACATACACTTTAAACTTCTTAAAACAATCAAAGACTTAAATTTCTTAAAACAATCAAAGAGTTTTGACTTCTTTTGTAAAAAGTATATCTAGATTTTTCGAGTGAAATCATCAATGAAGGTCAAAAAATACTTTGTAGCATCCCCTTACCGTAGGGTACGCACCGAGACGCCCGTAGGTTGTTCCGATACATAACCCACGATGAGGGTGCACTACGAACGATCATTTCTATAATCCACATGGCATCAATATAATAAAACCGCAATATCAAAATCGCTAAATTTTTAAAACCAAAAGATTTTCATCTCATAACCTCAAAACCGAATTTACAAGTTTTTCAGTTTCCACAAACTATACAAGAATTTCCAAAAAGGAACTGAGACAAAAGCCTAAACTAGGTCATCCTCAAAATCGATCCCAGCTGACCGACCTGTGTGCCATAACCACTCTTGCCAACGCTCACACAGCAGGAAGAGTCGAACTCTGGAGCTAGGAGTCTACTATCTCTGTCCTGAAAAATAGATGCAATGTTGGGTGAGTTTGCGAACTCAGCGAGAAACCATCCTCGATGGTTCACCCAACTCATGCATATACAAACAATTCACAGAATATCACATAATACTATATTCGAAAATATCTCATGCATTCTATTTCACACAATTCACAATTTATCATTCATGTGTATATGCACATGTGACACTTTTCACTTTATTACGTTGTTGTGACCGTGCGCCTGAGCTCATTAACGTTGAGCCAGTGACTCTGAATAACATTGGGCTTGAAGCCCTGATACGTTGAGCCTGTGGCTCTAAAAATTACGTTGAGCTTGAGGCCCTGATGCGTTGAGCTTAAAGCTCTGAAAATACGGTGGCTGCACCGGTCACAACTGCCATTATCTGATCATGCTTTTATGCATGAATGCACATGCCTCAATTTACAATAATTGTGTTGCAACCTAACACCTTATATCCAATTTCGCATTAGACCAAATAATTTCAATTAATGAAAAGATAACACTTCTATATCACATTTCAAATATTTCGAACACTTATGGTCCGAAATCAATGAAAGCAAACACATAGAATCATCCTTTTATCTCCACATGGCATAAGTGCATAAAATTAAACACATCAAGGTTGAGAAACCAACTAGGTTACTCACCTCAAACTTCCGAGCTACTGCCGGGAAGTCTCACCTACGTCGAAAGATCGACGCTCCACTTGAGCTTCTAAAACAATCAGAATATTCAAACATTACTAATTGCACGATTTACAATAGTTAATAATGCACATGTAGCGAATGCGATGAGTACTATACATGTTATGACATTCCTGATTCTATTCCCGAATCTTTCCGATTCAACTCTTCCACTCTAAAAAAAATAGCAATTCCTGGATTCCATAATTCATTGGACTAAGATCCGAACTCTCTAAAGTCACACTCCAATTAGAATCACGTTCACCATTCAATTTCCATCCGATTTTGAGAACCTTCGAAATTAATTTCAAAATTCCATTCTGAGTCTTTAAATCCCAATCAATCATTAACCAACTCATTAGGAATTAAACCTCAAAATCATTCATTAAAACCATTTAATTCATCTTCGGAAAATTAGGGTCCTCGCCATGACATTAAGATCGCCGCCATGGCGAGACCACCTCGCGATGCATCATGGCGCAGACGCGTTAACTCTCCCTCATGGCGTTCGCTTCGTCATTGTCATGACGTCGTGCTTTCTCGTCATAGAATTATACGCCGCCATGACGCGCATGATGGGAATGGCTCGCCATGGCGTGTTCATCACACGTCATGACGCAAACCCGTAAAACATCCAAACCTGAATTTCTCGATCCATGGATTTTCTAATCCATCCAATTCAATTCTAAACACTCCCAAACAACAAAAGACACTAAACACAACTCATCTCTAACCTCAATTCCATCAATTGTTCATCATCTCTCAAATACCCAAATCAAAATCAACATATTTCTCAAAACTCATATCATCCGAAACTTATAAATCTTAGACAATTAATAACTCTAATCAATGATCAAATCAAACTATCTAAAACATAAAGGAGTAAGAACTTACTTGATTCAAGCCTTAAACCTTCGAAAATCACCCAGAACTCCAATCTTCAAACCTAGGCACACCCACGATAATCACCTCTTTCTCTACCAAATTTCATCTTCTCTATTTCAAGGCTTAAGCTAGGTTGAAGATGATGAATGAAACAATTTAAGAGGAGAAAATAGAAACAGAAAGCAAAGATGATGGATCACGAAGGAGAAAAGAAGAACGAAGATGAAAAACTTCTTTCAAAGGCAAGGGTGTCGTTGGAAGCAAATTTTAAAGGTTAGGGTTTTTATATAAGGGATTTGAAGCTAAGGGCACGTTTGGCAATTCATTTGCCACATGCCCACTTCTTAGGGTCTAAAAATCCAATTCTTATTCTAATCTCTCCCAAAATTTTGCAATGGCTATAAATAATAAATCCTAAAATCACCATTCAAATTTTCTCATGCCAAAAGCCAATCAATTTCGGAACCGGAATCCAATTAATATATCAATCTGTCATTTTTCCGGTCCAGACCTATTACTCTGAAAATTTCAGAAAATTTCCTATAAATCCTCAAAAATATAAAACACATGATCCTACACTCCAATTCCATTTTCCAAACCTCTAGCATTAAATTTTCCTCCAACTCACTAATCAAGGTACAACCTATACAAAAATAACAGAATTTCCAGTTTATACCATCATGCCGGGAATATGTCATACATGTATGTACACTCATATGCTTGTGCAACAACAATCATTTATCAATAATATAGAAGTAAATGCATGTGCAATTCAATAATATGGATGCACTCAATCCTAACCCGATCCAAATTACCGATATGCCCATCACATCGGTAACGGGATGTTACAATTCTTCCCTCCTAATAAAAATTTCGTCCCGAAATTTCTTACCTGACTGATCGAACAAGTGAGGATACTCCCTCCTCATGTGCTCCTCAGTCTCCCAAGTCGCCTCCTTAGACGAGTGGTTCTTCCATAGGACTTTCACCAATGGAATCACCCTGCTCCTTAACTGCTTAATCCGAGACCCCACAATCTAAATCGGCTCCTCTACATAACTCAAATTACTGGCCACCTCTATCTCCTGAGCCGGAATCACATGGGTCGGGTTTGAACAATATCTCCGGAGCACGCTAATATGAAAGACGTCGTGCAACTGCGACATCTCACTCGGCAAAGCTAATCTATAAGCCAAGGGTCCTATCCTCTCTAGGATCTCATAAGGACCAATATACCGAGGGCTCAACTTGCCCTTCCGGCCAAATCTCAAAACTCCTTTCCACGGAGACACTCGGAGGAAAACTTTATCTCCCACATCATACTCCATCTCTCTCCGATGTTGATCCACAAAGCTCTTATGTCTATCCTGAGCCACCTTGATGCGACTCCGAATTAACTTTACCTTATCCACAGTGTCTTGAATCAACTCAGGACCCTCGAGCACCCTCATACCCTCTTCATCCTAATAAAGAGGTGATCTACACTGACGCCCATATAACGCCTCATACGGTGCCATACCAATGCTGCTCTGGTACTGATTATTATAAGCAAACTCAATCAGAGCCAAATACTGATCCCATGCACCTCGGAACTCCAATATACAAGCTCGCAACATATCCTCAACAGTCTTAATCGTCCTCTCACTCTGCCTATCTGTCTGAGGATGAAATGCGGTACTGAAGTTCAACCTAGTACCTATAGCCGACTGCAAATTCTTCCAAACCCTCGAAGTAAATCTGGGATCCCTGTCTGAGACTATAGACACCGGGACCCCATGCAGTCTCACTATCTCTGCCACATACTTCTGGGCCAACTGATCCAGCGAATTGCTCTCCCTCACTGGTAAGAAGTGAGCCGATTTAGTCAACCGATCCACTATGACCCAGATCGCATCATGCTGCCTCGGCGTCTTAGGCAACCCCATAACGAAATCCATCGAAATTCGCTCCCGTTTCCACTCCAGAATGGGCAACGAATGCAGTTTACCTATTGGAGCCTGGTGCTCAGCCTTAACCTGCTGGCACGTCAAACACCGAGAAACAAACTCTGCCACCTGTCTCTTCATACCTGGCCACCAGAAATGCAACTTAAGAGTATTATACATCTTGGTAATACCCGGATGCATAGCATAGGCAGCCACATGTGCCTCCTCTAAAATCTCACGCCTCAAATCATCTACATCTGGAACACATAATCTCTGACCCATCCAAAGAGTCTCATGTCTCAACTCAAAATCAGAAGTCAATCCAGATCTTACTCTATCCATCAATCTCACCAACACAGGATCTTGATCCTGCACTCTCCTGATCCTGTCGTGCAACATCGGCCTAAGCCTCAAAGTTGCAATCAGAGCTCCATCCTGACCCAAATCTATCTGCACATTCAGAGCTCTCAACTGAATCAAACTAGACAATCTCCCAATCAACTGAAAGACCGATATGAGATCTCCCGTCAACGATCGCCTACCACATTAGCCTTCCCTAGATGATACTCAATCGTACAGTCATAATCCTTAAGCAACTCTACCTATCTCCTCTGCCTCAGATTCAACTCTCGCTGACTCAACAAATACCGCAAACTCTTATGATCAGTGAAAATCTGGAACGTCTCACCATATAAGTAGTGTCTCCAAATTTTCAGAGCAAACACAACTGCAACTAACTCCAAATCATGCACTGGATAATTCGCCTCATGAGACCTCAACTGTCTCGAGGCATAAGCTATCACTCTCCCAAGCTGCATCAGAACACACCCTAATCCCTGCTAGGAAGCATCACTAAAGACCTCAAAACCTCCAACTCCCGATGGCAAAGCTAACACCGGTGCCGTAGTCAACAGATGCTTCAGCTCCTCAAAACTCTTTTGACACTCCTCAGTCCATCTAAAAGCCACATTCTTCCTCAGAAGTTTTGTCAGAGGGGCTGAGATCACTGAAAACCCTTCGACAAACCTCCGATAATAACCTGCTAATCCGAGAAAGCTCCGCATCTCTGATACATTCCTAGGAGTCTCCCAACTCCTCACTGGCTCAATCTTGTGAAGATCCACCCGGATACCCTCACCAGACACAATATGCCCCAAAAACACAACCTCATCCAGCTAAAATTCACACTTGCTAAATTTGGCATACAACTGTCTCTCTCTCATGATCTGCAAAACTATCCTCAAATGCTTAGCGTGCTCCTGTCTACTCCTCGAATACACCAGAATGTCATCAATAAATACAATCACGAACTGATCTAGGTAGGGCTGAAAAATCTTATTCATCAAAGCCATGAAAGCTGCCGGGGCATTAGACAACCCAAACGGTATCACTAGAAACTCGAAATGCCCATACCTGCTCCTGAAAGTACTCTTAGGCACATCAGTCTCTGCTATCCTCAACTGATAATACCCTGATCTCATATCCAACTTAGTGAACACCTGAGCCCCCTGCAACTGATTAAACAAATCATCGATCCTAGGTAGTGGATACTTGTTCTTTACTGTCACCCGATTCAGTTGCATATAATCGATGCACAACCTCAAAGTCCCATCCTTCTTCTTCACAAACAACACTAGAGCTCCCCATAACGAAACACCAGGCCTGATAAACCCCTTATCCAGAAGCTCCTGCAACTGAGCCTTAAGCTCTCTCAGTTCCACCGGTGCCATCCTATATGGAGATATGGATATAGGAGCGGTACCTGGAACGAGGTCAATCAAAAACTTCGTCTCTCGATCCCGCGACAAACCCAGTAATTCATCGGGAAACACATCTGGAAATTCCCTGATCACGAGAATATCCTGCAACCTCTGCTCAAGCCTGGCCTCAATCACATGAGCCAAATAGGCCTCACAACCTCCCTGCATCAACCTCAGGACACTCAGAAAAGAAATCATCCTGACTGGCACTGCCTGACTAACACTTCGAAAAACTACTCTAGGCTGACCAGGAGACTCTAACACGACCTCCTTGGTATAGCAGTCCATAACAGCTCTATGGGCGTAAGTCACCCATCTCCATAATCAAATCAATCTCCTCAAGCGGCAATACTATCAGTCCGCACTCAACATCGCTGATCTATCCGATCGAGCATCCTCGCAGACCTCTCCCAAAGCAAGAGTACTACCTAGAGGTGTACTCACCTCCAGTCCATACTGCAACATCTCCCTATCCCCATGCAATCTACATGTCACATGCGGTGCAATAAAAGAATGCGTGGAACCTGGATCTATCAATGCATAAAGCTCAAAGCCGGAACCGGAAATCAGAAGCATACCCGCAACAACGTCCGAGAATCTCGGCCTCCGCTTAGTCATGGCGTAGACCTCAGCTCGGGACTGCGGTGGACCGCCACATCCTCGGCCCCACAAAGGAATCTCCTCGCCTACCTCTGCCGCCGCCCTCAATCTAGATCCACCATCATGACTCATTGCATCATTCAACTACTACCAGCTCTCCCACTCACAGCAGACTGAACTCCCAATGTCATAGGGCAATTCCTAATCAGATGATCGATGGAGCCGCATGCAAGGCAAGCTCCAGTCACTCGCCAACACTCCCCACTGTGCCTCTTGTCACAATGCACACAAACAGGAAGTGCCTGACCTGATCCTCTACCACTACCACTGCTAGTCTGCCCAAATCTCCCCCTCTGTACAAAACCAGACTGTCTGGATCCTCCTGACGACCTGAAGGTCCTACTCTGACGCCTGATAAAGCTCCTACCAGAGCTGCCCTGACTATCACTAGATCTCTTAATCCTGGATCCCCGACTCGGCCTCACCGACCGCCTCGGTTAATCTACTCAAGACCGCCGCAGCCTCAACTCGATAAAGGTGCCCATGTCCGATCGGGCTAACCTGGTACGGATCTCTAGATTGAGCCCGTCCTCAAATCTCCAAGCACCTATCACCTCCGAGCAATCGTAATGTATAAAACCCCATCACTCATCAACCGCACCTCATACTCGACCACTGTCATCGAACCCTGTCTCAACTCTAAGAACTCCTGCATCTTCATCTCCAAGTAAACCTTGGGCATATAATTATCCCGAAAGGCTCTCAAGAAATCCTCCCATGACAATAAGCAAGGCCTGGTGGTACTGCCCGGGACAGTATTCCACCACCGATAAGTTGGGCCCTGCAGGAGAGACATTGCATAATCAAACTTCTCCTCAGCATCACAATCCATCTGGTCGAAGACTCGCTCCCTTCCACCATCCTCCTCACCTCGCAGGTCTCGTGCCGCCATAAAGTTCATACCGCCATGCGAATCGATCATACCTCATCTCCCGTCTCACGGAAACTCTAGGAGGCTGCTCCTCATATCGAGGCACTGAGGACTCCCTACTAGCTCCGACTGATCCATGATCAGCTGGTTGATCTACCTGATCACCAAGGACGAATGACCTATAAAAAAACCATAATTCCGATCAATTTCTGCTTTTCTTACGAAAATTCAAGCCTAAAATATACTATGCCCAAAAGATGCCAAACCATGCTCTGATACCACCTAATGTAGTGCCCCCTTATCGTAGGGTACGCACCGACATGCCCGTAGGTCGTTCCGATACATAACCCACGATGAGGGTGCACTACGAACGATCGTTTCTATAATCCACATGGCATCAATATAATAAAACTGCAATATTAAAATCGCTAAATTTTTAAAACCAAAAGATTTTCATCTCATAACCTCAAAACCGAATTTACAAGTTTATCAGTTTCCACAAACTATACAAGAATTTCCAAAAAGGAACTGATACAAAAGCCTAAACTAGGTCATCCTCAAAATCGATCCCAGCTGACCGACGTGTGTGCCATAACCACTCTTGCCAACGCTCACACAGCAGGAAGAGTCGAACTCTGGAGCTAGGAGTCTACTATCTCTGTCCTGAAAAATAGATGCAATGTTGGGTGAGTTTGCGAACTCAGCGAGAAACCATCCTCGATGGTTCACCCAACTCATGCATAAACAAACAATTCACAGAATGTCACATAATACCATCTTCGAAAATATCTCATGCATTCTATTTCACACAATTCACAATTTATCATTCATTTGTATATGCACATGTGACACTTTTCACTTTATTACGTTGTTGTGACTGTGCGCCTGAGCTCATTAACGTTGAGCCAGTGGCTCTGAATAACATTGAGCTTGAAGCCCTGATACGTTGAGCCTGTGGCTCTAAAAATTACGTTGGGCTTGAGGCCCTGATGCGTTGAGCTTAAAGCTCTAAAAATACGGTGGCTCCACCGGTCACAACTGTCATTATCTGATCATGCTTTTATGCATGAATGCACATGCCTCAATTTACAATAATTGTGTCGCAACCTAACACCCTATATCCAATTTCGCATTAGACCAAATAATTTCAATTAATGCACAGATAACACTTCTATATCACATTTCAAATATTTCGGACACCTATGGTCCGAAATCAATCAAAGCAAACACATAGAATCATCCTTTTATCTCCACATGGCATAAGTGCATAAAATTAAACACATCAAGGTTGAGAAACCAACTAGGTTACTTACCTCAAACTTCTGAGCTACTGCCGGGAAGTCTCACCTACGTCGGAAGATCGACGCTCCACTTGAGCCTCTAAAACAATCAGAATATTCAAACATTACTAATTGCACTATTTACAATAGTTAATAATGCACATGTAACGAATGCGATGAGTACTATACATGTTATGACATTCCCGATTCTATTCCCGAATCTTTCCGATTCAACTCTTCCACTCTAAAAAAAATAGCAATTCCTGGATTCCATAATTTATTGGACTAAGATCCGAACTCTCTAAAGTCACACTCCAATTAGAATCACGTTCACCATTCAATTGCCATTCGATTTTGAGAACCTTCGAAATTAATTTCGAAATTCCATTCTTCTAAATTGCCATTCTGAGTCTTTAAATCACAATCAATCAATAACTAACTCATTAGGAATTAAACCTCAAAATCATTCATTAAAACAATTTAATTCACCTTCAGAAAATTGGGGTCCTCGCCGCGACGCAAGATCGCTCGCCGCGGCGAGACTACCTCGCACATGCGTAACTCTCCCCGCGGCGTGTTCGCTTCTGCTCGTCGCGACGTGCATCCTTGCTCATCGCGGCATAGAATTATACGCTCGCCGCGACGTGCATGATGGGAATGGCTCGCCATGGCGTGTTTATCACACGTCGCGACGTGCAAACCCAGAAACACGTCCAAAACCCAGAATTTCTCAGATCTGCGGATTTTCTAATCCATCCAATTCAATTCTAAACACTCCCAAACAACAAAAGACACTAAACACAACTCATCTCTAACCTCAATTCCATCAATTGTTCATCATCTCTCAAATACCCAAATCAAAATCAACATATTTCTTAAAACTCATATCATCCGAAACTTATAAATTCTTACACAATTAATAACTCTAATCAATGATCAAATCAAACTATCTAAAACATAAAGGAGTAAGAACTTACTTGATTCAAGCCTTAAACCTCCGAAAATTACCCAGAACTCCAATCTTCAAACCTAGGCACACCCACGATAATCACCTCTTTCTCCACCAAATTTCATCTTCTCTATTTCAAGGCTTAAGCTAGGTTGAAGATGATGAATGGAACAATTTAAGAGGAGAAAATAGAAACAGAAAGCAAAGATGATGGATCACGAAGGAGAAAAGAAGAACGAAGATGAAAAACTTCTTTCAAAGGCAAGGGTGTCGTTGGAAGCAAATTTTAAAGGTTAGGGTTTTTATATAAGGGATTTAGCTAAGGCACGCTTGGCAATTCATTTGCCACATGCCCACTTCTTAGGGTCTAAAATCCAATTTTATTCTAATCTCTCCCAAAATTTTGCAATGGCTATAAATAATAAATCCTAAAATCACCATTCAAATTTTCTCATGCCAAAAGCCAATCAATTTCGGAACCGGAATCCAATTAATCTATCAATCTGTCATTTTTTCGGTCCAGACCTATTACTCTGAAAATTTCCTATAAATCCTCAAAAATATAAAACACATGATCCTACACTCCAATTCCATTTTTCAAACCTCTAGCATTAAATTTTCCTCCAACTCACTAATCAAGGTACAACCTATACAAAAATAACAGAATTTCCAGTTTATACCATCATGCCGGGAATATGTCATACATGTATGTATACTCATATGCTTGTGCAACAACAATCATTTATCGATAATATAGAAGCAAATGCATGTGTAATTCAATAATATGGATGCACTCAATCCTAACCCGATCTAAATTATCGATATGCCCATCACATCGGTAACGGGATGTTACATACTTGTTGTTATTTGATTTAGTGTTCATAGGGACACAAACATTAGAATAAACAATCTCAAGTGGATGGGATGATTGTTATTGTTGTTTTGCTGAAAAAGGTTTTCTATGATGTTTCCCAAATGTGCAAACTTCACACAGTTGTTCAGGATGAAATATTGTAAGCATATGTTTGACCATATTTTTTTGAGCAAGCATTTTCAGGCATATGAAAATTCAGATGCCTAAATTGTAAATGCCACAACCAAGACTCATCTTTAACAATTGTATTAAGGCAATGATATACACCACTGGAATTATCAATTTGGAACATATGATGGCTAGTCATAGGTGTCATAGGTGCCTTAATAATAAATGTACCGCTTTTGTCACAAATAGAGAGTTGTTGATCACGAAGATTCATGACATACCCTTTTTTTCCAGTAGTTGACCCACACTTAACAAATTTGTTTTCATACTTGGCATATAGAAAATATCATAAATATATTTGTGATCTCCATTCTTCAAGATGATAAGAACATGCTCATTTTCCATCACTGGTATGGTACTATCATTAGCAAATTTGACCCTTTTTTTTTAGAAATTTAAAAATTCTCATTGAAGATAGTGAAAATACATAGGGGAAAATACGATTGAGCCTCAAGCCCCAAGCCCATGAGGAAAAAAACGTCAGCGTGTACACTATCTTCAACAAATAATTCCTTTTTGCCCGCATGTGTGGTTAGTACACCCAATATCAAGAAACCAAGTATGGTAGTTTGGCATTTCATTTGCAGCGGCGAACATCAAAAGAGTATGACCTCCATCTTCACTATCATCTCCTTGTACAGAGTGAGCTTGCTGAGCATACTGCTTGTTTCTACATTCACTAGAATAGTGGCCAAGTTTGTGACATGAATAACATTCAATATTAGATTTGCCATACCTTCCTCGCCTGTGTCCTTTTCCTCAACCTCTAATCTTTTGCTGTTGTTTGGAGTCTGATGTTTCTAGGTTATCATTCTGATTGGTTTTATTATTGGAGTAGTAATTACCTCTTCCTTTTCCTCTTTCTTTTCCATGGGATCTACCCGCCTTCTTTCTTGTTTCACCACTTTGTTCATCCTTGATCGTGACATGTGCTTGAAATGCTTATGCAATTGGTTTCTTAGTTTGCTTCTCATTGATACGTTGCTCACGAACTTGCAAATTGCTTGAGAATTCTTCAACTGTCATTGAATCAAGATCACAGGCTTCTTCAATCGCCACTACCACATGGTCAAATTTGGGTGTGAGTGAATACAAAATCTTTTCCACCTTGGCCTGCTCTTTACATTCCTCTCCATATATTTTCCTTTGATTTGACATAGCAAACACTCAACTAATGTAATCTACAACTGTTTTAGAGGCTTCCATTTGCAGAAGTTCATATTGACATCGTAAGGTTTGGAGTCTCGCCTTCCTAACCTTTTCAGCACCTTATTACGTTATCATCAAAATGTCCCAAGCTTCCTTAGACGTAATTGCTACTGCTATCTTCTCAAAAACCTCATCATTCACACCTTGATGAATCAGATACAAGGTATTCTTATCCTTTTTCTTGTTCTCACGGTGAGAGGTCCTCTGTGCGTCACTTGCATCTTCCTCGAGATCTACAACACCATGCTCTACAACCGCTAGCAACTCATGGTAGTCAAAGAGGAATTTCATATGGGCACTCCACCGAAGGTAATTTTTCCCATCCAAGACAGGAACTGTGATATGAAATGAGTTATTCATGGCTTAAGTTCTGATACCGCTGTAGATTGCAAGAAAAAAACATAGCTAGTAGGTTTGCAAAGAAGGATAGCTTTTACTGAGCAACAATAATTAAGAAGGAATACTTTTATATTCTAAAAAGGCTACACCCTAAGTACATGAAATGTTGTCCTATATATAATAAATAAATAAAATATAACTAAAATCTTAAAATTAAGCTACTAAAAGCAACATGATTAACAACCCATTAATGTAAATTACTGAAAATCAGAACTAACACTAATAACCAGTTCAAACGGTTTTATAGAAGAGCGGTCATGGGAGCGGTGGTGGCCAGCCCCTCCACCTTCCTCCATTGAAGCAATAGTGCTCTTTTTGTATTGCCATTTGTTCTTAAGTGGACAACTTTTCATCTTATGATTGACTTGTCCTCTTATTTAATATGGATTTGAAGATAGGACAAGTGGTGCAACAACGTCGTCCTTCAAGAATTATATATTTTGTATTTTTATTTAACAATTTTTTATAACGTGCAATTATAAGAGATTATATTACATGTTCTCATTACTCTATTCCATAAAAATCTATTCATCTAATAAATAAAGCTCACAAAAAATTGGACGAATGGGATCGCACCGAAACAGAGGGCACACTGAAATTGAGAACGTAAAATCTTATGTTCGATTATATAGCATAAAATTCAAATGAGTTATGAATTTATTTAAAATTTTATAAAATCGAAGGATAAATTCGTATATTTTCTCAAATCATTAAATATTTCATTAATTATAATTTCCTTATTACAAAAAGTTAGAATACAAAAGTTTAAGAGGTCAAATGGTCAAACATTTTCTTTCATTTATTAGAAATCATAAGATATAAATAGGGATGACATTGAATCCGACTGATAGGCTCGAGTCAAGTTCAAAAATTTATGTATAAATTTGACATAAAAATCAATTAAACTTGAAGTACATCACTCAAACTCAAGTCTGACCAGAATTGGATAGTTCAAAACTTGATTGCGTTATGAACCTAAGTCAATTTTTATTTTTTAATTTAAACTTAAAAATAGAGTCGTTTTATTCAAACTGACATTATTTTTATTTGAAAATTTTGAAATTTAGAGTGATTAGATCAGGCAATTCGACCCCAAATCTAATTTAAAGTCTAATTTTTTTTAAAAACTCAAATTCAAATTAAAATTTAATCAAATCGAGTCGAATTCATTAATTTCATATTAAACCGAGTTGAGCACGATCCCAAATGTCATCTCTAAGTATAAGCAAGAATGATATATTCAAGCTTGCACGGATAGCTCAACTGGTTATTAGCAAGGAAGTTGAGTGCAAGGTCTCAGGTTCGAGTCTCGACAGTAGCAGTATGTGAGTTCATCCAATGTAGTGGCTCCTTGTGCGCACCGAGAAAAAACAACCGCCTTGCTAATAACTTAAGTGAGATTAAACCATGATATACCCCTCTCACAACTCTGTTGGGTCGGAGTGTGGGGGCACCTAGGGTGGGCGATTCCACCTTTTGAGTGCAAAAGAATGATATATTCAAGTTGTTTTAATTTAATTTATTAAAATAACGTTACTTACGCTAATTATTACCTTAGATATAAATACATTTGATCATCTACGATAAAGAACAACTTGTATAGCAAAATTGGAGCTTACACCTTGATATCTTCATCACAATCCCCGACAATTGTCTTCCAGAACCAGTGTTCTCTCCACACAACATCCATTTTCTCAATTGGAATGTTCTTGGTCTCCGGCAAGAACAAGTGTACAAATGCAGTCATCACCACAACCCATCCACCAAAGAAGAAGAAAATCCCTGACTTGAAGTGACAAAGCATGGCCAAGAAAGTCTGTGCAACTATGAAGGTGAACACAAAGTTCACAGCCACAACGATACTCTGCCCCGCCGATCGGATCTCCAGAGGGAATATCTCACTCGGAACTAACCATCCTAGAGGACCCCATGACCATCCAAACCCTGCAACATATACGCATATCAGAAACAGAACTAAGTATGCATACCCTTTGTCAACTCCACCATGGTCGCCGAGCTGAGCTGCCAGTATTGCTCCGATCATAATCTGCGAGACCAACATTTGTGCGCCACCAAATAGGAAGAGTGCTCTTCTGCCAAATTTGTCAACAAGAAGCATTGATATGAATGTTGATATAGTGCCCACAACTCCTGTCACCACCGCGGTCATAAGTGATGCACTTTCTTTCAATCCTATAGTTCTGAAGAGTACCGGAGCGTAGAATGCAATGACATTGATTCCTGTTACTTGCTGGAAAAATGGTAAAGCTATTGCCATTACTAGCTGAGGCCTGTACTTTCTTTGTATGATGTTCGAAAATGGGTGTTCGATGGTCCTTGAGATGGAGCTCGCTTTGATGAGATCGTCAAGTTCTGTTTGAACATCCTGAATGCCTCTCACACGCTGTAGCAGATGTTTGGCCTTTTCATGGTCATCGGTTCGTTGAATCAGGCTGCTGGGTGTGTCAGGGAGGAAAAGAGCACCTATTGTGAGGATTGAGGCAGGGAACGCCGCCATAGCTAAGGAGATTCTCCAACCCCATCCTTCTTTGATCTTTTCAGTCCCGTAGTTTATCAGATTCGCTGAGAGTGCTCCAATTCCAATGCTGAATTGGAAGCCATTGTTGAACGCTCCCCTATACCTTGGTGGTGCCATTTCAGAGAGGTAAAGTGGAACTGACTGCACAACAAGGAATATTCAGAACACATAACCATAGGTTCCATTTACACATCTCTAATTTAGTGTGACACTACCTGGTTCGCAAAACCAACTCCAATTCCAAGTAGTACACGACCAAAAATGATCATATACACATTAACTGCAGCGCCACCAAGTGCTGCGCCGGCGAGGAAAGCGGCGCCTCCTATGAGGATTGATGGCTTCCGGCCAAACGCCCTGGTGACCGGTGAGGCAAAGAAAGAAGCAAACAGGCCAGCAACGTAGAGTGAGGACGTGAAGGAGGTCAGAAGTTGACTGTCAAATTTGCAGTAGTTGCTAATCTTTGCATCCTGTTTCATCTTTCTGTACACTTCTGGGAAGAATTTCTTCAGAAATGGTTCCATTGAAGTCACTCCACCTTCACACACGGAGTTTTGCAGAAGTTAGTGATGGATCTTACAGTGGCTAGTTCTTTATCGTATATCAAACGAGATCTATAAACAAATAGATATCAGACAACAATTACTAGTAGAATCCATGGATGTGATTTTCATAGCTAAAGATCTCAATCTAGAAGAAAAGCAACCAGAAAAGCAAAAGTTCCATGAAAGAGAGTGTTAAAACCAGAAATTCCAATGTCATAGCCAAAGATGACTCCTCCCATGGCAGCCATCATGCACGATAGAACAACAAACATGGTCATCCTGCCATTATACTGCACGTTTTCGCTTGTTATGGCTAATCCTGACGCCATAGTTTAGCCTTCCAAGCTCTGCGGAAAAAAAAGAAAGATCTCTCTACCCTGCTTTTATCTGAAAAAGCAGTGGTGTTCTACAGTTGGAAGTCGCAGGTATTAGTTAGAGGTAAAATTGAAGAGAAAGAGCTGTCTGTCGTTGACTTGGAGATAACACCATGATTACAAGGCCGACTTGGACTCAAGCTGTTTACTTTGAATCTTCATACAAGTTGCTCTCATCCCTAACTTAAAAAGCTCTGCAATTCGACAAAAGAGCATGACCCTTTTGCCAGCTGTCTGTTGTGAGATGGAACAGACCTAACGTTGGTTCACGTCAACCGTATTGGCCAGAAACTATGGAAATCGACTGGCTAGGATTGAGCTTTGGCTGCGTTACAGCCTAATCTAGATGATGAATAAAGGCCAAAAACATACGGACTCTTTTGGGATATAAAAAAATGTACACCATGTTACTTCTGAATAATTTAAAATTTTATAATTTTCAACTTAACGTTTTCCAAAAAATTTAAATAAGCTTCTATTATTAATTATGTTTCATTGGGCCCGAGCCTGGTCCAAAGCTTGGTCCGACTGAATTTTATTTTAAAAAGTTGGAAAAAATTTTAATAATAAAAGGAAATTAAAAACTAAAATAGTAATCTTGATAGAGTTATTCAAACTCTCGAAATTAATTATGATTCACCGTAGAATCAAGTTGAATCACCTTAAAACTAAAAATAGTTTATTAATTGCAATTATCTAAACAAAGTAGGAGATGATGATTAATTACATATTATTTAAATATTAAATATTGATTATTAATAAAAGCCTCTCTATTTATTAAAAGTAAGGTTGCATATTACGTAACTTTTCAAAAGCCTAAACTCCATTTCTTAACAAGATTTCTACCTAGTAATGCTACTGTTGTTGTGTTAATAAAAATATTTTAACTAAAGTCGGTCAAAATTATTTTGAGTTTGAATGTAACCTAATTCGGTATTAATTCTAAATCTTAATCAAGTGTGTTGGATTATATTATAAGTAGATGTAACAAATTCATTAGATTGACTTTGACCTAAAGTTAATCGATTAAATTTAAATTAATCAATTTATGATAAGAGTGGACTTAACTTAAATTTATTTCATAAAATAAAATCATTTTAGTTTGATTTTTTAAAAAGCGTTATTTTTATTTTTACTATAAAAATTAAAAATTAAAATAAGTCATTGTCAATACTTTACACTTCTAATAATTGTATTGGACTCTTGCATATTTGACATTTGCACAAGCAACAAAGTTTGAATTCATGAGATTTGAAGTTTAACTAACTAAGACGACTAAGAAGACAAGTGGATCTCTTCAATCGTTGGATCCTCGAGAGGGCCGGTTACGCAACTGAAGATCCTTCTCTTCCGTATTAAAGAGCCGAGGGAGATGGTCAAGAAGGGTAGTGGAGCCTTGAATGTGGACTTGCCATGCGTCGTTAACAACCAGAGAGGAAACTTTTAGCATCAAAGGCATCCGGTTCCTTAGCCTTTGGAAGTGGGGAGAGTCTATAAGTGGACTGATGTCAAGCCAGCGTTGTCAAACCACACCCAGGTTTGCCTTCCGTTGCTAATACGATGTTTGACATGAGGGTTTATAGTATTCCGAAGTTTCATCATTTGTTTGAGTAACCGAGATCCATTTCGAGATTAATCAGCCTGCCAAGAATTTGAATGTTTCAAGTATATTTCATGTACCCATTTAGACCATAAGGCAGGATGATCGGTGCATAGTCTCCATAGGCTCTTACGCGTGGTAACTTTATGCATGTGAGCTATTGGAATAATCCCGAGACCTCCGTAGTGTTTAGAAGTCGATCTTAATCAAGCAACTGTTGATATGCTTACTCGAATGATATTCCCGCATCAGCTCCTGTAGGAGGATGTTATCACCAAGGTTCTTTTAGGAAGAAAGGCACTTTGAGTGGGGTTAACTATAGTCGAGAGTGTTGGAAAAAGGTGAATAAAAAGCAGAGATAGACAGAGCACACAAAAACAAAAGACTTTAAGCTTTTATTTCATCTGATATGTCATACATAAACAAATACGAAGTGCCTCTATATATAGGCTTACTGAAAACAAACACAACTAATTAAATCCCATAACTCTGCTATTTACTCAATCAAACTTTGAATCAAACTTCAACAATCCCCCTTGATTCAAAGATACAAACTCTCACATTTTTTCTAAAGTTCTCATGCTTTTCCAACAGAAGTGCCTTTGTCAGTATATCAGCAACTTGTTCTTTTGTATTGCAAAACTTCAGCACTTTTTCTTCACTGGTAACAAGACTCCTAATGAAGTGATAAAGAACATCAATATGTTTTGTTCTGCTATGATAAGCTTGATTCTTCGTCATTGCAATAGTTGACATGCTATCACAAAAGATATCTGTAACTCTAGCTTGCTTTTGATTGAAATCAACAAGAAATCTTCTTAGCCAAACTGCTTGACTAGCTGATGTTGTTGTAGAAATATACTTAGCCTTTGATGATGATAAAGCAACCACTTCTTGCTTCTTTGAACTCCATGAAATTGCACCTGACCTAAGATTAAATAAGAAACTAGATGTGCTTTTTCTATCATCTATACAACCTACATGATCACTATCAGTGTAACCTATCAGCTTAAAATTTGATACCTTGGAGTACCAAATTCCCAGCTCTGCAGTTCCTGCTACATTTCTCAAAATTCTCTTTGTAGTTCCAAGATGCAGCTTGCTTCGAGTATGCATCAACCTGGACACAACTCTAACCGAGAAAGCAATATCTGGTCTAATATGACACAAATAGTTCAAACCTCCAACAAGACTCCTAAAATATGTTGCATTCACAAATTCAACATTATCATCTTGACTCAACTTTTCATTCACATTCATTGGTGTAGCTTCAACTTTGTAGTTCAACATATTGAATTTCTATAAAAGATCCATTGCATATTTTCTTTGTGAAATAAAGATTCCATCAAAACCTTGTTTCACTTCAAAACCAAGAAAATAATGTAATAAACCTAAATCTGTCATTTCAATTCTTCATCATGCAAGTTTTAAACTCAGCAATAATCAACTCATTAAAACCCATATAGATCATATCATCAACGTAAAGACATACCACCAGAAACTCATCTTTACCATTCTTCTTCAAATAAAGTGTCGCTTATTTTCACTTCTTTTAAATCCACTCCCTTGAAAATAGGAATCAATTTTGAAGTATCATGCTCGTGGTGCTTGCTTTAAGCCATAAAGCGCCCTTTTTAACCTGTAGACTTTATCTTCATTACCATTAACTACAAAACCTTAAGGTTGTGAGACATAAACTTCTTCCTCCAAGTCACCATTTAAAAAGGCATATTTAACATCAAATTGGTATATACTGGCCAATTTAATTTAACAGTTAATGCTAAAAAGATTATCACCGTTTCAAAGCATGCAATTGGAGAAAAAGTTTCGTAGAAGTTGATACCTTGCTGTTGAGAATAACCCTTTACAACCAGCCTCGCCTTATGTTTTTGAATGGTCCCATCTGCATGATACTTGGTTCTGAACACCCATTTAAGCCCATTAACATTCTTTTCTTCCGGTAAGTCTACCAAGTACTAAGTCTAATTTTATGAATAGTTTCCTTTCTACTCTTTCTCCAATGTGGACACTCACATGTGGATATTTTTAACACTGCCCCCCATATGTGAGTCTCTTTTTACTTGGGCAATCTAGAGAGGTGCATAGAAAATCCTCATTAGGGCTAAACTTCCGATTGAGGTCAAATAGGCCCCCTCTTGGGGCAAACATTATTGCTGGGTCACTTGCTCCATATAGACTTCAATTCCTTCTCCAATTGTTTAAATAATGGACCCCCTTTTAGGGCAAATAGTAAGTCAAGTTCTTCTTTGACTTTGATACCACTTCTTGGATCTGGAGAGCACACTTTCATGGGAGATCTACATCATGAGCTTAGTGATGAAACCTATTTTTGGGCTTTGACACCATATTTCAACCTAAAACCTTAAAGCATTAAGTTTATGGGTCCTTTCTACTTATGTAATTTACTAGTTCCATCTCTTTCCAATGTGGGATTCTTACTCACATGTGACATTATAATAATCTCCCCCTCAAATGTTAACTTCTACATTGAGCTTGGACTCCCCCTTGAGTGAAAGCCTTTTTTCTTAGCAGCTCGAGTATATAGTGTCACCAAGAGCCCTTTTACTCTACTAGTATGAGCCCACCAGAAGTCTCTTTGCTCTTTTTCGTGGGGAGGCAATCACGAAATCCGACTACCACTTCATACTCGTCTCTTACTGAACCATCGGCTCTGATACCACTTGTTAGATTTGCAATGGGCCTACGGGCTCACACAAACAAAAAAGTTAAACTATATATAATTCTAAGTAAGGTTCCATCTTAAAACCAATTAATAATACGTGAAGTAGCCCATTAGGCTTATATGTGAGCGAGAGTGTCAAGATTACCTACATGTGAATGTCCCACATCGAAAAAAGAGGAGAAAGAATACCAAAATGTTGGAAAAAGGTGAATAAAAAGCAGAGATAGGTAGAGCACATAAAAATAAAAGACTTTAATCTTTTATTTCATCTAATACGTCATACATAAACAAATAAGAAGTGCCTCTATATATAGGCTTACAGAAAACAAACACAACTAATTAAATCCCACGACTCTGCTATTTATTCTCAACAATAAGAAACTTGCTTAAATAAAGGAAACAAACTAACAAATTAGAGAAATACTCGGTCAAACTTTGAATCAAACTTCAATAAAGAGCACTCTCTTTAACCTTTCAGCAAGTAGCTTTGATATCACCTTATATATAACATTGCAGCACGAGATAGGCTTGAAGTCTGTCATGTAGCAAGGATGAGTTTTCTTAGGCACCAAACAGATGTAGACATGGTTAATCACCTGAAGCATTTTAGTAGATTCAAAGAATTCCAATACGACTCGGTGAAGAGTTGGCCTGTAATGTCCCAGGTGTGTTGGAAGAAAAAGGCAGTGAAGCCATCGAGATTTGGAGAATTCGAGGGATGTAGATTAAAGATGACCACTTGACATCCTCGCTAATAATTGGGTAGACGAGGGCCTCCCTGACATCTTGTTCTATACTTCCTTCAAAAAGCCTAGCAACATTCAGGCTAGGTGAGCTTGAATCCGCTGAGCCCATCAGCCGCATGAAATAGGTCCTAGCAATCAACATAAGGTGTTCTTTGTCCATATGTTCTTAGCCTTCATGATCTCGAAGTTCAAAAATTCTATTCACGTTTTGTTGGACCCCGAACTTTTGGTGAAAATTAGAAATATTAAAATGAATTTAAATGAGAAAGAAATTGGTGAGAAAATTTATGAATTTAAGAAAATTTGATGAATTTAAGAAAAATTTAATGAGAAAAAGAATCGATTAGGTTTGATGACTTTGATATTTGAGTAAATTTATTTGGGTTATGAAAGTGTTAGAGAATGAGTTGATTTAAAATGGAAGTGAAAATTTAGAAATAAAATTATGGAAGTTTGACTTTTGGGAGTAAAAGTTGACCTTTTGATTTAGGCCAAATTTGAGGAAATGATCTTCTTGAGACTTGTAGCTTCTGTTGAGAGCTTTTCGTAGCCATAAAGTTTGATATTTTTCGATATCGGGAGTGAAAGTTATGTTTTTTCAAAGTTAGTGTATTTTGCTTTGTGTTTTGAAAATGTTCATAGGGTAAGTTTGCGTGTGCTATGTTTTGAGGCAAATCGTCGTAAGGTTGTGGTCTGAATTGGAGAAAGTGGCCTTAATGAAAGTTGTAGCTTGTATGTCAATCTTTCCGACGCCATAAAGTATGCAATTTTTCGATATCGGAAGTGGAAGATATGATTTTCCGAAGATAAGGTTCTTTTGCTTTGTTTTTGAAAATGCTATTAAGTATAGGTTTTTGTGTTCTATGCTTCGAGGTCACTCGTCGTGAGGTTTTAGTCTGCATTAGAGTAAGTGGTCTACATAAAAGTTGTAGCTTGTCTATCAATCTTTCCGACGCTATAAAGCATACAATATTTGGATGTGGGAATTGGAAGATTTGAATGTTGAAAGTTTGGAGTTTGTTTAGGTGATGTTTAACAGGGCAGTAACTTTGACTAGGTTTTTAACCCCTTTAGAGATGAAATTGATTTTTGAGTTCTTATGGAAGTTGTAGATCTTCCTTTTATCTTTCCATCGACACCAAATTTGTCAAATTTGGAGTTCAGGATCAAGAGTTACGATTTTTGAAAAATTCGATTATATATGTATAATTGAGATTCTGTTCTTTTGCTTTTGATCCTACCCTTTTTCAATCTTTTGCTTATAATTCCTTCGTCCGACATCCGATTGATTCGATTTTTGAAGCGTTGGATTCCTAAGACATTTAGTTGCTCCTTCATGAGTAATTATGATTTTTAGGAGATTAAATGGAAAGAGATTGATTGAACCATAATGAGAGGGTTGTTTAAAGGTTATGAGTTAGATAATTTTCTGAACATGATTCAGATTTTGTAAATTTTGGGAGCTGTGGAGTCTCGATTGAGTTGATTCTTGAGGCAGATTAAAATTAAGATATGGGGCTACAAATCTTGTGAATGGATCGAAATTGGATTTCATCCCTAAGATTGTTAATTTCTGGAAGGAAGTTTGAATTAATGTTCAGTCCTGATTTTGTGAAGGTCCGAAAGTATTTGGGCCATAACTCCTTCGTTTCTGATCTGATTTGAGTGATTTTGGTGTCATTTTTATAGCGTAGACATAGAGGAACAATTTTTGAGAAGAAAGTTTTGCCAAATTATGTCAATTGTCGGCTCAAAATATTGAAGCAAGATGTTAGTTTTAAGGGTCATGTTTAAGGACTAAAATGGAGGGGCAAATTGGTCTTTTACTTATCATTTAATGACATGGTATTAAAACACTTGAGGGACTGTCGTTTAAGCAAGAAGGCTGTCAGTTTTGAACAAGGAAGCACGACATTTTGAAAAGCAAGAAACGAAAATAAGAGAAAGAAAACGTTAGAGAGGGAGAGAAGAAGGAGAATCGGACGAAGTGGAGAAGAAGGGAGGAGAAGCAAGTTTCGACTTTTCTCCAAGTTTCTATGAGGGTTTTCGTTGATTTCAAGAGGAAAAGCATGGAACAAGGTGAAAGCTCCATGACAAGCCAATAAATACGAAAATGGAGGAGAAAAAGGTAAGAGAGAGAAAGTTTGGATTTTGAATCTTTTGATGAGTTTATTGGTTTAGGTAGTTTGGAAAGGTTATGGATTGAGTTTTCCTATGGTTACTTGAAGGGATTATGCTATGATTATGTTTAATTTTGGATTATGGTGAGTTAGGGATTATGCTCAATTTTTGGGGATTTGGGGTTTGTTGAAATTATTGATTTAGATAGCTTAGAAATTTGATCAATTGGTGAATGCCTAAGTTAATTTGAGTAATTATGTATTTTTTATGTTGAATTTGGATGTTTATGGCTTAGGAAATGTTTAATTGAAGGAAAGAAGGAAGCTTTGGAGAAATTGAGGTGTGGATCAAGATTCTAGCATAGTATTAAGGTGGGTAGCATGTTTATTTTTTATTTATAAGCTGTATATGAGTTTTTTAAAAAAAAAGAAAACGAAAAATATTTTTAAACTATTATTTTTCGAATGATTAATTTCGTTGATTTGAAATGACTTAAGAAAATTGCATAAATTGGTTGAATTCATTGTGATTGATTTATTGAGATTTTAATATTTATTGAGATTTTAATATGATAATTTGTGTGACCTTGTGATTTTATGAATGTTTTGGAAATTCCTAAAGTGTTGCTTTCTTTGATTTTTACTAATTGAACAATTCTTTGTGTTTGAACAATTGAAAAATGGTTATGAGAATTGTGGTGGTGGTTATGTACGTAAATGGAATGGAGGTGAAGATATTTCTATGATTTTGACTTAGAAGGAGAAATAGTGACATAAGTGGAAATGACAAGTTTGGAAGTATACAAGTAAAGTAAAATTGAAAGGTTGAAATTGGAAACTTAGGAGGATTGTTTATGTGTTGTGATGAGGGTTATGTTTTAGTATACAAAGATATTAGTGGAATTGAGATTAAAACTTCAAGATGGTGATATGTTTACGTTTCTAAATTGACTCAGTATGTGCCAGTAGATTATGAAACAAATGATAGTGATATATGGAGAAGTTCTCATGGTGATGTCGATTAGTTGTTAGGAATACATATCCTATAATGGGGTTACAGTGGTGAATAATGCGATTAAGTACATATGAAATATATATATATGGATATGGGATAGGAGATGATCTATGACCCTTATAGTTAAAAATCATGAGATGAATCAGAGTAAATGAATATGTTTCTTATTTCATTGAGTTTTATTTTAAAGAGTATTGATCATGTATGGTGCGATAGAAATTGAAATTATTGAACCATCCTGAATAGTCGAAAGTGATCTTATGGAGGTATTAGGAGTAGCTAAACAACATTGACAAACATAGTGGATTGACAAAATCATGGAAACCGTGTAGATAATTGAGATAAGAAATCATAATGCGTGAATAAAATGTTCCAATTCGGGCGATAAAAAGAAGTGATAGGATTAAGTCGGAACATCATGTAGTGGCTAAGAATATAAAAATTAAGTGACTGAATGTTCGAATTGTTGACGGTTTTACAGTTATGCTTCTGTTCGACTTCACGCCCTGAAAACACTATCCTAGTGATTTCATTAGAATGCTTCATAAGAATTTAGATGACAAAGGTTAACAATGGTTAAATGTTATATTGATTGGAGAGGTGGTTGACAAATGAACTCGATCGGTAGTAGAAATTAAACGCTTCAAGGAAGATGAATAAATCAGGTGAATCCACGCCAAAAATATGGAACACAGTGAGAAAGCTATAAGGGTTATATGTACTAATATTAAAGTGAAGCGACATTATTATATTGAGATAGTGCTATTGATAAAAGATTTCTTAGATTCGAAATGTGGTACACATGAGTATGTTTAAGGAAATGTTATGTGATATGATGTTGGTGTTATCGACAAGTGAACTTTGTGAGTGAGTTGATTAAAAGGAGGAAATTGTTACATGCATTGTTTTTTTTTCTTTCGAATGATTTGACGATGTTGTGGAAAAATGGTTTGATAATTTGAATGATCGTTTTATGATTTTTGGAATGTGTGAAATTTTGTGAATGTCAGAGTGTCTAATATGACACGATGTGAAAAATTTTAATTTTTTGTTAAAAATACGCCTTCGGGAGTTCCAATTTTTGAGCATGAATTATGTGTATTATATGGGTTTGGTTAAGTCCCCTTCATAAAGTCAATGCACTGGTCTCTCCTTTGAAAGGCTTCTCCGTCGCCCTGCTAGTGGCATAGAGCTCGATTTGGACTCCTCCGCTCACGATCGCATGAACCGCTATCTGAGAATGTGCGCTTGTTCTATTAGACCGACCCAAACCATTTAATGTGATTTAGAATTTGTGTTGGATGTCGCGGTATAACCCGCAAACACACGCCGGAGTATAACCCCCAAACACCTACGGGTGGGGTGTGGGGTCCAACATCAAATCACTTGGATATGTTATGTATTTTTGATTTGTTACTTTGGAAAGCATTGTTATGTGACCTTTGAAATTATTTATGAATGTTTGAAAAGTTGAGAAGTTTGAAAAATAAGCCTTTGGGCAAAACTTTGTATAAAATGATTTATGCTTATGTTTTCTTTTTATAAATGTGGTACCCATTGAGCTTTCAAGCTCACCCCACCTTTCATCCCCATCTCCAAGGTTCGAGCAGGAGATCGGATGAGGGAAGGTCAAGACATTTGTTCGATTTTGCTCATTTTGATGTTTGGTGACTTTTGGGATTTTTGTATAGGTTTTGTATATGGCTTAATTTTCCATTATGTAATTTAAGCAATTATTTCGGGATGTATTGACTTATAACTAGCTATACCAAATTGAGATATAAATGTGACTTGGTTTATGTATTTTGCTCTCGAAATTGTATGTAGACGTATGAATGATTTTGGTATGTGAATAGAATGGGATATGAATGGCAATTGAATATAATTATAACTTGAGATATGATTGTGATTGTGTATGAATGAAGCGAGATGATTATGTTGGCTGTTTTGAGATCATTGAAGTGGTTAAGATTAGATTTACGTTTGTTGCTGTTGAAATTCCGAACGGGGGGGTCCGATGGTGATTTATGTTGATTGGTTGTGATATTAGAAGTGTATTTTGCCTTTGCAGATTTTTGGACTGTTCAAAATGCAACCGTTATGCTGCCCGATTTTTGATAAAATCGGGTTATGGTAAAGTAAGATTTAGAATAGATTTCGTTATAAATGAGATAAGATTTGATATGAATTGAGATTTAGTTTAGGATAAAATTTCCAGTGGGAAACTAGTATAAGTTTGATTCATATAAGATTGATTAGGAATGAAAGGAATGAAATAGAAAGACAGAAAAAAATTTTTTACCGATTTTCGGGTTGAGTTTAAGTCTAAGGTTTCCAGCGCGACCGTTTTTCTATTTTCGCTTCGGATGTCGGATCCATTCTTTTTCATTTTGCTTTTGTTTCCGTTTGACTTTCATTTGTTTGCGAGCGCGTTTGCTACCTCTGCTTTCGTTTTGCATCCGTTCTTTCGCTTCGGTTCTTTATGCTTCCACTTTTCAGTTCCGCAAGTTTTCATTCGTTTTCTGTTTTCCGATTCGCTTTTCCGGTTGGGATCCGGTTACGAGATCGAGTTCCAACACGTTTTGTCTAGCTAACAAAGAAGCATGAAAAAACTTGTTGTTGGAGTCGCCATCTATGGGTCAATTGTTAGAGTAGTGCCCTGAAGGCAATCGCCTTTAGCGCATTTTGTACAAAGTTGTGTACATACTTTATGAATAAATAAAGAAAGGCATATTTCATTAACTTGCTGTTCATTATTTATGAATGGATATTGATCTATAAGCAAATTAATGAAGTCCATGATATATGACATAGCATGAAGGAAATTGTGATGTGATCATACTCTTCGAGATTCCTATCATGTGCAATTATGTCAAGATTCAAATTATCCCTAGTCATAGGATTACTTGAGACCGGACATCGTGTCCGGAGACTAGTACATCTCAAGCTCCTTGATTTGATCAGCAAGAGATCTCGAAGTTGTAAATATGAGATATTTAGGGTTGAGATGTGGATGCTTACTAGAGGTAGTAAGTACATTGGATGACTGCTATGAGATCATCACATGGATGTCCTATTCTAATGTCGTTGATAATCTCATCATAGCAATGGTGCAAGTATCCTTAGACTTGAGGTGCTCAAGGATATCTTGAATACTGATTCTGTGCTTTGACTCCATTCCTTGTTGCCTTACAGAGGTTGCTCATAGGGTGGTGATTGGGTACAGCTTGAGGTATTCGAAGGTAATTGAGTAGCCAATAGAGGATTCACCACTGTGATAGCGAAGATGATACCCATGGCCTCTTGTCGTGGTCATTACTTGGAAGTCTCGTCGGAGCATATATGTCATGAAGAATGTCTTCATTGACATATAAAGTAATGAGTCCTAGGACAAGAACTGAAATCACTTGGACTAGATTTGACATAGTCAGTCTAGTTAAGAGTTGACACATTGCCCATACTCATAACCAAGTGGGGTATAGCATGGTGAAAGGACGAATTGCACGGTAATTGTCTATGGAAAGATTCGTGATATGGTTCATGATGAATACATGTTCATTCGTCAAACCAATTACTTTCCGGTCAATTGGGGGTCATGATGTGTTGCTAGATACCGCTCATGACTTGCTCAGATTAAATGTTAATCTAAGTGGCCAACATAACCGGGAACCTAATGGGTCACACGCATAAGAGTGTCTCGGAGACTTCGTAAAATAGTTTTAGACAGAGTTCCAATATATGGAGAGCAATTGGATTAAATGGATCCCGATGAGATCGAGATATGTCCCGATGAGATCGCGACATCGATATTGCTGAAAAACGTTTCCGGTGGGTTTTTCCATACGGGACCCAGAGGGCGGTAGAGGACCAATTCAGTGTGGATCGGACCACTTCAAAGATATATATATATATATTATTAATTAATTAAATAATTAATCAATTAATATATATATATGTATATACGTGGAAAGGAGAAAGGAAGCTTCTCCTTTCATGCTTAGTCATTAATTCATTTAATGACAAAAGACAAAAAATTGAAAGATGAAGTGTGATGATCGTTGGCTTTGGGATTTAAGAAGGAAAAGGAGAGTTTCTTTCTTTTTTTATGGATGATCATCGTGGGTTTTGGAAAAACCTAAGGGTTTGAAGAGAAAGAGTTTCTCTCTCAAGCTTCATCATCTTTCAAACTCTTCTCCAAGGCTTCACTTCCTTCATCATCGTTGATTCCAAGCTCTCCAAGAACAAGGTAAGATCTAGCAGTCTTCAACTTGTTCTAGCTATTCCCGGGTCAAAGGGTTTGTCCCGGTTAGGTTCTCCGATCTCTGCGTGGATACCTTTAAAGACGGTCTCCTTTGGTCGTTATGGTTTGAGTTTGTTGTATAGACACATGGATCCTGACTTTCGGGAAGGTCCCGGAACAAAAAATTTTGTTTTCCGCACCGTGGGCATGTGATGCTCACACCGGGATTTTCCTACATCAATTTAGTCTGGCTTTTTGCTTGAAAATCGAGTTATGAAAGGATAACGCAAACTGATACTCATGATTGTGTTTCTGCGTAAATTGAAAACTTTTACAACCAGTCACTGCAATAGACCAATATTCTCATCCATATTGGTGAGAATATTGAAAAACCGAAAAAGGGTGCTCGTTTGTGGATAGGCCAACAACTGTTGAATGCGTATGAATGAATGATCAGAGGTCAAGGGTTCTCCAAAGTGAACAAAAGAGGGTGAGAAATGTTGTAACCATGCGGAGTTTACCATAGTTATGTCAAGCTTTTTTCGGATTAACATGCTTCTTTGTTGATTGTTCGACCAAGTCAAAAGTCGACCCGTGCATCGAAGATCGACCAAATCCATATGCAACAAAAGCTAGATAATTCATAAGTCATACCAAAATGGAAATTTATGTCTCCCTCAATTTCAGAAGGATTAAGGGAGCAATTGAAGTCGCAGGTAATGGGGTCATGTAGTTAATTTCTTCCATCGTTTTACAGATATGAATAGTGTTGCTTGCGACTTTTCTTTTCCTACTTCATACTTTACTATTAGTTTGAAAGTGACAACTTGTATTCAATTAATTAAGTTTGAGTGGGCTTAAAAATGGATTTTTTTTCAAAATCCGTTTACTTCATTAAAATTTAAATTTTATTTAAGAGAAATCAAAATTTAGATTATCAAATATTAGTAACTAAATTTCAATTAATATTTTAAGTTGAGTGTCATGGTGGCAGAGATAAAACTTTTAAAATATTCTTATTGTATTCATAAGACTCTGATCTAAAATGAAATTAAAATTTTCATTAATTGAACCACGATCATTCATGATTGAGCTTTAATTAATCCAATTTGAATTAAGTAGATTTACAAGGGAGACAATTTTGTCTCATAATATATTGTCCAAACTATTATTCATTTTTCTAATCTAAATAATATAAATTAGTCTACAACAACGTCCTAGTAAATCCCACTAGATATGGAGTTTGAGGAAGTCTATTAGTACGCAACTTTACCCTTAACTAATAAAAAGACTATTTCCGATAGACCCACAAGAAAGAAGAGAAAAAAGAAAAAAATAGATCTGTTTGATAAACAAATTCTTGTATTAAAAGAAATGATATAATCAAATAAGAATGAGGAAATTCAAAATAAAATAAAAGTGAAAAATAAGAAGAGTAAAGAATAGAAATAAAAGTTAAAATAAGCAAACAAGAAAGAAAATAAATAGATAAGTACTATAGATAAAAGTGTTTGAGTTAAAAAATAAGATATAAAAATCGAAGGAAAGGTTCATAAGACTTATAAAAAAAAGAGAGAAGGACCTCTGTGTAGGATCTTCTACCCGTATCTTAGTTTACTAAAGTTTTCTATTAAGAGTCAGGTCCTTAATAAGCTCTAGTAAAGTCATATCCTTCTTATTCACCCCTCCCAGGTTCTTATTAAGTTTTCCTCTTTTTCTCTTACAATCCTTAAATAAGATTTTCTTGCATCTTCTCATTAGAGTGTTAGGATGTCTCCTCTTACATATTTGAGCCACCTAGGTCTTGTCTCTCTTAATTTATCATTAATGTTAACAATCCTTAATTTATCTCTTATCTCTATATTCTTGACCTTATCTCTTCTTATACAGTTATACATCCGACGGAGCATTCTCATACTTGTCATTATTAATTTATGACTATGCACTTGTTTGATGAGCCAATACTCTGTCCCATAGAGCATGGTCAATCTAATTGCTCAACGGTAGATTTTACCTTTTAGCTTGAGTGATATCTTCTTGTCATATAAAACTTCTGATATACCCTCTCCATTTATGCCACCCTGATTTGATACGATAAACTATGTCTTCGTCTATCTTGCCATTACTTTATACAATGGATCGAAGGTACTTAAAATAATCTTTATATGGTATAACTTTTTAACCAGTATTTATCTCCACATCAGATACCACCTTATGACCCGGAAAGTTATACTCAAAATGTTCAGTCTTTAACTTGCTCAATTTTAAACCTTTTGACTTTAATGTATTCCTCCAAAGTTCTAACTTGACATTAACACTCTCTTTTATTTCATCCACTAAAACAATGTCATCAACAAAAAATATACACTTAGGTACATCCCTTTAGATATTCTTGATGAGCTTATCAATTAATACTACAAATAGAAAGAGGCTTAATAAGGATCCTTAGTATAGCACGATATAAAGAGAGAAATATTTTTTAACTCCTCTTTTTGTCCCTGCTCTAGTCTTAATACCTTCATACATATTCCTAATTAACTGTATATAGGTCATAGAAACTCTCTTAACTTCTAAACATCTTCATATAACTTCCCCAGGTACCCTATCATAAGTCTTCTCTAAGTCAATGAAAATCATGTGTAGGTCTCGTTGTCTTTTTCTGTAATATTCCATTAATCTTTTAAGGAGTTGTATAGTTTCTATCATAGACCTTCTTGGTATGAAACCAAATGGGTTCTCCAAGATCAATGCATCCTTCCTCACTCTTTTATCAATCGCCTACTCCTATAACTTTATATTGTGATTGAGTAGTTTGATGCCTCTATAGTTGTTACAGCTTGACTTACTAACCGAGACCCTCTTCTCCTAAGTAATTCCACACCTCTATGGGTAGCGCATCATGTCCTACTGCCCCTTTCACTCTTCATTTCCCTCAAAGCTCTTTTAATTTCTTATTGACAACAAGTAAAGTTCTAATATTTTTCGAGCGTACTATGATTATCCAAAGACATGTTGTCATGTCCACCTTTATTAAAAAGGTTATAAAAGTATCTCTGTCATATTCTCTTAATTTCATTTTCATCCATGAGCAACCATCATGCTTCATCCTTTATACAATAAACTTGATCCAAGTTTCTCGCTTTATATTATCTGGCTCTTGCCAACTTAAATATATCTTTTTCCCATCTTTAGTTTTTAATTGTTGACATAATCTCTCGTAAACTCTAATTTTGGCTTCTGATATTATCTTCTTCGCCTCTTTCTTTACTAGTTTATAACTTTCACTATTAATTACCCTCTCTATATCTCTGTTGCTATCTCATAGAACTTTATAAGTAACCTTTTTTATCTTCATCTTTTCTTGTATATCTTTATTCCACCATCAAGACTTTATCTTACTGCCCCTGGGCCCTTTATAAAATTCCAAGATTTGTTCAACTATATTTCTTACAAGAGTTATTACTCCCTCCCACCTTTGGTTAACATCTCCTTTCAATTTCTATTATTCTCCAAACATTACTCTATCCCTAAGTTGTTCAACAGTATCCCTATTGGACCCCAAAATTTTCTTTTATTTAATTATTGATTTATTTTATTTTATTTTCTTATAATTTAGTTATTTAGTGAGCATAAGTTAAAATTAAAAATTAGAATGGAAATGTTAGAATTAAATTAGAGTATGGTATGGTATTTAAATAGCCTAAGGAATAAGTAGTCTTTAGATTAAATGAAAGAAGGGTAAAATTGGAAGGACAAAAAAAGAAGAGGAGTATTTTTAGAAGACCAAGACCAAAAATGTGTCTTGAATAAGAAGAAGAAGAGAAGTGTGCGTGAGTGTTAGAAAAGAGAAGAGAAAAACGTAAGGAAGAAAGAAAGAAGAAGAAGACAACGTGGGAAGCTAGGAAGGAAGAAGAAAGAAGGAGATTTGAGCTAAGTTAAGGTAATTTTATCTTTCTTTCTTGTTTAGGTAGAGAAAGAAGTAGAGGAATGGGTTTGTGTTAGAAGAAAGAAGAAAAGCCATGTTGATTTTTCATGGATTTCTAAACTAGGTTTTAGTTTTTCTAACCTAGATAGACTATAGGTAGGTTAAGTGTAAGCCTAATTTTATCATTTTTTATTGTTGAAGTTTTATGAATTTTCATTGAATGTTGTTTGAATGGAAACTTGGTTCAATTGAAGGGAATCAAGGAAACTTTACTCAAGAGCAAGAGGAAAGGCAATCTTGAGCTTGGATTTTCAAGCGAAATTAGGTAGGTAACGTGTTTATAATTATTGTGTGAATGGGCACTTTGTTGCTTGTATGCGTATATGCTTAATTGTTTGAAATTAAATTGTTGTGGTTGTTAGAAAATGCATGATAATTCATGATTATGTTATACCTTGAAAAAGGTTATGACATTTTGTATTAATGAAATGAGAGAAAAGCATAAAAAGCATGAAAGTATGATGAATTGAATTGAGCATGAATATTTGCTTGTGTTTGGACAAGAGCGAAACCATTTTGTTAGTCACGTCCACGTTGACCTAAAGGCTTCTCCCGGCTACCCGCTTGTGACATATGAGATCCTAAGAATGGACTCATTTTGTTCATGATGTAAACTTCGATTTCACCATTTCGATCAATGGAACTCTCGAGTCATTTGTTTGTGCATTGCATCTTTGAATTATCAAGTATGATGCATTTGAATGTTATGTTGGATGGCTAAATGTCCATGGTATGCGTTATGCGTTAACTTCCTTAATTATGAGTTTTTTAGCTAAATTGGTTAATGATTGAGTTGCTAGAATAAATTGAGATATAGAGGTATGTATATATGTTTGATTGCGTAACTCGTTACCAATGGGTATAAACATATTAGCCACTGAGCTTTGTAGCTCAACCTATTTTTTCACTCCTTAGGTTCAGAATGAGAAGGTTAGTGATCCTTGCAAAGGCATTTAGGCAAACTCCAAGATAGTTCACTATCTTGTATCACTAAGTTAATTCGACTTATTTTGGATAGCTTTATAGGCATATCAAATATGAGCATCCAATTGTATTTTGTATTAAGTTATTGATGTGTTTGTTGATATGGACTAAAGCTTTGTTTAAACTCTACTTTGATTTAGTAATAAAATTTGGATTTGATGAAGATCTTTGGTGTATGTTCATATTATCTTTTGGTTAAGTTGTGAATTGTTGTGGGGAAATAGAATTGTATTGTTATTGGAATTAAGGTTATGTGTAAGTGCAAAAAAAAAAAATTGCTATCAATGTTGGGATTCTAGGTTTCGGATCTGAAGGTTTCGCCACAATGAAGCCAACCTTGGCTGCAATGAACCTTTCCTGAAGGATAATTTCTCTTGATTTTTTTGTAACTTCACCACCGTGAAGCCAAACTTTCATCACGACGTATTTTTCCAACTTTTTCGTGGCTAAAAGGGTACCTTTTACTTTCGTTGTGGCGAAGCCAGAGGTTGGCCGCGGCGAACTTCTCCCGAAGGATCTTTGGAAATGGTTCCTATAGTTTGCCGCGGCAAACCTGCCACTGCTACCTTTGAAATTTTCTTATAAATTGAATGTTTTCAACTTTTCTTTTGCATGATCCTCACCCGAACACCCCAAGTGTTCGCCTTGGGATTAGTAACGGGACTCGGGCCCAACAATCTCCTTTTAGATTTCCCCATCTAACTCTATTACACCTTCAAGATCTTCTCTTTTTTCTCCAACCTTTGATTATAAGACCCATAACTATCAATATGTACTGAGTTAACAAGCATGCATTAGGGAACACCTTACAGTCCTTACAACTAAGTCGATCGCTTCTCCTTACAAAAAAGTAGTTATTTTGAGTTTTCATGATTTTGCTCCTAAACATCATTTGGTGCTTTTTTAACAAAAAAATAAGTTGGCTATTACCGAATCAAATACTACAACAAAGTTCAACAAAGCAATGCTATTATCATTCCTATCTTCGTACCCAGAACTCCCATGAGCCCTTGAATACCCATCTAAGGTTGCCTTTATATGGCTATTAAAGCCTCCTATTAGAATAACTTTCTTGTTAGGGCGGAATTGACCAAATCACCTCATCTAGTTCTTCTTAAAATTGGTGTTTAAACAATTCTTTCAACCATATTTGGAGTGCATAAGCACACACTATATTGAAAACAACATCTTTCACCACAATCTTTAAAGATAAAATCATATCATTAATCCTCTTTATACTCATAATTTGATGTATGGGTTCCTTGACAGCTAAGATCTCTACATTATTTCGTTGCCACGAACACGCTGAATACCAAAGTTTGAACCCATTGATCTCTTTCACTTTAGCCCATGTCCACTTTGTCTCTTGGATGCATGCTACATGAATCTTATATTTGTCTAAAATCTCCACTAATTCAAACGATTTCTCTATAAAATTCCCGATATTCTAGGAACCTATCCACAATTTGTTAACATCTTTTCTTCTCTTAGATCCAGAACTCACCAAAGGTCTAAATCTTGCTCTATCATCAGAATTCAAAGTCATAACTCCTACCTTAATACCCAATACAAGCTAAGAAAAGTAACAATGGATTGAAACTTTAAAATCCAAATAAAAGGGATAGACTAGAAATAAGCCAAAAAGAAGAACTACTAAAATAATTAAAAATAGAAATCAAATAGTCTATACTAACAACAGTAGAAACTAAATAGCAATAGTTGAAAGGAAAGGAGAAAATAATCAAAGGAGTTAAATAAAAAAAATCAAACCAACCAATTTTCAAAATCTTTTTTTAAAAAACATTCGAAGAAAGCAAACCTCTAATCAACAATATCGAACCGAAAAGCATAATACTAAATCCCAAAATGAGCACCACAATAAAGAAATGCTCAAATCACAAGCACAAATGACCACAAACAAATTAATACTTAGATGGTATAATCTAAACCAAAAATAGGCACCTCTCGCCTAAAACAATATTAGTAGAGAAATAACTTACCAATAGAAAGCCATGGGGAGAAACTAAAAGCCAGGTGTAAAAAACAAGAACCTCAAAACTGTAATACTCTTACTTCATTATATGATTATGCAGGATCTTAAAGATATATAATTCTCACATATAATGTAGTTGTACCTTGATTCATAAAGTTGTTTGAAGTCGGTATGAAAATCAGACTCTTCAGAACTTTTGATTCTCTCATGTGTTTCTATTCTTTTTCTTCACTTTTTCACTTATGTCTCTTATATGATGGTTATTGACAGAAGCAACTTAATAGGCAAGAATATGACCAAAAGAGGCAAAGCTTTTAAGTGGTTTTTTTAGAAAACCACCTTTTAACTACCACACTCATCATGTTGGTATTAAGCTTTATAAACATTTATTGCATGAGACATTAATAATCTAAACATTTATTACATGAGACATTAATAATCTAACATTCTCCCACTTGGCTCACGTAAGATTGCCATCTTCATAAGGCATTCATTGAATACATCATTCATCATAATCAAGAATTAGAACTAACGTGAGTCATGACGATTGTATATGATTTAAACAACATATACCCTTCTATGTACTACAATGTTAGTCTTCTCCATGAAATGATCAATAAATGGGAAACACATAATTGATCAAAAGTAATGTCTATTCAATACAAAAATTGTTATCATCATTCCATTTAATTCAGGATGCACATTCGAAAAAACAGGTAAATAAAAAACAAATTCAATAATGAGCTCAAAATGTCAATTACATTAAAACATAAACGTCATGATAATATAATGCCTACTTAGCAATAATACCCATATTGTCAATATGCCCCATAAATATTTTGGGTAGTAATCCCTTAGTCAAAGGGTCATCAATCATAAGATTAGTGCTAATGTGCCCAATTGACACTCTACATTTCTGAACCTCTTATTTAACGACAAAGTATTTCAATTCTATATGTTTAGCACCTTTTGAATGCTTGTCGTTTTAGAAAAGAAAACTGTTGCGGAATTATCACAATAAATTTTTAGCAGCCTGATAATACTGTCGACTATTCCAAGTCCTGAAATAAAGTTTTGCAACCACTTAGCCTGAACCATGGCCTCAAAGCATACCAATAATTCAGCTTCCATAGTGGATGTAGCAATTATTGACTGCTTCACACTTTTCCATGATATTGCTCCTCCGGCTAAAAGATATACATAGCCAAATGTAGATATTATAGTATTCACACAATCAGCAAAATATGAATCTGAATATCCAATTACTTCAAGATGATCATACCTCCTATAAGTAAGCATATGATCTTTTTTTCCCTTGCAAATATCTTAAGACTTTTTTTGCAGCTTTCCAATTATCCAATCTTAGGTTACTTTGGTATCTACCAAGCATGCCAACTGCAAAGCTAATGTCCAGCCTTGTACACATTTAAGCATACATCAAACTACCAACAACAAATGCATAAGGAATTCCTTTCATCTGTTTTCGTTCCATATCATTATTTGAACATTGCATGAGACTAAATTTGTTGGAATCCGATTCCGGAACCCAACCCTCTTGCGAAAACATGAAACCTTGAGCGTGGATATTACCTTGAAAAGGTTCTTTCATTGAACCCTTATTAGACATTATCAATTCATACTCATTACTATCTCTTTTTTTTTATAACATCCCAAAAATTTGCTCACAATCTGCTCAACGGTGTGCTCGTACAAACAGTCACTATGCTTGAACTCAATTCTCCTGTTTGAGAACAGAAGTTGGAAACCTTCAAATCGAAATTTCAACTTGACTTCTTCATATAAATCCTAGCTCTAAGTCTCTTGTTTAATTGGGAGCAAGAATCACCTCAAACGGAGTTATACAACTCAAGATATGCTTAAAAAGCCTAAAAGGGATCATACCCCAAACATGCTCTCCTAACCGACCTCTTACTTACTTTAATGCAAACTCTCTCAAATCAATTCCAAATGATAAAAAATTTGTATGGAGAGAAAGGTACATATCTTAGGAATCTATTGGTCTAAGAATCAACTCAATCGAAGGTCGGATGAGGGAGTTATGCCTAAAGGAATAAACCATGTTTAAACCCTAAATCGATTTATACCTCTATTGGCACGAATACCATAACTTTTTATACAAATGTTCAATTGCTTTTGTTTTTGGACCATTGGAAAGAAGACATCGAGCTCTACAACTCGTATTAGAGATCTCGTAGCGAGATTCGGCCTCTAAACTGGTCAAAATCTCAAATTACTGTAGCTGACCGGAGAATGTTCGTTAAACGGACATGCATGTCCGTTTAATGGACATAAACTGGCCAAACACCCCATTTTTACCCGAGAAGGTCCGTTAAACGGACATACACTGGGCAAAGGGGTCCAAACTCCTTATAAAGCCTCTCCAATGCTTCCAACTTCCATCTTAACACCCTATACATTCACAAAGTCCCCAAATTCAACTCTTCATGTGTAACACAACTCCATAACCAAACAAATACCAATCTAAATGCAACAAACTCCCAAATCTTAACTCAATTAACTCATATAACACCCAAATTTTCATCATTCACCAAAGCCCTCAAGTTCATACTTCCCATACAACATCATTCCTTGCAAATGTTCATAACTCTCAGCTTCAAAATCCAAATTCATCACACACAAGCTTTCCAACTCCAACATGCTATCCTAACACAAGCAACAATTGGCAATCTCAACAATCAACACATTCAAATTTGGAAATCAACAATAATACAAAGGGAACTTTTCAAGTTCTCATTTTCATTTCCAAGACAAAATGAAGCTCATACAAAGCTTTCGTTTATAGCTTTATTCCAAGTAAAAAATGCAATTGATGCTCAACTAACAAGAAGACAAATCATATACAAAAGGAAATCCTCAAATTCACATTCTCATAATTAAACAAAGTAGACAATTGTACCACTTCATTTACATATCAATATACACATCATAACTCAAATCCAATACAGAAGGATGCTCAATGGTTGGTATTCTAAATAAGCTATACATAGTGTTGCTTAGTACAAAAGCTAACTATCTCTTTGTCCCAATGTCCTGCAAGGATTCACTGATCTTCTTGTCCTGCACCTGAGGTGTGGGAAAAATATTGGGTTGAGCTTCACAGCTCAGTGGCTAAAATATTTATAGCCATTAGCGTTGAGCCATACAATCATACACATATAGGCATAGAAGCATTCACAATCAAGGTTAAACATTGACAATTTCATTCGCACTTCACAATTCATAACATGATCACATAATGGATGAAATTCAATTCAAAGCATAGCTTAAACATATCATATGCAATGCACAATCAATTGGCTCGAGGGTTCCGTGAACAAAACGATAAAACCGAAGTTTGCATCGTGAACGAAACGAGTCCATTTTTGGATCTCGTGGGTCACAGGCGGGTTGCCGGGAGAAGGCATTATGTCAACGTCGACGTAACTACGAAACGGTTCCTCTCTCGCCCAAACAAGGCACATAATCACATTTTCATATTTTCATGATCTTTCTTCTTTTCATTAATCAAAATGCCATAATACAAGGCATAGCATTATCATGCTCAAATCAATCATTCATGTTCAAAATGTCATGGTTCAATTCAATGGCATAACAATCATCTCAAAATGTCAAACAATTATCAATGCCTAACATGTCATAAACACAATTCAATCATTTTATCATAAAAGTGTATATCATAATGAAATATAAACAATTCATACAAGTCATTTAACACATAATCCACACATCATGCATTTTGCTCATCTCACACAACAGCTATAAATAATTTACCCACCTTATACACTTGGAAATCCAAATTCAATGGCCTCCTTCTTCTTGCCCTTGAATAGACTCTTGATTTCCTAAACACAACAACACAATTTCATGAATTTCAATTTATTTGGAAAATCTTCAATTTTCCATAATCATCATAAACCCTAACCAAGCTCTAATCTAACCCATCCATAATCAATCTAGGTTAGAAAACTCCAAACCTAGCTTAGAAACCTAAAAGCCCTATGGCTTTCATCATCTTCTTTCTCCAACGAATTTCTTTCTCTAGGGTTTTCTCCATTACAAAACTACAACCTATTTCTTCAATAAATAAGATGGAAAGATGAAAAACTAACCTTGAAACCCTTGATTCCTTCTCCTTTTTCACGAAAATCTCCCTTTTTCCTAGCTTTCCACGATTTCTTCTTCTTCTTCTCTTCTTTCCACGGCAACTCTCTCTTTTCCCTCTCTTCTTTGTTCTTTCTCCTCTCAATTTCGTGCCTCCCTTGCGTAAAAAGCCAACTCACATGTCTTTTGACCCTAATACCCTTACTAATATGCCTTGTAACCTTAGAAGCTTAAGTGGCTTGACCACTTTGCCCCTCATGTCATCTTTCCACCTTAATTTAATTAATTCATGCCATATGATCTTAGTCAAATTAGCATGCTAATTAACTCCCATTAACATGCTAATTAATCACATTAACATGCTAATTAATTTCTCAAAGTCCTCAAATATGACAAAGTCTCAAAATATCATAAAATCATACTTAACTTAGAATATTTTTCTAATCATTAAATTGAAGGAATTTGCTAGAGCTTCCTTCTAGAGAAATGTTCCTCATTGTATTAATTTTCTAATGACATCCAAAATCATTTAATTTGGAGCACTACCTCAAGAGTTATGGTCCAAACATCTCGGACTGTCATTTTGCTAACACATTTTCCAGCACTTCATTTCCATCCGAAAATTGACAATCTTAGAGGCTAAATTAAAATTCACTTCCTTCAAAAAAAATGTAGCCCTATGTCTTTATTTTATTTTTCCCCATGAATCAATTCAATCGGATCTCCCCAGATCAAGAATTTCTCAAAATACTGAACCATGTTCAGAAAATTTTCCAACTCACTTTGATTAAATCAATTCTCTTTACATTTCCTTTCAATCTCATAAATTCTCCTCTTATTTACACATAGCTAATTGCCAAAAGTTCCTCGTTTAATAGTCCTAGCTTATAGAAAGATTCGGGGTCCAACAAAATTTGTCTCCTTTATGAATTGAAACTAGAGACGCTGAACATTTATCCATTATGAATCTCTCTAAAACTTTATTAATATATTCTTTCTGAGACAAACCTAGTAGTCTTTGGGATCTATCTTGAAATATTTCTATTTCGATCATATAGTTTGCCTCTCCTGTATCTTTCATTTCAATATTATTAGAGAGAAACTTCTTAGTCTCACTTAATAGACCAAGATTATTAGTTGCAAGCAAGATGTCATTAACATATAGAATCAAAAAGATAAACTTACTCTCACTGACTTTCAGATATATACATCGATCAATAATGTTTTCTTTAAAACCAAAGGAAACAACAGTATCATTAAATCTAAGATACCATTGGAGGAAGCTTGCTTGAGTCTGTATATTGATTTTTTTATGTTACACACCATGTGTTCTTTCCCTTCAACTGAAAACCCATTGGTTAATCCATATATACATTTTCCTCTAAATTTCCATTTTAAAAGGCAGTTTTCACTTCCATCTGATATAACTCTAAATCATAATGAGCTACTAGTGCCATGATAATTTGAGAGAATCTTTCTTGAAAACTGGTAAGAACGTTTTCTTATAATCAATGCCATCTTTTTTAGTACCCTTAGCAATAAGTCTAACTTTGTAATGTTCAAGATTGCCATGAGAGTCACGCTTCGTCTTAAAAACCCCTTTATGCCCAACTCTTTTGCACCCTTCAGGCAATTCTACAAGGTCCCAAACGCCATTATGTTCGATGGATTTATGCTCATCTTTCATTGCATCTAGCCATTTATTAGCTTTAGCACTATTAATGGCTTATGAAAATGAAAATGGATCATCATTAATTCCTAAGCCATCTTCCAACTCTTATAGATAGACCATATAATCATTTGGAATGGCAAATCTCCTTTCTTTTTGGGATCTTCTCAATGATATATCATGTGGTTCTTCTATTACAGGTTCATGTTGAGTGTCAGGAGCATATATTTGTTGTTCTCCATGATTGTTATGCAATGTAACAATTTAAGGAACAACAATTTGAGTAGTGGGAACACAAGTTAAAGGGACTTGTATTTCAAATTCCTTAATCTCCACATGTCGTGAAACGTCATTCTCACTAATTTCACCATTCTTAATAAACCTAGCATTTCCAGTTTCAACAATTCTTGTACTATGGTTAGGATAATAAAATCTATACCATTGAGATTTTTCTGGATAACCAATGAAATATCCACTGATTGTTCTTGCAACCAGTTTCTTTTCTTGTAGATTATAAATCTTATTTCTGCCTGGCAACCCCAGACATGCAAGTGCGTTAAACTAAGTTTCCTCACAGTCTACAGTTCAAAAGGTGCCTTTAGAACTACCTTACTAGAAATCCTATTTAACAAATACATGGCAGTTTTTAAGGCATACATCCATAATGATAAAGGTAAAGATGCATTACTTAACATACTTTTAACCATGTTCATTAAGGTTCGGTTACGATACATCATTTTGTTGTGGTGTACCCAACATTGTGTATTGAACACATATGCCATGCTTTTCTAGGAATTTAGCAAATAAACTAGGATGTTGTCCATTTTCATCATATCTTCCGCAATACTCAACACCTCTATTAGACCTAACAATTTTCACTTTTCTGTCTAGTTGCCTTTCAACTTCAGTTATATAAATTTTAAGACATTCACTGCTTGAGATTTCTCATGCAATAAATAGACATATCCGTAACGTGAATAATCATCAATAAAGGTGATAAAATATTTTTCTTTACCGAAATAATTAACATCAAAAGGTCCACATATATAGCGTGTACAACTTCAAGAAGCTGAGTGTTTCTTGTGACACCTTTCTTTGTGTGTTTTGTTTGCTTTACCTTAATACAATCCACACAAACATTGAGATCAGTAAAATATAAATATGGAAGAATTTCTTTATTTACTAATTTTTCCATTTTTTCCCTTAGAAATATAACTCAAATGCTTATGCCACAAGTAAGCGAAACAGTCATTCACTAAACTACGTTTAATTCCATCTTTATGATGCAGGGTCATAAGAGTTTCAGCATATAAATTATCAAGATTTAATTTATATAAACCATCACAAAATATACCAGATCCAATCATACTAGTATACTTTAACAAACTGAAACATTTATTACCAAACTTAAAAGAGTATCCAATAACATCAAGTTTAGATAAAGAAATCAAATTCCTAGAAATACTAGGTACATAAAGAGTTTCAAATAAATATAAATGATGCCCAGTATTCAGGATTAAACGGTAAGTCCCAACTGCTTCCACTAGAACCTTTAATCTATTCCCCATAAAGACAAACTTCTCATTTGGTTTCGGGTTTAGATCGTAAGGAATCCCTATATAGTATTAGAAACATAAGTTGTACATCCAAAATCAATCCACCAAGTATTACGTGGAACTTCAATTAAATTTGATTCAAAACATATATAAGCCTTAAGCTTACCTTTCTTTTCGAACCAAGCCTTACGTTGTGGACAATCCTTCTAGAAGTGTCTAGATTTTCCACAGAATGACATTTGTCATTATTTACCTTCTTCTGGATCTTAACAAAGGACTCATTGGTCTTCAATGGTCTTTTCCCCTTTCTATGATTCTTATGTACTTTCTTACTAGCTCCTTGATATTTCACAAATTGGATGGAATGATTTCCTTAATTCTTAAGTCTTGTTTCCTCCTGAACCAACATACTATGCAATTTATGCACATTCCATTTGTCTTTCATGGTATTATAGCTTATTTGGAATAGACCATACTCAGACGGTAAAGAGTTCAAAATGAGTTGTACAAGGAAATATTCATCCACTTCCATTCCTAGAGACTTAAGTCTTATTGCAATATTTGTCATTTCAATGGCGTGTTCATACATAGTATGAGAACCAACAAATTTCATGGTGGTTAAAGTACCAATTAATGTCCCAGCAAGAGACTTATCAGCTATTTGGGAGCGCTCTTCCACAAAACTCATAAAGCACTTTTAGTTTTGGGAAGAGCTGACTTGATGTTGTTTGTTATGCTCATTCACATAAACACCAAGCTCAATCTATTTGATTTTTCCCAAGCTTTATAATGAGCGTTTTCTTCATTACTACTAGTATTAGTAATAGTAGCAGGCTTCTCAACTTGAAGTGCCAAATCAAGATCCAATACACCAAGGTGAAATTGGACTTGTTCACTATAGTTAGAAAATTTTAGCCCATTAAATGTTAAAACAGACGAAGCTTGTGAATATAAAGACATAAGGACATAAACTGCAATAAATACATGCCTAATATTAACCCTACGTTTGGTTACAGTCCATAGCCCTGCAGACAGTGGACAAGGACTGAAAAGTCCTGTCCCATATCAAGTTTGGTTGCTGTCTGACCATGCTCCTTGTCCAGTCCAAGAAGGACATGAACTGTAAATTATTGTCCGGTTGAAATCAGTGGTACAGAGAAGCAAGTCCAACGGACAGAGCTTGAAAAAGACGCGTCTACCCTGTTTTGTTTGTCTGAAACCACAAACGCAGCCCGCTGGTCTTCGTCTTACGTTCGTCGTCTTCCCGATTTGTGTTTGTCTGAAACCTCACGCAGGGCCGCTCGTCTTCGTCTCCGCTGGTCTTCCTCTCCGGTGGCCTTCGTCTCCGCTGGTCTTCCTCTCCGCTGGTCTTCGTCTCCGCTACTCTTCGTCTACGCACGGTAAGCTTCTTGTTGTTTCTTTTTTCAGATGCATGACTCCTCTTCCCGAATCTTTTGTGGACACCTTCTAACGATATGTGGGTGTTTCGCTTCCGTCAGAGCCGATTTGGAATCTCTCCATTCAGATCCGGTCTTCGCTAACCCCGACTGTGACCATCGTCCGGGAATATTAAGGTTAGACTTCAATTTGGAACTCTTCCTTGTTCTTTTTGATTGGTTTGGGTGATGGGATCTGCGTCATTCTTCTGGTTCTATTTTATCAGTCATTGTTGAAGATTGTTATAATCTCATGTATGCTGCCACAAGTGTATGATGGATAATTGTTACAAGTGGAGAGTTCATCCCATAAACCCTTAAGAGTAGTGTAGTATGTAGCAATGGAGTCATTCTTTTGCACATGATTGGCTACGGTTCTTTGTATTTCAAATATTTGTGATGCATTCTCATGTGAAATCTTTCATAGAGATCAATACAATCTTCATAGGCAGTCTTCATATAGATGACACTATTAGCTGTTTCTCTTATTACAACATTGAGAATCCATGAAAGTATCATATTGTTGCAACGATTCTAATGGGAAAATAGATGAGAGTTGGTAGGTGGTTGTGCCATTGACAATCCCGAGTTTATTTTTTGATTCTAAAGCCATAGTGATTGATCTACACTAGGTGGGATAATTATCCCCATTCAATTGCTGGGTAACCAACATAGCTCCTGGATTCTCAAACTGAATAGTGGGTAATTGAGTGAATAGTGGGAAGCACAAGACTTTGTATCCTAGCTAGGAAAGCAAAAAGAAAAAAAATAGACAAGACCAAAGAAATAACTGAAGGACAAGAGCTGCTATAAGGAGAACAATAGCCAAAGAATAGTTGTTATAAGAGGACGACTAAGAGCTACGAAAAGTAGACCAAAAGTTTAAAGTTGCTCTGATACCATATTAAAATGGTAAAGGTTGTTCTGCTGTTCTTATTTACAAAACTCAAATATATACAACTTGTTGCAACAGTAAAAGCTAAAACTAAGCCTGAAATTGTGTTATGAACATGGAAAGAATAAGTTAGTGAAATATACTATATAGAATAAAAGATATGTAGGATATTTACATACATGTATAACTTATAGTTAGTTCCTGGTGTATTATATTTCTTTAGGAACTTGCAACGTGAACAAAGACAAGCTAAATATGTTCCCATGTTTATGACCTGCAAATCCGCATTCCCAAAAATGAATTCTCATATATGTGATTGAGGAATTACTAAGCCAATATAGGTACAACACAAACCCGTATGTAGTCGACTCTATTCCCATTGTGAAGGCTTTGCTTATCTGATGTTGCCTTAATAAGGCAGATTTTAAGTTATCTGGTATTCCTTTAGTTAGTTCAAATAAATATAGACATAAACAAGCTATATTTATTCCAGCTCAGATTTGCTTTTTTCTTTTGTAAATCCAAAAGTCTCACTAATCACTTGTCTTGTAATAAAGAAGATATCAAAAGTTAATGGGTTGACAATAATACACGTTTAGTGGGTAATTTGTTAGTAGGATAACATGTTGAAGTGAAAATGCTATTATGTAAGGAACATAAGATTAAATCTGAAAATGTCAGTTGTGAAAATGTCAGTTGTGAGTCATACAAATCTAGAATATCCGTATATGCATACAAATCTAGTTTAAATAAATATTTTTGTGTTTCCTTTTTGGCAAGTAATCAACCAAGTAAGTTCCTTGGTGGGCATATTTGAGTTTAAATAACAGAAATTGTCCATAACAATAACAGAAATAATATGATGATTAACCATTGAAACAAAGTAACTTTCAAAGTAACTTTCATTTCTACCATTGATATCAGTGACAGTAACTTGGTGCTTAAATTGATGAAAGTAACTTGTATTCACTTTCACTTTAATGTTGTAAAATGTTAACTTAAGCATTCTGCACTTTGAAGACCTAAGCATACATATTAATTGTGATTGCAAATGGAATCTGATGTGAGTGATGCACTGCAAACTTAGAAGTTTATTCAAATACAAGTCAAATACATATTAATTGAAGGTATATACAGCCAAGTCATATCAGTGTTCAATTATTATGAGATGTACAGCTACTCAGTAAATGACTTGTAATAGACTTGTATTTCCATTCTTCGACTTTTTAATTTATAAATGTTACTATTCAGGACATATATACAAATGCAGTATATGATGCAGAAATTGTTTTCGCTTTGTTGACAGTTTTGTTTTAAACAAAGTTGGAGGCAATGGATGATGATGATATGTTAAACTGCATGGCTTTTTTTGACATTTTGAATCAGCAATTGGATATAATGAGAATTAGTATGTTGTTATGCTTGGTGAGAAGTTTCCTGGGTGTGGCATTGACAAGAGGCATGTACAAAATAAAATCAAGAGGTTGAAGGAAAAATATCAGATAGCCTATGACATGCTGAACTGCAGCGGGTTTGGGTGGAATGATAGCAAACAATGCGTTGAGGTTGACAGGAAGCAAGTGTTGGAGGAATGGATGAAGGTTAGTTGTTAATACACGCATCATGACAAAAGTTATTATTTGACATGCTAACAAGTGGGTGCATTTGGTTTACAGAAGCACCCTAATAAGTTCTATACTCCTGGGAAGCCGTTTCCAATGTACCCAAGACTAGAGTTTATTTTTGGGAAAGACAGAGCCACAGGAGCCGCTGCTCAAGACGGTCCCGAAGCTCAATCTCGCCAAGTCGATGACATGGAAGCCGATAGATGAAGCTTCACTGTTCATGCTTCCCTCGATCGATCCAGTGTAGCGAGACACCTCTGCACCAACTGCAACCGTCCATGTAGCTGGTTCTGTCGCGTCTTCTTCCAACACTGACGCAAACCGAGCAACTAAAGCGAGAAGGAAGATGAGGGACAGTGAATTGCTAGAAACCATAGCTGAGACACTTGCACGTGCAACGGACAACAGTGTTAGGAGTGCACAAATTATGGCAGATGCTATGGTGAGGCGGGGACAACAAATTCCCCAGCTAGGTGAGGAGCTTGAGAGTTTGGGTTTCTGCACCGAAGACGTTGTTACGATTACAATGATCTTCTCGCAGAATCATCATGCTGCGAATCTATTTTGGGGTTTAAAAGCAGAACAAAAGCAGGCTTATGTGCGGAGGCTCTTACGTCAAGCTCTCTAATTTTATGTTTCTTTAGTCAAGATGTTTGTGAATCTCAACTATTATATGGTCATGTCTGCTGATAACTATGCGTGTAACTTTATTTATTTGTGGTACTGCCAAGTGATGTTAACTGATGTGATATACCTTTGACTGTGTTTGTCTACATGTTTATCAATGATGAATGTTGTTGTTTTATTAAATATGTAATTAATTTCTTTTTTGCACGTTTATGAATGATTAGAGTATGATTCATTTACAGGTACATCACTATGGGCAGATACAACTTCTATGTTGTATTCGTTGGACGAGAAGTCGGCATTTTCACAAATTGGGATGAAGTAAAATTGGTAACTGATGGTTATCCTAATGCTAAATTCAAGGGGTTCATGACATTGTTTGACGCAGAAAATGCGTTAGCCATCGATCAAAGTAGTATGATCAATCGAAATGAAGAAACTGTTCCTATCGCCAATGACCTCTCATCAATCCCCAATCAATTACCACAACCAACAACTGAAGAACCAAATGAAGTTGCTACTTTAAAGCAACAAATGGCTATTTTGCAAGCATTGTTACTAATTGCCATTGGAGTAATTGTCGGAAACATTATCAACAAAATTCTGGACAAATTTTAAAACTTGAATGTAATTAATGTTTATGAATGCTTAGATGTTTAATTAAAATATTATGTATTAGGATTTCGCTTCTTGTCGACTTACTTGAACCTATTATGTAATCAATTAAATGAATGCTTATATGTTTTATTATATTATTTGCCCTATATAATGTTCATAATAATAATAATAATAATAACAAATAAGTATTAATAATAATACTTATAATAATCATTAAATTATTACCATACCAATGATTATTATGTTATCATAATTTTACTTAATATTAATATTCATATTAATTTTATTATTTTGTGCTTACATAAATTATAATAATAACATAATAATTATTATTAGAGTTGCAAAAACCAATGAATTATAAAAAGACCAATGAATTATACTAACAACAATTACAAAAATTAATATTAATTGTATCAATATTTATTTTCATAAAAAATTATAATTAATAAGATATTAAATGTTAGTAGAGTTGCAAATACGCTTAATATAACCATTGACACAATTATGAAATAACCATTGAAATACATCTTTCCAATACATTATATTGCAGGGACATTTTTGACATTTAACACTGTTTTTTGTTCTGTCCACTGCAACCAAACACATTTCTGTCCGCAGGGGCATTTCTGACATTTAACACTGTTTTTCGTTCTGTCCACTGCAACCAAACACATTTCTGTCCGTAGGACGAAGACAATTTTCTCTGTCCTGTCCACCGCAACCAAACATCTCACTGTTTTCAAATCTTGTCCTGCCCTGTCCTGTCCTGTCCTGTCTTGTCCTGTCCCTGCCTGTTGCAGACGCTAACCAAACAGACCGTAATGCTTTGAGTCATAAACTAACATATTATATAAATTCAGGTCGAAGATTATGTTAACAATTAATGTACATTAATGTTCTCCTTTGGGTGATACAGTAATGCACAAAATAATCGTAATGATGCCAATAATATTTAACATTATTAGGTAATGATGCATACATTACTTAGAAATACTTATTATCTTTGGATAAATAAGTAAAACTAATAGTGCATTTACATTACCAAACAATCATATTCATTAATTTTAAGAACAACCAATTAACCTTTGGGTAATTCATAAATTTCTTATAATGATGAATTTCAATCTATTCATAGATAAACATCATTTATAGCATCAATTTTATGAGTGAGTGATGGAAAAATTCTAGTTAATTTAGAATTAATTATCATAAAGATTTGATCACTTTGGTAATTCATAAATTTAAAATAATATTGTTCCAAATTTGATAAATGCGTATAATATTAAATATTCAATTATCACATCATAAGCATACTTGCCAATCATTATTATTAATGTACATGCATACAAAACACCGTGCATAATTATTATTAATCTTTATAACAATGATGTTGTCAAAACTTATAAACAAGTTAACATGCTTATACTTCGTCCTCATTTTTTATTATTCACATTAACATGCATATATTGTCTTTGTTGATAATTGTAATTAATTCTATAATTTACGTACATTAACATAATTGTTCATCCATGCATATTTTTTATTATTAATGTTCACGTTCATTCATCTTAATTTTATTGTTTAATACCATTAACATTGTTCATAAACTATTCATCATTATTAAAAACAATAGCAACATAACAACAATGATGCACCATCACACCAGCCTCACACACGACTAACACGACAGTCATCGACGTTGTCTTACGCCACCAAGGGAAACATCATCACCATCGACAACGAGTAGGGAAGCAGACAATAAACATAAGACACGAACATTGTAACATCACGGCCGACAACATCTAGCATCACCAACATCGACATATGCCACCATCACTGGTAGCGTTTGGATCATCACCAGGCATGATGTCATGGACCTAGTAAATTCACCATCATCCTTGACTCTGCAACATTCCAGCGACGAGCACAGATGGTGAACACACATTTGTCATCAGTGACGTTGGTTACGCAACGTCCTTGACGGTGTGACACCACCGAGAAAACACAAACATTTCTCACATACTTGAAAATTTCTTTGTAAAAATAAAATTGCCCAGATATATATATATATATATCAGTTTTGTCCAAATAGAAAAGCATGAAGATTTTTAGAACCCAAAAATGTAACGGAGAATCATGCAGTTCACAACCAGATGCTCTGATATCACATATAATACTCTCACTTCATTATATGATTATGCAGAATCTTAAACTTATATAATTCTCACATACAAAGTAATCGTACCTTGATCTGTAAAGTTGTTTTATGTCGGTACGAAAATTAGACTCTTCATAACTCTTGACTCTCTTCTATGTTTCTATTTTTTTTCCTCATTTTTTCACTCGTGTCTCTTATATGATGGTTATTGATATAAGCAACTTAATAGGTAAGAATATAACCAAAAGAGACGACGCTTATTTGTGGTTTTTGAGAAAATCACCTTTTAACTACCAAACTCATCATGTCAATATTAAGCTTTATAAAGATTGATTACATGAGACATTAATAATCTAATAGAAACAACTTCATGCATGGAATAAGAGCTACCAGTGCATTACCCAAAGTCTTGTTCCGAATATGGATAATTTGAGTGTTGATGGCTCTAAAGTATGTATGTAAATTATGGATGTCTTTAGGATTCAAAGAACAAATAATTAAAAAGCTCTTCAACAATTTTTCACAAAAAAATAAGGCTCTAATGACTAAATTTACAAAAGGAGCAAAATAACTATTTAATCCATCGACATATGCACAATTTAAAACCTAAAAACTTATATTTAAGAGATATTAAACTTTTCCCCACTTAAGTTTCTATTAATTTGATCTAAATTGAATAGACTCGAAAAGGGATAATTACAAAACTCGTAATGAACCTATTTATTCTATTCAACAAGACTCGTTAATCTAAAACTTGTTTAAGAAGAATTAAATTTCTCGTCACTTTACCATATAAGTTGGAATATCATTTTCAATTAGGTTAAAATTGTATTTTGAATCTCAATATTTATAACAAAATACAAATTGAACATTAACATTTTAAAGCGTTCAAATTGAACCATAACATTTTCAATATATTATTTAGAACATACCTTAAATAACTGGAAAATTTAGCATGATTAATTCTCTTTTAGTTAAATGTCATGTCACTACGGACATAATAGACAGCGTGTCTCATTTAGTTACATAATAAAGAGTCCACTTTTGATTAAAATAAATAATAATATCACATCAGTTGATGTGATATTTAATTAATAAGAAATTAATGTAGTCATTTTTCATCTAATTAGATTTTGTTCTAAATATTTTAAAAGTTATAATTCAATTTAAACACTCTAAAACATTAAAATTTAAATTGTATTATGTTGTTGAGATAAAAAAATATTGTTTTATTTTTCTAACTAAATAGCACAAACTCAATATATAAAACTCCTCAATTACATCAATCTTACTTTTGTATTTCACAAAAGATTATTTTTCTAGCTCGAGCTCATAATCTTCTAATCATAAAGGAGCAACATAATGGTTGCTCCGAAGCTTGCCATTACTTTTGTAATTATACAATTGTATTAATTATTTTTTTTAGGCAGAACAATTTCTACACGATATATAGAGTACGTGATTGCTGCTAAATAAATGCATAATAAATGGCAAGATCCATGGAGCTAAGGCCAGGAGAAGATACGGTAGTTGAAACTTGCTTCTCATGGAGATAATTATAAACGCTTATTGGATATAGCACTGACCGTTAATACAGGTATAGTCCAAAACAAATTTCCTTCTTTGCATGTGCTTATATACAAACAAGGAAGCTTTTCTACTAAAATCAAGTCAATCAACGCCACTAAGTTTGATTTTTGGGACTCTTGGGATTGAGTATTGGCCGTCCGATGGAGGGGATCTTTAGGTGGTTTAAGTTAACGACCAACAACCAACATCAACGGCAAAATCCTGGGAAGTTGTAAAGACAAATTTGGTAACAAATATCAAAAGGTACGGACCCAGTTCAACCGACAATGCTTTTAATTATATGATGACTAAATCAGGCCACCAACTTTTAGTCAAGAATTATGGCCTTGATTGCCTTAATTCAGGGCTATGCTTATGCTCAGATTAAATATTTTTCCAAGTGATGTAATGATTCTTATAAATTCAAAATAATAAAAATTAATTATGTTTCTACTTGTAAATTCAAAATTTAAAACTTAATAACATTTTCTCGTAAATATAAAACTCAAAACGACGTCGTATAATCCCGCATGTAAAAAACATCATTTCAGATCTATAATTAGAGTTTTTTAATAAAAAGTTCACATCAAACAATACGAGTGTTATAAAATCAAAATTATACGAAGATTATTGATAATTTTGAAAAGTTAATAATTACATTAATAACATGCCAATTAATGAATTTAAAACATTAATAACATGCCTAATTCCAAAGACAAAGCCTTATCTCTATCTATAAATACTTGCATTGACATGGGAATGGAATACATACATTCAGTAGCCTATCTACACGGAGCTACTTGAAGCAGCGAGATAGTGATAAAGTAGTGAGATTCCTGATAAGCTATGACGACCTCACATTTGTCCCTCTATGGCTTCGTCACTCCTTATTTATTTCTATTACTATCACTGCTCGTTAGTTACTTCGAGCTGTGCGTTTGTTTCAGTACAAAACGTTTGAGTCTCACCAGTACTGGCACCAAATGGTCATCAGCTGGAGCCACCTGGTACGGTAGCCCCGACGGCGCAGGAAGTGACGGTAAAGAGAAAACTGTGTTTTGTTTGTTGATTTATGCGTATTATATGGCACCACCATGAATGCCTGACTAAGAAAAAAAAAATTGTTAATAATGGTTGCAGGAGGTGCCTGTGGATATGGTAGTGCTGTTTCACAGCCTCCATTCTCTTCGTTGATAACTGCGGTTGGTCCTTCTCTATATGGTTCCGGCAAGGAATGTGGAGCTTGTTATCAGGTAGGTAAAATCGAATTGGTTCACGTATCTGCAATTCGTTCTCATTCTTCTTCTCAGGAATGAGTTGTTCGTTCGTTTGTTTGTCCGTTAATTTTTAGGTTAAATGCACAAACCATCAGTCATGTTCTGGTAAACCAGTGAGGGTGGTGATAACAGATTCGTGTCCAGGAGGTCCTTGCGCGTCGGACTCCGCTCATTTCGATCTGAGTGGCACAGCTTTTGGTGCCATGGCGGTTCCCGGTCAAGAACAACAACTTCGCGACGCCGGGGTCCTGCAAGTTCTGTACGCAAGGTGGTGATGATGATATTCTTACATCTCTTACTCTCTAACCAATCTTTCTTGCACCTTGTTCTAAGAAATAAATCTGTTGCAGGGTTGCATGTGATTATCCAGGGAGGAAGATAGCGTTTCACGTGGACCAGGGTTCGAACCCCAATTATTTCGCAGTTGTGGTGGAGTTTGAAGATGGAGACGGTGACCTTGCGGCTGTGGGGCTGGAGGACGCTGCGTCGTCGACACAAACTAACGGTCAGCAATGGAGGGAACTGCAACAATCTTGGGGTGCAGTGTGGAAGTTGGATGCAGGAACAGAGCTTAAGCCGCCATTTTCGATCAAACTTACGTCACAGTACTCCGGCGAAACTCTGGTGGCCAAGGATGTAATTCCAAATGGGTGGCAACCTGGTGCTACTTATCGATCAGTAGTCAATTTCCAGTGAAGGGTAATATCTTAAATCAGTGTTCAATCCCATTGGAGGTCATTGGTCATGTAGGTTAGAGCCTGAACCAATCACATGGGGTTGTATGTAGTGCCTAGTGGCCAATATATGCATAATTTGGTGTTTCCGCCGCTTGTTAATGTCCATGAGGACATTGTTTGTTGAAGTCAAATGCTATAATCTACATAAGTTAAGACTAGAGTATGTTGTTTAAGAATTTAGTGTCTTGTCTTGAGTTGAAGTACTCAAGAAGATCTTATAGCTTATAGTTTCATAAGGTTTGGAATAATGTTTTAAAAGTGTAACAAGTGTTTTGAAATTCAGACCGGTAATCAAATCGGAGGTTTTATTGATCACCGGTTAGTCATAATTATGTAATAATTATATTTAATTATATATAATATTAATAATATTAAAAAATACAAAAACAAAAAAAAAAAAAAATAAAAATTTTATTGAACCAATGGATCGGTCCAACCGATCAATTGATCGGTTCTCACTGATTCAATTGAGAACCGATTTTTAAGGATTAACCGGACCGGATAGCCGACCGATCATCGATCGAATCGGTCTGACAGGCCGATCTGGTCCAGTTTTCAAAACAGAGAGTGGAACTAAAAAATTAATCAAAAAATTTAAATTCATTTTTTAATAATAAAGATTATTAAAATAAATCAAACTGTAATATTAAAAATGAAACTGAAAAGTCCATCGGTTTAAGATTTTTATAATTGAACCGATCAAATTTGTTGAATTTTTTAATTATTAATTTTAACTCTTTAAATTATTTTTATTAGATAAGAAAAATTATTGGCTCACCAATAATATATCAAAAATTATATTGTACACAAATAAAACAATATTCATTATAAAGAATAATTGAAGTAATTATGCTAATGAATGATGAAATCATGTAACTCTAATTAGGGTTGATATAAATAAGGGTGTCCATTTGTGAATTATGAACGGTCATCTTCTCCAAGAAAATGAACCAAATGCACAAGTAATAGGACGAAGAGAAAGAATCCTAAATGGGTTGATTAAGACACAAGTTACTACAAAGCATTAGCTCACTGTCGTTGCCACTCCTACGTCCTAGTCTAAGATGGACGAGTTTCACTGGAAAATTGGTAAACAACAAGCACAGCCTCATTACGATATTAAACCAAGAAAGGTTGGTTGCGAGAGAGCTTGTTACAGTATCAGCTGCAAAACCCAGTAGCAAATGGTGAAAGGTATGAGGGTTCATGAGCTTGGTGGTCCTGAGGTTTCTCTCTTTCGCTCCTTCCATGCTTTTATTTGGTTCGATCTTTTTCATTTTTGTCACTGTAGTTCAGTTGGAATTAGTTTAATTTCTGAGCTTCTTCAAGGGTTCGATAATGTCTTGCCTTTTCATGGTTCTGTACCCTTTCAATTCGAAAATTCAATTATTTGTATGAGGAGCCCTTCAATTTTCGTGATGCAGACATTGTTAGGACTAAAAGCTTACAGCTTTCTCTATAGGAAGGTGATTTGGGCTACGAAAAGTGTTATTGAAACTCAGGACCTAATCCCTAAGCTTAGGCTATCTAGTGAGGCAAGACCCATGAGGTCAATTACTTTTAGGATTCTTTATTTTTTGATGTTTATAGGTCTGGTCTTCTTCGTTTAGAGTGTTTTCACTAGCTCTTTCTTGACTGTAAAAACTTCTCTTAACTTGAGACATTGAGAATTATTTCTTGTTTCAGGTAATGAGGCTGTTGGAGAAGTGGTGGCTGTGGGTCCTGGACTCTCTGATGTAAAAGTTGGAGATATTGTTGCTTATGCTGGTAGTCGTATGGGTTCATATGCTGAAGAGCAGATCCTTCCTGCTAATAAAGTTGTTCCTGTTCCTCCTTCCATTGATCCTATCGTTGGAGCTTCTGTCCTAAGTAAAGGCATGACTGCTCAGATGTTACTGCATCGTTGCTTTAAGGCATGTTATAAGCAAGCTTTTGTTAGTTCACTTCCCACTGTTGCGGAATACTTAGTTTCAGTACTACATTAATCATTACTCATTAAAGTTTGTTCATTGGAGAAAAATGGGTGATGTGAATTCTCCTTTACTACAGGTTGAACCTGGGCACACTGTTGCAGCAGCAGGTGGAGTGGGTTCATTATTATGTCAGTGGGCAACTGCCCTTAGTGCCACTGTCATTGGAACTGTCTCGACCAAGGAAAAGGCAGCACAAGCCAAGGAAGATGGACGTCTTCACGTGATAATCTACAAAGGGGAGGATTTTGTCGCCCGTGTCAAGGAGATAACATCAGGAAAAGGAGTCGACGTCGTCTATGATTCTGTGGGTACGGACACATTTCAGGTAATGGAATCCTCTGTTTCTGTTAGGATTCACTTTTGTAGCAACTTATGATTGAATTTTGATGTGTTTTAAGGTTCTTGTCGTGACATCTTATGTTTTATGATTAGCTGCTGCACCGCTTAGTTTGAGTAGGCTTGGGAATCTGATATATATCGTGTCCTACCTTTCAGCTTTGATTCATCTCAGTTGGTTTCAATCAAAATGGTTATAGCAGAGTCTTCTGAAACTTCTTGTCAGTCATGGGGAAAGCAATAATTTTTCAGGGATCATTGGATTGCTTGAAACTTAGAGGACACGAGGTGACTTTCGGGCAGTCATCTGGTTCGCCGGATCCCGTCCCATTGCCAGGACTTGGGGCGAAGTCTCTGTTCTTGACAAGGCCATCTCTGATGCTTTACATCACTACACGGGAAGACCTGCTCGAAACCTCCATGGATTTTTTGCCAAGATTGCTTCAGGTGTATTGAAGGTTCGAGTAAATCACCAATACCCTCCGTCTAAGGCAGCGCAGGCAATTTCAGACCTTGAAAGCCGAAAGACCTCAGGATCAGTCGTGTTGATTCCTTGACAGAAAATGATCACTGTCATTACCTACCCATCTGCAACAAATTTCAAGTGATTTGCTTAGAAAATTTGTACTTTTTATCCATTTGTTGTCTTATCTAATATAACAACAACAACTCATCAAAACATTGGTTTTTGCAATAATTTGTTAATCTGGCTCACGAAATCATTGTTGTTTATGATATATATTCAGATAAAAAATTTCTCTTTCTAATCCAATTTAACCATACCTACTATTTTTTCACATAGACATTGATATTTCATGTACAAAAAAAATTTCGCTACTAAAATCAATAAATTACTAAACGGAACAAATGTTTTAAACCGAGTTGTCAAAATTTTAAAAGTTGGTCACTCAATTAAAATTTAGATATAAGATTAAAATTTTGAAAATTGAAAATTTAGAATTGATTAACCAAAAATGCATAATTAATTAGATTTTGTCTTTCAATTTATCGAATGAATTAATCGATAAAGAAAGGGCAAAAGAGATCGAGATCTTCTGTTTCAATTAACTAATTCTTACCATATTTCATTAAATTTTATTCATACATTTACGTGATGTCTAAATAAATATGTGAACCAAATTAGGTACCTATTTCGATAAGCTTATATCAGTAGAGTTTTTATTAGTAGAGTTTTGTTAGAATAACTTTTCTAAGAAACTAGTTAACTGTTTAGCTGTCAATTAAAAAATAGCTTTTTTGAAAGAGTTTCATATAATAAATCGTTTGGCAACATAAAAATACAAAGTATTTTTATTAATTTTAACTATATTTTATTTTATAATAAAATTATTTATGCATATAAATATTATTTAAAATTAATAAACAAGCACAATATATTAATTATTATATAATTTTAAATCATACAAAACATAAATGAAAATATATGTAACCAAATCTTTTATATAATTATAACATAAGTAAAACTAATATCAAAAATAAATATTAAAATATATAAGAAATCAAATAATATTATATAAATCTCAAAATAAACATGAAGATGAGTTTGTGGGTATTGTAAAATTATATGTAAAACATAAGGACAAAAGACACTAAAAATAAGTTCATTAATTGAACTGAAATTTTACTTGAAAATTTTATTAAAAAACTCAAAATTTGAGTTTTTGAAAAGTTAAATTTTGGTTGCCAAAAATTATATCTACTAAAACATACTTTTCTATTATACAACCAAACAATCATAATTTTTTAAAAAGATTGCAATATAAAAGTATTTATTCCCAGTAAGTGATACGCCCCAACCTAAATAGGATATTCTAAACAGGTAGAAATGCAAAATTTCGGAAGCTGTTATAATCAAAAAAATAAATAAATAAAAGGGAGAAGGACCACGTGAGGCGAATCACGTGCAGTGATCATCATTAACGGCAAACCAAATTCTCTCCCCAAGCACACAATGCAACCGCCGCCTCATTTGCACTCATAACAGAAATCCTACTCTCTCTCTCGCTATTTCTTATTATTATTATTATTAAAATAAAATAAAATAATAATTACAGAATTTTGAAAAAATTAATATTTTTTTAGTGTTTTTTGTTTATATAATTAATTAAGCAAGTCTTGTTGTTTTTACCAGCGATCGTGTGCAGCGCAGATGCATTATCTCACTCTGCCGCTGCTTCATTCTCACGATGATGATGCTACTATATCGTTAGTACGTGTATTTCACTCGATCAAATGTGCGTGGGAAACCCACACGTCCAAGTTGGTTGGTTACTTGGAAAGGAAACAGAATCGAAAAGCTATTATTATGTTTCTGTTTTGTAACGCAGGTGAGAGAGAGAGAAATGTTTGTCTGCGTTAAAGTAACAAGAAATTCTGATGAGTGATTATGAGCCGCACGATCTGGGAAGGAATGCGCGTGTACTACACTCAATCCAAAGACGAGTGTGATAATAGTAGTAGTATAGTACACACCTTTGTTTTTTTTTTTTCCCCCTCTTTTTATTTGCTTCCGGTTCGTATCAAAGCTTTTGATTTGTACACAGTACACACACACACACTCTCACTACAATGGCTCAGACTCAGAGTAGTTTCATGGTTCAAGATCCTGCTGACCATATCAAAGTGAGCTCTTTCTACGAGATTGATCCTTCCAAGCTCCCTTCCAAATCGCCTCATCACCTTGTCAAGTGTATCAGAATCGTCATGGTGAGTCATTTCAACGTACCCCATTTCGCCATTGGAGGTCACAGCTTGCTTGCTTGCTTAGCTAATTTGGTGTTTTGTTATCGTTTGCAGGTGAATGAGAAGACGAGGATGAGAGTGTCTCTGAGATACCCGAGTTTGCATTCTCTGACAGCGTTCTTCGACGAGAGTAATTATGGTGGGAAGTCCGATGTCAACTTCAAGAAGCTGCCGGCGTTGGACGAGAGGTATATTATTGGGTCGGAGGTCGCTGCTGAAGCTCTTTACCGGAGAATCCCACCTCATGAACTTACTGAGAAGAGAAACTCGTGGCGGTTCTGGAGTTCGAGTCCCAGGAGTGTTGTGGTCTCGAAAGAGGGTTCTCTGTGGTCGGAGCTAAAAGGGAAGGGGATGGTCAAGTGGGGAAAACGCCGGCACGTTAAGTTTTTGACTCATCATGAGGAGAGCAATGAGTGTGGAGCGATTGTGCCTTGTAATGTTACGCGCGAATCGAAGAAGGAGAGAGTGGAGGAATCAAGTGATGATAATGAAGAGGGAGAAGAAGAAGAGAGTGATGAGGAAGGTGATGTTAGGAAGAATGGCAAGAGAAAGTGCCGTGAGATTATGAACATAACCCAGATAATCAAAAGGCCAAAACGTGAAGTGAAGAATCAAGTTGCGATCTGCAAACAGAAGAGGAAGAACAAAGAGGTCAAAACCTCCATACAAAGATGGTCTACTGAGAGGTATAAACAGGCAGAGGTGAATATGCTGAAGATAATGAAAGAGCAAGGAGCAGTGATCGAGAGACCCATATTGAGGCCCGCACTGAGAGCTCATGCCAGGAGGTTGATTGGTGATACGGGTCTGTTAGACCATTTGTTGAAGCACATGTCAGGAAAAATAGCACCAGGGGGAGAAGAGAGGTTTAGGAGGAGGCACAATGCAGATGGAGCAATGGAGTACTGGCTTGAGAATGCTGATATGGTCGATATCAGGAAGGAGGCTGGAATTCAGGATCCTTACTGGATCCCACCACCCGGATGGAAACCCGGCGATAACCCAACCCGGGATCCGATTTGTGCCAAGGAGATCAATGAGCTCAAGGAAGAGATGAATAAGATCAAAAAGTAAATCATAGTTCTTTATTGGATTTATTGTATTGTATTCACTTAAATTCCTATTGATTGTGTTGCTTCATAAAACAGGAACATTGAGGAGTTGGTATCCAAGAAACAAGACCAGGAACAAGCCGTTGAGACTACACCATTCTATGCTGTTGCTAGTACAAACATAGAGCAAGACTACTTTTTAATTCCATTAAAGGTATGTATGTATATCAATAAGTTGGATTGCATACTTTGACCAACAATGCACAAATGTATCTTATCAGTTCCTAATGCAGGAAATGTATATTGATTTGGTAAACAAAAAGGCTAAGCTTGAGGAGCAACTGTTGGAAATTTCCCAATCTTTGACTGGGATGGAGGTATGGAAGTATACATTTGATGTGGGATTATTTGCCTCTAATATAGAATAGTTGTCAATACTGTATTGGATTTTGGTAGTAGTACTGCCCGGTACGATACGAAATACAAAATACTAGTCATAAGTACTTATTTTGGTATCATCCACTAAATTGCTAAATTTTGTCAATATATCATTCTAAGCTGAGTGATTAATCATGAAGTTTGTCCACTTTATTGTTCCTTAAACATCAATATAATACTCTAAATGCCATCCTGAACTGTATGTTTGATGACACTTTGAACGTTTTGACTAAAGATTTGATGAAATGAGATTGAGTGAAAGGGTTTCCTGAACTGTGCTTGGTCCAGGAGGAAATGGGAAAACTAAAAACACAAGTGGAAGAATCAAACAGGACGGAGATACAAGCATCTTTCGGAGTATCATCGGATTCAAAACTATCAACTGAGATGAAGGAACAAAGCCCTTCGCAGAACAGGAAAGTAATGATATTAGGGGAGTCATCGAAAAAAGCACATTGTCACGGCGGAGGAGAAAATCTACACATTAGAAAACCACCAAAACTAGTAGAGGACAAGGCAGCGAAGATACAGAGGTTGAAGGGTGGATTCAGGATATGCAAGCCTCAGGGGACTTTCCTGTGGCCAAACACGACCTTTCCTTCCTCTCAGTTTATGGTCCAACTCGAAGAATATCACGCCATTCGTACACCTCCTTCTGTTTCATCCACATCTGCAACACAAGCTCTCGTTCTGTCATCTGTGAAGCCACTTCCTGACAAAAGGCTCGTCACTGTTCCTCAATCCAAGACTGTTGCCAAACTAGTTCCTTCAACCCCTGAAATATTCCACACTCAACATGAGAACAGCAGCACCAACAACTCTGCTTTTAGTACCGTCACTGGCTTAAACCTCAATGAATCTCCCAACGATCAAAAAGATAACAACTTTTTTCAAGGTCAGACCTCATCCTACCCTGTCACCTATCATAGACGACAACAAACCTCGACTGCAACTTCTACAGAGCAATGGGTATGCACAGAGACCAAAACTCTTAATAACCCATGTTGCTAAATCTCCTTTAGCTTACGTTAGACAATAAACCTCTGATTATCTTCCGTTGTTTTGCATGTTCTACACCAGTTGTCAACCAGAACACAGGTTATGAGCCAGTCCAATGAGGAATTGAAGGAAATAGCTAAGCTCAACGAGAAGCAGCAAAGGGGATACTCAGACAGTGGAGGAACTTGGCTAGCCCTGGCTGCATCTAACCCCTCATCAGATGACAAATCTAAACGGGGTTAAACAGATTAATAGGTATTATTATTACTCCATTATCACATCTATGGAAATTGGAACCATCAAAGCCCCAGTATAAACAAGTGACAGATGTTACAGGTTTTTTACTTCATGTGGTTATTCTATAGTTTACTATTTCCAGGAGACGGAGAAAGCACAAGAAAAGAGTGAAGTAGGATTTAAGCAGAGATTATGATTCAAGCTGTTGCATTCTTTTCAATAAATAAATAGTATATTGATTTTTCCAGACATTATTCTAATTTTGTCTGCAACTTTGAGAAGAATTGCAAGTAAATATGATCTAAAGGAGGGGCAAAAACAAAAAACAAAATTTGTAGTTCGAAATAGGGATAACAATGAGATAATCCCAACAATACCTGAAATAAATCTCGCTGATACATAAAATCTTAGATCCTCAATTTATTTAATATTTATTATATACCTCTTGTCTTAACGGTTTTGACATTCAATCTAATTTTTAATATATTAATTATAAGGGATATTAGCATTGGCATTTCAATGAAAGGCAACAAGAATTGGCCCTTTGATAAATTGCAATGTTGTTCCTATCAATTTAAAGAGGCAGAGGAACCGATTCTTAAAGAATGGGAACTTAAGCCCTAACTATCCCACTAAATACTTATAACATAATTGCTTAAAAACGTTAAGGCTTTCTTAAAGAATGGCCTAAAGGGTAAAACTTTTTCAATGTAATGCTAACAGATCATGAACAATGATTGAGTTCTATAGTTTAGCATGACCCTTTAAACGATTGCCTCTAATGTCTTCAAAATTAATGCAGCAGGATAGTGTATCTGTCAGTTTCTTCAAATCATCAAAAGTGTGAGCTGCGCAGAGTGTCACCCGCAACCTGTTTCAAGATACTTGATATGAAGTTATTGACGCGCCAGAATCATTACCAAAAGCTCATGAAATGGAAAAGAAATAATCAACTTGAATAGCTATGGCTCCTTGGGTAGGATTCAACCTAAATCATAACCTTATTTGAGCTTTATGAAATAGAGAATTAGCTCTACTTTAAAGGGAGCTCGTGTATGTTGCTGCTAAGAACAGAACCTCTCGGTAACATGAATCGATACCAGTGGATCAGGGAATGATGCAAAACAGTGGATTTGAACCCGAATCCCACACAAAACCACATACATTTATATATATGTAACCAGGACCGAAAGAGCAATGAAGAATTTGAAGCACAACCTGCATGAGTTTGGAGGCACTGTTGGAGGTCGTATTGCTGTAACATGAAAACCAGATTTCAAGAGGAACCTGATTAAGTGAGAATAGGTTAGGAGCTGTTACAGAATATACATTTCACAAACATACACAGAGAGAAAAGCGAGAGAAGGCCTAGATGGAAACCTGCTGGCTTGCAATGCTTTCTCTTCACTGCCCACAATTAGTGAAATTATGGGACTTGTGATGGGAAGTCCAGTTAGCGCTTGAAAGTCTCGTACCCTGTTCCCGATTTCCCTTCTGCGCCATACTTCATTCTTTGCCACCATCACAGCTGCTGCTCGGTCATAATCAAGTTGTCAACACAAGGTAAATGATCAAAAAGGAAATATGTCATAAAAGTTGTTTTAACTTCGCATACATGCGATCATTATCTGACACTTAGTAATAACTTATGCAACAAGGAACACTTAGCCATCAAAATACAGTCTTCTACATTTAGAATTGAGATCAATGCTTAATGTAGATATAGAAACAAACTAGACGCATAACACTATCCATGAAGGGGTTCCGGCATGGGGCACTGACAACTGTAGCAATAACCCATTAACCATAGGAAATGCACATCTTCCAAGTTCTTTTGAACAAACTAAGTTAGATTTGGCCAAAAGTACTAACTAGCCAAAGGTGAACAAACTAACATACTGCCTGAAGAAAAAAGAGAGAAAAAGTATGACCATTTACCATGCGCAGCAGCAACAAGAGGAACTGGTAAAGCTGTTGAAAATATAAAAGACCGTCCCCTCGATTGAATCAGTTGCTTCCATTTCTTGCTGCTCATACATCATCAGTGATGGAACCAATTTTTAAAGGCCAAAAGATAACTAGGAATAGCTGATAGACAGAAAAACACCATTCTGGAGGAGCATTAAGAAAGACTTCCATTCCAAGCAGGAAAGTCCAAGCAGCTCACCTAATGCGATGAAGCATCGCTTATCCTTGGTGAATTACAAAGTAAATAGGTTTTATCGTTTTTTTTTTACTTTGTTCCATGGATACAGTTAAATGAAAGTATAGGAAATTCTTTACCTGCATGCTATAAATCCACCATGGCATCCAGCAGCCTTACTCAGAGTTCCAACACATATGTCAACATCTTTTTCACAATTGAACTCCTCAGCAACTCCTCGCCCATGCTTTCCACAAACAAATGTTCCATGAGCCTACAAAATTCTGAGTAAATTTGAGCTTTCTTTTCAACTTGATTTCCATCAAATGACAACAAAGTGGCAGTTGACGGCAGGCAGTAAATCTCATAGCTCCATAATCTATAGAGTGAAATCTCAATTGCTTCATGTGGAAAGAGTGATTGAAATGGTATCTCAGAAGAATCTGTACACTTACATCATCAATGACTAACAAAAAGCCAAACCTCTTCCGAAGACTCACTAGGTCAGCCATTGGTGCAAAGTCTCCATCCATACTAAACAAGCTGAAAATAGACAATATTAGGTAACATATAAACTAGAAACAGGTTAGCGTTTGACTAATCAGAATGCCTCTAGTTTCTAAAACACAGAATTACACTTCCCAAATAAAACAACTTGCACATAACATGTGCAAACACTAGTATACAGAAAAGAAGCAGATACAAATTATAAAAGGAAAACAGAAGAAGAAAATAAAGAAAGAAAGAAAGAAGTTGCTGAATCTCAGTAGCTAGAATAGCCAGACTAACCTATCAGTCACCACAATTTTCCTCTTCCATTTGCAACTTGATCTGTCAAGGAGAATGCCCATGATGTTAAATATGACTAATACAAGCTACAACATAAAAGGTGAACAACGGTAAATTGACATAAGACAAGGGCCTACAGTAATGAACTAAGGTGGGACATGTCACAGTGTCTATACACATAGACCTCCACAGTCCTTTGCCGTTCAGCAAGACGAATTCCGTCAATTATTGAAGCATGGTTTAACGCATCAGAAAATATGGCAATCTTTTCCTTTTTATAGGGTTCTTCAGTTTCAGCCAAAAGTGAACCAATGCTTCCAAAAGCTACCATTACTGCCATATTGGCAGAAAATCCTGTAGGACAAAGAAGACAATCCTATTGCACAAATTAAGAACAATATAGATCAGTCTTCTACAAAATAACGTATTCCAAGGAAACTACATTAGGCTACAAAGGATATACAACTCTGATAAATGTAAATTATGCATGAATCATTTGGAGAGTTCAAATGGCTAGTATCAATTTCATCATCTTGATATCTCCTCCCCACTTCTATTCTAATAATAGCCAAATAAGCCAATATAACTACTTTCGTGAGCAAGTTCCAGGAATGTGCAGAACATCCAAATTGATTGCAAATTACATGTGTTATGTTTAATGCCCACCCTGTCCGTACTATGATTCAAGTTGTGTACCAAAACAGTTATTAATGAATATGGCAGTTATCACTAATCAAAGGGCGAATACAAATATATAAACAATTTAAAGCTACAAAATCCGTACCTCTTTCTTCTTCAACTCTGCCAAACTGGACTCTAGTAACCTATGGTAATTGGTGTATCCACATATTAAAGCAGAACCTCTAGGCCCCATTCCATAATCTTGGGATGCCTGATGTAGTATTGAATTCAACACACTTTTTAACTGCCTCAGAGAAAAACATTCAAGTCCACATCAGCTAAGTAAAAAACAAACCTTTGCAGCAGCTTGCCTAATAGCGGGGTGTGATTCTAAACCTAAATAATCATTTCCAGAGAACAAAAGTAGCTTCTTGAATTGCCCAACTTGAGGAATTAGTCCATTACTATACCCATCATCATCTCCTGCACACAATTCAACTTCTCACCAACAGAAAACAAACCGTTCACCCACAAAAGGAAGGTGTAATATAAAGAAAGAAAAGAACTTTTAAAGAAAACAACCACACTGATGCAAGCGAGGCACAAGAAACCAGTGCAACACCCACCAACAATATAATACACGGCCAAACTTACACGCAAAAGAGCAAAAGGGAAACAAGTCAAAGAGAAACGGGAGAGGAGTACCACAACTATGAATGTCAAGAAGCCATTTCCGATAAGTTTCCTCCGAAATCGAGATTTCAACTGAGGACCGATCCCATGGCTGCATTTCATCGAATACCTCATAATCTCCTTCAAGAGTTTGGAATTTTGACTGGTGTGGGTCGTTAGAGACGTAAATGGGGCGGAGAGAACGAAGAACCCTGAGTGAATCAAGCCTCGCAAGTGCTTCCTCTACCCACTGGTCCCATGAGCTCTTCTCCATCTCCATCTGCCAGGTTGACAAATGGAGACGCAAAGAGAGACACGATTGTAATAGAAGTAGCGTCGTGAGTGATTGGTCATTATATAACAGTCAAAACGATGTCGTGTTTAGAAGCTGTTTCGTTGACTTTCATTTAGAATCGAGTCAAAACACGTTACTAGGATTCTCCTGTGTGCATGCGAAGCACCATAATGCATAATCTCGTGTGCTTGATTTTACTTTTTAACGACTCCTTTTAAGGTGAATCGATAAGCCGCTCTCCTAATTGAGTTCATAGGTTTAAATCGTTTATATATATATAATTATTTAAATTTTAGAGTTAAAGTTTTATTTTTTTTGTAAGAGACCTACCTGATTTAAGTGAGGATTAATCTGAGTGTAAATAGTTTAAAAATATTTCTTTATAATTGAGACCCTCTTAAGATATCTCATGGACAACTCCAAAAAAAAAACCAACTCCTGACAAAAAGACAGAAAAAAACGCAATCATTGGGTCGGCTAAATTTAAAAAAAAGATCTTTATTTTAATAACTTAAAACAAATTAATTTATTAATTTATTAATTAAATTTTAAAATTAATAAATTATTATAAATAAAAATAAATCATTTAATTTTTATTTAACAATCTTTTTAAATTATTCTACAGATAAAATAATCTCTTTCAATAATATTTCAAATTATTTAATTTTATTCAATTTTAGTCGATTTTATGAAAATCTAATACTGATTAAATCTTTTAATTTTAAATCTTTAAGTTTTGATTTGATTTTAAAATATTAAAAATACCTTTTAGGAGAATCAAAACTATATTATGGTAAATAAGAAAAACATATAGTTTTTACAATTTAAGTTAAGATTTTATTAAATTAAAAATATTTTACAAATTAATTTTTAAAATACGTGATTAACATACTTTTATATATTTTAAATAAACACCTAAAATGCATTGTTTACAATTTAATTAAGAATTTAAGTTGATTTTTAACTTAAATTAAAAGTATGATTACACTGAATAATTTTTAAAAATATTTGATTAATAAATTTTACATATTTTGAATAAATACCTTAAAGTTCTATTCTGGTGAGAAAAATAAAGACATGCAAATATAAGATAAATTCAATTATACCTTCCAAAGATGGTTTAGTTTATTTTACTAATACTGTTTGCCATGTTCAAGTTGAGAATAGATACTAAGGACCCGGGCATGGTTGGGCTACCTCAGCTCAGCCCAATAGCAATGGGCCAGATTCGGATAGATTGGGCCTTAAATAGGGCTTAAACTAAAACTATTCAAGCCTACCTCCAATTAAGGTTCGACAATTATTTAAAAAAAGCTATTTTTGTTTTTAATTATAAAAATACAAAAAATCAAGTTAAATTAAACTTCGAGCTAGAAGTTCTTTTTTCCTACGTGTCCTTTAGGGTCTCGTGTTAGTTTCATCGCCACCACAGCTTGAATATTTAAGATTTGGTTTCACTTCCCCTTTAAAATTTTAAGAGGGAGCTCAGTAATATTAGAATCATCAGGTTCGTCTTAAGTTTGTCTAATATTGTGAGTTTGATTCCTTGAATGTTAAAAAAGCCGGCCATTTGCAAAGTGCCCAAAATAGTAGGCCTCACCTGCTAACGTAGCGTTAAAGCGGAGGGTATATTTAAGATTTAATTTCACCTCCTCTTAGAAGGCCTTATAGAGGGGCTCATTGGTCCCCAATGGTAGAAGCTGGCAACCATTTTCTTCCATAAATTCAACTTCGTAAATGATTTTAACCATATGATATGATATTGCACTTCTCTCAACGTACATGTAGAGTCAAGATTCAAATTTCAGACTAAAAACCATTAAACTATTGCTAGACATGCTTCTACAGGCACTCTTGAGACGACCTTGGGCTTTATCAAGTCGTCAAAATTTTATATTTATATTTAAATTTGACCAAAATTCAATCAAGTTTAAACCATTCAAAATTTAATCAAATTCACGTTAAATGAAATTTTTATTTCAAATTTTAAAATAATATTGTTTAACTCAAAACGACATTATTTGATTTGACATATTAAAATTTTGAACAGTTAGAATTCAAACTTAACTTGAAGCTTAAAAATTAAAAAATATCTAAACTTAATTCAAAATTGATCAACTTGAGTTTCTTAATTTTGAGCCAGACTGAAATAAATCCTACAAAAATTATCATCTTTATTTATCTCCGATATCATTTTAAAAATTTCATTAATCGATCTTGTAAGTCTCTAAATAATACCGATTATAACATAAAATCAAATTCACAATTTATCATAATATTTAAATTGAATTTGACCTAAAACTCAATCGAGTTTGATCGATCTTAAAATTAAAAAAATATTATTTTACTCAAAATGATATTATTTCATTTAATATACTTAAATTTAGGGAAGAACAAGAATCATATTTAAAGTTCAAAATTTTAAAATTTTGAATTTATATCTAAAATTTGATTAACTCGAGTCTATTGATTTTGAGTTAGATTAAACCAAATCAGGTAAAAATTACCATCTTTGATCATCTCCGGTATTAGTTTACAAAATTTCATTAGCCGATCTTGTAAGCCTGTAATTGAAACTCGAACATAACATAAAATCAAACTCACAATTTATCACAAGACAAACTTTTAACTCTTAGCGTATGTTTATGCATTAAAATTTTCTGCGATCTCCGTTACAATCTGAAACAAACAAGTTACTCAGTTCCATAACATGCGATTGTCCCATACGGTAAGATAGATACTTTCCCGACACAGAACGGTCAATGTCTCCTCGAGAAAATCTAGGTTCAAAAACCTTGTGTGACTTAGTACCCGAAACAGAAAACCCCTTCATTCCCGCTTTCTGCTTCCCATCAGCTTGCAGATTAACAAATACAAGTTTCCTTCAGTTGACCTTCGACTTGCAGGAACTAGAAGATGATGAGTTCCACCCGAGAATAGCCAAGCTGTGTTGTTTGACTTTTTCAGGTTAGGATTTTATTATGGCTGTAATGGGACAGGACAGCCTGTGGTTTTGTCCTGAAATGAAGGTTTCAAGGTCAAACAGCAACGAACTGTATTTATATGAACATAGTTTCCATGTGTCTAATTAATAATGTCCCTATCTCCATGTCTCCCCATACCAACTACAAAGTAGGGTTGTCATGGATTGTGCTTCAATCTTGATGAGAATAGATAGTTAGAGATAGAGGTATCTTTATAAAGTGATGTATCCAAATTCCAAACTGAACAAACTAACGCACATCATTGTCTCTTTTGCAAAGCAATGCCTTGTTCTAAAGCTTCCGTAGAACTTCCTGTAATTGATGTCTCTAAGCCTCTAGCCCGTCCATACTCTCTTCCCTGTCTTTAGCCTGCAGAGAATGGGGTTTCTTCCTTATAAGCAACCATGGAGTTAGCACAGATCTTTACAGGAAAATCTATGCCCTTTCCAATGATCTCTTCAGCCTTCCTTATGAGACTAAGATAAAGGCTGGACCGTCATCTTCAGCTAGAACCTACACTCCCCATTTCATAGCATCTCCTTTCTTCGAAAGCTTTCGGGTTTCTGGACCCGACTTCTTTGCTTCTGCACAGGTTTCAGCTGAAGTTCTGTTTGATCAGCCCAACCCTGAATTCAAGTAATTATTTCGGTTTCATCTTGTTGTTCTTGTTCTTTTTTTAATTCTTTCTACTGCTTTTCATGCAAGTTTAAATTGCCATCCTGAATTTAGTTCTCTGTGATTCAACAGTGAAAAGTTGACAGAATATGGGAAGAAGATGTCTGAACTATCTAAAATAATAGTGGAGCTGGTGCTTTTGTGCTTAGGAGAAGATTTTCCAGAGAAGTTCTATGGACCTGACTTCAGTGACTGCCATGGATACATGAGGATAAACAACTACTCGCCACCAGAGAGCTTGGAAGGAGAAGAGATTGAAGGACTTGGAATGCACACAGACATGAGCTGTGTTACAATTGTCTATCAGGACGAGACTGGAGGGCTTCAGGTAAGATCCAAAGAAGGTCTATGGATGGACATAAACCCATGTCCAGATACTCTGGTAGTGAATATTGGAGATTTAATGCACGCTTGGAGCAATGCCAAGTTAAGGTCATCTGAACACAGAGTTGTTCTGAGCAGGAACGTTAATCGATTTTCGTTGGCCTTCTTTTGGTGTTTTGATGATGAGAAACTGATCTCAGCCCCCATTGAAGTGGTTGGAGAAGGAAAAGGGTCAGTGTTCAAGCCATTTGTTTGTAAAGAGTACTTGAAGTTCAGAGAGAGCAATGAGAAAGGCAAGTTTGATAAGGTTGGGTTCACTGTAAGAGATTTCGCTGGAAACTGAGTCTGTCTCTGTTCCATTACACATTGGACAATTTTCTTTTCCTCCAGCGAAATTGATACATGTTATAAGAACATGAAAAGGGCTTTAAGTTTTTGTGTGATTGTGAGGCTTTGGGACTTCAACTTGTTGAGCTTCTTTTCTTTCGTTGCAGAACTTACAATTCTGCTGTAAAATCGTTACAAATCTAGAAATTACAATTGAAATTAAACCTTTAAAATAAAATATTTAAGATTTAAAAAATTAGATAAACATTTAAATAAAATGTAATTTTTTGGAAGAATGGACAAATGCTTAAGCCTAGATGAGAGATGCTGGTACATCATTAGGGTGGATGTACCGGTAATCTGATGATCAGACTCAACCGATGGAGTTGTAAAGTGCAACATTGATGTCACAGTTCAAAATGCTCAGGAGATAAAGTCGTATGGCGTAGCCATAAGAGATCAAAGGTGTCAATTTATTAAATATTTTTCGAGGTTTTCCCACTTATATTACACCTCTCTTACTGCGGAAGCTATAGCTTTTAGAGAAACTCTATCTTAGTTGATACACATAGGAGTTACATAGGTGGAAGTGGAGACCAATTGTCTTCAACTGGTACAACGATTCTATGGATCAGCATCGGCATTAATGAGCTGGAAGTGATTCTGAACGAGTGCAAAGTCACAGACTCACAATTACAAGATTTCAATCCTTTACTTTTACTTAGATTCTCAGGCATGTTAATAAGGTAGCTCACATGTTAACTAAAGTAGCTACTCATATCCTAATAGACATATTTGGGATAGACATATTTGGGATAGGTTACCGACTTTTTTATTAGACACGCTAAATTATAATATTGGATTATCCCCATAAATAAGCATAGTTTAAAAAATTAAAAAGAAAATTATTAAATAAAATTATTTATTTATTTTGTTTATAAGAATTTAATAATTAATAAAATCAATAAATTAATTAATAATTAATTAATCAATTTTCAATGAAAATTTTATTATAAAATTAAACTAAAAATTAATCAATTCAAAATTTTCATAATTACACAATTCGAACGATTAAATTTTTTATCAATGATCAAATTAGACTTTATTTATTGAATTAACCCTAATCAAATCACAACTGAGCCAAAATCCTTTTACCAACCGAGGCCGAGGCATATAAATATACGTGAGGTGTTGCATACTTGCATTAAGTATTGATTATAAGATTAGGAGGTGATTATTTTTATTTTTTTATTTTTAATTTTAAATTTAGTTAAAAAATTTGTTTGTATAAATTTTAGTTTCTGTTTTTGTTTTAATTTTTTCCAACTTTTAAAAATTATGAAAAACATAAAAGTAGTTTTTTTCCTAATTTTGATTTTTCATAATTGATTTAATATATTATTTAATTATTTAAAATTTAATAATTATTTAATTCAACATTATATATTTAATAAATTAAAATTAATTATCAATAAAATTATGAATAATTTATTTAATTTAATTTTGTAATAAAATTATATGTAGTTAAATTTTAATAATTATTAATTAATATAATTAAATTTAAAATATATAAATATTTGAATAAAATTTGATTTAATAATTTATATATAAATGCCACTTATTAACATGTGATTAACTAATTATGCTTGTCCACAAAGTTCTCTTCATCATTGTTTGCATAATTTGAGCGGACGGCTATCTGAAAATCGCACGTTTTGAGGGCCTAGAGCCTACAATGGTGAAACTACACCTCAGTTTGAATATATAATTAGATTGGACAATCTATGTACGTAGTACGTACTACAATTTCTAAGTTTTTATCTCGTTACTCAAATGGATTAGACAATATGAAAAACGATTCTGCGTTAGAGACCTAAATGGGTCAGACTAAATTCGAGTTTGAACAGATTCGAGTCTAGCCCAAAAATTTATGTCCAAACCTGGGGTTCGATCAAAATCTAATTGAGCTTGAAACAAGAGGCTCAATTAAAGGTTTAGATTTTCCTTACTTAGTCCCTATTTGTTTGAGCTTTTAGAGAGTAAATAAGCACTTTTGTTATAACAAAAATTATTTAAAAAATATATGAGTGTTTGACTGTAAAATCTAAACGTACTTTTTTTTTCATAAAAGTGATTTTTTTGGAAATTAAAATATAACTTTTTGAGAAGTTTAAATTTGAATTTGAAAAGTACTTTTTAAAAAGCTTTTTCAGATAGATTTTTTAGTCTCTTTTAATATGTTTTTATAATCCCAAATTCTACTTTTATATATTTTTAATTCACTTACGTATAATTCAAACAAAACCTCAAAATACATCTTCATATTTATTTTTTTCAAATTTTATTATAATATTATTTAAAAATATTATATGTTTTTTATTTATATTTATTTTAAATATTAGTTTTACTTGAACAACGAGATTATTATTCATCCATAATTAATCAATGATTTTTCTTTAGGCTTAGCTAGTTAGATATATTATTTTAGTTTATGTGGACAAACTTAAAGAGCATATAATTTAAAAGACTATAAATAATAATTATTTAACTTTTTTATGTCTTAATATTATTTCCTACCGATATATTAAAATTTTCTTCAATATATTTTAAATTATTTTATATTTAGTATAAATAATTTTATTATAAAATAAAATATAGTTAAAATTAATAAAAGTGTTTTTATTTTTATGTTATCAAACAATTTATTTCTTTTAAAAAGCTAATTGACAATCAAGCTTCTTTTAAAAAAGTTATTTTTATAAAATTCTATGATAAAATTCAACGAAACAATCTGATTGAGTTATTAGAAAAACTCTACTGATAAAAGTTACACTGATATAAGTTCATCCAAATAAGTACTTAATATCTTATTTCAATCTTGTTTTGCGTCTTATTTCAATCTTGTTAAAGGTCAAAAACAACGTTAATTTTATTACTTTTACGTCTATTTAGACCTTAAATAATGTCATTTTTGGCGTGAAACAAGGTTAAAATAGAGTGTTGAGTACTGAGAATCTGATACCCCAAATAGAGATGGCAATTAGATCAAGCCCAAATTAGCTTGAGCTCAACGAATCAAGCCTTAGTTGATTGAGTCTTAGCTTCGGATTGTTCAAACTGGCCCAAGGTCTAACTTATTGTGACAACGTTTTTTAATTAAATAAAAATAAGTCTGGTCAAGCTTCCTTGACATCGAGCCTAGGCCCCAACAAAGGCTGTTGGGCTTGTCTAGGCTGGCCTGGCCAATTGATTCTTGCAATCTAGGTTTTCATCCCCCCAAACTCCCCTTCCATCCTTTTCCTCCTCTCCCCATGATCCAAAACAGCAGCAAATCCACCGTCTTCTGTGGTTATAGGAAGGAACACAGCCCAAATAATACTCAAATACTTCCTTGACCCTACCCATCGTAGAGTATCCTCGTCTCCAATTTGTCTCTAGTTTCCAAGCTCTTTAGTCGTTATTACTTCCTCAGTTTCATCCTTTCAAGGTTTTCTTTTTCCCTATCGAAATTGTTTCCAGGTTGTTTTGAAATTTTTGAATTTGATTCAATGACAAATTGGATTCAATTATATTTATGAGATTAAATTAAATTCGATTTACGCTGTTTAAAATAAATTTATAAATATTATAATTGAATTCATTTACATACATGTTTGGAACAGGATAAAATAAATTCAACTACTTTATATGATTTTTTATCCTTAACTAAAAATAGTATGTAATCAATGTGTGTATATTTATAATAATTTGTATATTTATAATGTGGATATTTGAAAAAAGAATTTTAAATGTTTTGAAAAGATTGACTATTCAATTCATATCATTTGAGATGTGAATTGAATTCATAAAAAAATAAAATTCAATTACGTTGTTTAATTCAAATCATCTCTTTTTTAACATTTCAAACGCATAAATTGAATTTAATTACATAAAATTAATCTCACGTCACTGAACGATCCTGTTATCTTCAATTCCTTCTTGCCTAGCTTCCATTGGATTAGCTTCTCAGTCTCCTGTATTTACCCAAATACCTAGATTTAGATTTTAGTTATTACCCAAACCTGGTTCTTGAGGTAGATGAGAAAGGTTTCTAAGTTTGGGAATCAGAATAATAATAAACAATGTACTGTAATGTAAGGATTGTGTACTAATTCCCCTTTCTTCTATAAATAGTTTATGAACTTGCAGCTTTGATTATTGAAAAAAGAAATGAAGCGCACATCATTCATTTAGGCAATTCAGTTCTAACACCAGAATAGTTAGCAACAATACAATAAGTCAGATCGTATCGGACTTAGGAAAGTTCAATCTAAAACTAGGTCAGATTCGAGTTGCTTAATTGAACTCGAATTACAGGACTTTAAGTCCTTATTCAATCAATGATCAAAATAGGTATAATGGTATGAATATAAAGAATTCACAAACTGGAGATGATGAAAGGTATAAACTTTATATTATGATCTCAAGAACCATTCGCAAGATTCAACCTTTTCTTTTGGTTTGTTTCTTGGCATTCCTGAGATCAACCAACGAGGGAAGAGGCCGAGGAACAGGAATATTCATGCTCCTGTATAACTTCCTCACGGGATCACTGAAGTTCTTTGAGGATCCAATGAGAGAAAAGAAGAAACCTTGTTGACTTCTTCCTTAGCTGTTTTCTTGCCATGCTCTCCAACGTCATTATTTTCTAACATATTTTCCAACTTACTTTCACATTTCAATTCAGCAGTATCATGAAATGGAACTTCTTGCTCCTGTTTATTAACAGTGGATTGTGAAGATTCGGTTCTTGTCAATGCAATTTTACTTTTGTCATCCATTGCAAAATCAGAACCTTGGATTCCAAGTCTAGCTTTACCAAATAAAGTCAGCTTGAGCCTTTTGCTGGGAGGAGACAAACTCAAGAATTCACGAGAGCATGCCTTTACTGGTTGTAATTGAGACTCTTCAGAGATCTGGATGGTGTCTTGAATCACAGGAGAATTAACAATGTTTTTGACAGATAAACTGGCTTCTGGAGAAGTTTCTGCACTAATGTCCAAAAGCTTCCACAGAGGGTCATCTGAAGTTAATCGATGGCCAGAACAATTCCTCTTAACATAATCAAGCTCCACAGAGCGGCAAGGAGGTGTTGTCGAGATAACCCATTTAGGGGCAAGAAGCTGCAGAGCCCACTCTAATTCCTCTCTAGAAGAATGTATAGAGTAGCAGACATGCCAAATACCAAACTGATCCATCAAAGCTTCATTGAATCTCAACTTCTTTCGGGTTTGAGCATCTAAATATTCTTCCCCACATGCATAAAACTGTGCTGAAGGCCGGATAATGAGGGGCTCAGGCTGTAAATTAGCACGGGCCTCAGCGAGTTTTTCTGCTGCTCGTTCATACAACTTAGGAAATCCATCAAATATATGAAAACGGGAAGATGGATCTTGAGTGAGAATTTCAGGAACCGTAAGTGTCAAAGCTAGGAAACATTCCAAATTAGCAGCTTTGTCAACATATATCTTTGACCCAAATATACAGGATACATTCACCAATATATCCTCTTGACCAAGAAGGTCGCATGTCAAATAAACCCTAGTAGCAGCAGGGTGTTTCCACACACAATTAATAACCTGTTTCATCAATGGCGCAATTTCAAATATAAAACCTGATTGTTACTAGATATTCCAACAGTATTCTATATATTAATGCCATCGTACAAACTTCACAAATAGAAAACAGATTATGTATATCAACAAGTTCACATAAACCACAGTGTAGCAGTTCACGTAACCAATCATAAAAGCCACAGATAGAAACTTAGTTATTTGTATATAACTCGAATCCATATGGACAAACATGGATACATATAAGTATAGAAACATGCGTAGAAGTATTTTCAAATTTACCAGTGACGATTTTGATATAATAAGGTTTGTCTGATGCACCAAGAGAATGCCTATATGGAATCATCATAAATGGCAAAAGGAATGTGAGAAGAGAGCCAAGTGAGACTACCTGTTGGATTGCTGTATGCCTGCTTGGAAATTTATGAGGAGATCTCCCAAATGTACAATCCAGGAATACATATTCAAGTTGGCATCTAGGCTTTTTTCCATTTTTGCTGATAAACTTCTCGGGTAAACATTGCAGACATTCAGGTGTAAGCCTACAATCTCCGGTGTGCAGGATATTACCGAAACTGCCTTCAAACAAGAACATCACAGCTCCTGAGGTTCATAAATCCATGCCAGAAGGGATCATCTGTCAATAAAGCTCTCCCAGCATCATTTTTGTTGGAATAATTTAGACCAAACCTCATTGGTTAGAAGGTAATTTCAAGGACTGTATACCACGAGTTTTCCATTTGATTTTCTCATCCCAAGTTTCGCAACATTCAAAATGGAAACAGCAAAACAAGCGAACACAATTCTAGCTTAAATAGATAATGACTCTGCAATGCACGCAATTCATTTAGAAAAGCCAAATATCCCCAAAATGAAACAATTGAACAAAGCATGAACAGTAAGAAGAATTACAACAACTCCTACTACCTACAAGAATGAGATAAATTAAACGAGTAGGTGGAAATTACCAGGACAGTGATTCGCGTCAAAAGCTGTAACTTTGAATTCCCCATCAGGATCATCAATGACTAGTGATTGGCCCACCTCAATACACACGAACAACGAATCCTCGATCTAAAAGAACGGGAAAAAAGAAGAAGAAGAAGACTAAACTAAGAAGCTTAATACAAAAAGAAGAAACAAGAATGAACTCATAAAACGTAAATACCACAAATACCTCAGGAAAATAGACAAATAGAAGAGATTTGGTAAGAAGGGTAGAGTAAATAGGGTAAGAGGAGTGCGTTGAAATGGCAAAGCAATGATCTTTATGGGCATGTGTCAAGAAATGGTGTCTCTTCCGCTTTGAACAAGGACTCCAAGTGTCCACCGAAAAAGGCAGCCCTCTGGGCATTTCGATTGGCATCTTCTCTAACTTTCCTGAGAAAACGAGAGAGATTGAAGGAAAATTGAGAGGGATGAAGAGTTTTAGTTTCTGCTGTTTCTCGTCACTTTCCCTCCCAAAGCTTCCACAGAACGGAAACGTTAAGAGGCCAAAAAGCAGAAAACTGAATTGTGACTGTTTTAATTGTCTGTGTGTGTATTTATCTTCAAGTCCTTGCAACCGACACATTGGACCAGACCAATGATCAGGCTTACTAGATAGAGCTCATTTTTGTCGTCTTTATTTTTATTTTAATCGAATTGGATTAAACCTTACAAGTTCAATCAAACTCAAATTCAAACTCAAACTCAACCCACTGCTTTAATTTTTTTTATTACATTAGGAATTTCAGTTTAATTGGACCAACCTTAAACTCCTAAAATCTCACTCCAAGAGTCCTAGAAGGGGTAAATCTAAAATATCAAGATTTCTCAAGTTTCTACATAATCTGTACGCTTCTACACAGAAGGAGTCATCATATACTTAATTGATCAATTATTGATTAATCACTTACCCTACTCAGCATCAGATTAAAGAGTTTTGCTTAAGAGGCTAAAGGATCATCAACCGGAAAATTTTTCATTTATTCTCCTTTTGCCTAACTCGAACTCAAGACCTCCTTAAGAAAGAATCTTAAGTGAAAAGTTTAATCTTACCTAAGTTGAAAAGTTTACACCTAATTTCGAGTCATTTTGTCCTAAACATAAGTTTGGATTTAGGTCATTCCTTGTTGTCACCTAAGTTGATCCTAATTTTCTTAAATTTGATCAGACTTCAGGCTGATCCTAATTTCGAGCACAATTTTTGTCCTAAACATAAGTTTGGACAGTCCTGACAAACTCACCCTAACTAATTATCAAGATTAATTCTTTCAATCAATAACCAGACATTTCTTAATTAGGAATTGAATTAGATGCTAAGATTATTTATGTATTCTTCAAATAAATGTCTATTTCCTTAAAATGGAAATGAATGAAACAGAGAGACGAGAGAAATACCCGAAATGAAATGAGGGCTTCAAAATTTCTATTGGCTAGTCAAAGAACAGTGATACACTCATCATTTCATAACATTAAAGTGGCACCAACCTAGTTTGGAACTCAGAGATAATAAAGAATCAGGCCAAACATTGGTTTAAAGATGACCAGATCCATCATGTACTTTTGTTTTTTTAATAGTCAAGAGATCCATCATGTACTTGTATGCTCTGACTATTCCGCAATTTCATACCTTTTGCTGTCGGGATGAGATCGTCTGTACTGGCTCTCCTGTGTCATTTCTGTGCCAACCTCTTTCATCCACTTATTTCATGCTGTCCCATTTATTTATTATGAAATATGTGGATGGGAGGAGTTGGCACAGAGATGGCACAGGGAAGCCGGTACAGACGATCTCAAGCCTTTGCTGTCGGTCTGCAAGCTTGTGCATTATGATGATTATAACTCCGTATATTGATAGATACATGTGTTGGGATTATTCTCATAACTCAATTATTATATAATAGAATGAACATTTTAATTTTGTAATTATTAATTTTGATTAATAACATAGTAAATATTTTTTATTATATTATATTTATTGTTTTTATTATGTTTATTAATAACATGACAAATATTAAAAATAAAATTACTAAATAGTGTCATTTTATTTATAAGAGTTATGTCTCAAGTCTGACTTGATTTATTGACTTCGACTTAAGCTTGGCTATTTTCGAACCCAGTTATAATTAGTGAAGAGAAAGAGTTTTGCCATGCGATGTAAATAAAAGTAAATACATCCATGTGGTATTAACAATTTTCATAAATAATTATATGAAAAATTTAATAATTAGTAAATAGTTAAATTTAAGGCACAAATATTACGTAAATAAATAAAATATATTCTACATAATTGAATCACCATATTGTTTTTTTTATTATGATCAATAGGGTATCATAATTAACATGTAGTTTTAATTTCAACTAATTATTTTAGTAATATCTAAAATGTTAATTAGATTTATATAATATTTAAATTTAATTATGATCAACAGGGTATCATAATTAACACGTAGTTTTAATTTTAACTAATTTTTTAGTAATATCTAAAATGTTAATTAGATTTATATAATATTTAAATTAATTAAATTTTATAAGTTAAAATAAATAAATATTTTTTTATTAAAATTTAAATTCTTATATATTCCAAAATTTTTAATTTTATTTAATATTTAGCTCTTTTAAAACCTCTCTCTCAATCTCTTTAAATTTTAGGGCTTCTTGTGATCTCAATTACTGACCGATCCCAAATCTCTATTGTCAATTTCCTCTGAGAATTTCAGAGATGGTGCTTTCACAGAAGCTTCACGAAGCATTCAAAGGCACAGTGGAGAGAATTACTGGGCCACGCACGGTCTCCGCATTCAAAGAGAAAGGTGTTCTTAGTGTCAGCGAATTCGTTCTCGCTGGTGACAATCTCGTTGCTAAATGCCCTACTTGGTCCTGGTATGATCTCCCAATTTGGTTTTACGTTTCTCAATTTCATCAAAAGATTTTCTTTTATTGTATAATTTGAGATACGTGGTTCGAAATTAGTTTAGGGCGGATTAGTACGTTTCTAGTTTGTGTTGTAATGGTACGTACTTTTGACTTGGTTTTGGTTATTAATGTAAATTTGCCGGTTGATTATGGATATCAATTGTGTGTAGGAGTAATGGGCATATCAATTTGGGTATTTCCTAATTGCTTTTGGTATTGTTTGGTTTATTAGCTCATCTACCTTGTATAGTTCTTTTGATTACATGTTACTTATGCCTTACTGATTTGTTTTTGATAAGGGAGGCCCATCCTTGGTTATAGACGACACAATGGGCCAGCCTTCTAATGCCATACAAGTTTATAACAGAAGGAAGAATAAAGTCACATTGGAGAATAACTAACTCCAACAGATGCAGTTACGCAAACAACTATAACAAACTATAAATATAGAGTATGGGGGAGAAAAAGAGGTATCGATAGTATTGGAATAATTTGTCGGCTGTTAGCTGGGGGAAGAAATTCCTGTGTTCTTGGTCTATTTGAATTGTATTCGTTCAGTTACAAAATATACTGATATTCTGTTGAAGCTTCCTTTTTATATAAACATCAATAAAGATTCACATTCGTGTCATCGGAGTTGTGTTGTCGTCTTTCCTTAATTCTCCTAACTCTACCAGTTTTACTAGAGTTTAGCTTTTGCAATTCGTCACCTGTGTTTTGACATACGATTATGAGTTTTTCTACTTTTGTTATACGGAATGTGGTGAGCCGAACAAGAGAAAGCCTTATATAGTTCTTTTGATTGCATATGACTTATGCCTTACAGATTTGTTTTTACCAGAGCTTGAGCTTTTGCAATCAGTCACCTGTGTTTTGACATACGATTATGAGTTTTCTACTTTTGTTATAGGGAATCTGGTGAGCCGAACAAGAGAAAGCCTTATATAGTTCTTTTGATTGCATATGACTTATGCCTTACAGATTTGTTTTTACCAGAGCTTTAGCTTTTGCAATTGGTCACCTGTATTTTGACATACGATTATGAGTTTTCTACTTTTGTTATAGGGAATCTGGTGAGCCGAACAAGAGAAAGCCGTATTTGCCTGTCGATAAACAGTTCTTGATTACTAGAAACGGTAATTGTTGTCATGTCTTGTCATGCATTAGTTTGTGTTAGTCCTTTTCAAAGTTACATGAAAATTTTTGTATTTACTTTTTAACCAATGGTAGCTTTTTCCATGTGAACTTCCAATATTATTATGAGAATTAAGGAAATTTTGTAAGAGATGAAACGTGAGAAAAGTTTGTAAGTCACTGCATCTATGTAATAGGAGATTTTGATCTTAACTTGTTTCATAAAAAAATTCAGAATTTATCTACATATTTATGGCAAATATTATACTGGAGGATCAAGGCTAATGAGAAAATTGAGCTTCATTTCAGTACCATGCCTAAGAAGAGCTGCCTCATTAGAAGAAGAATATGAAGCCGCTGGAGGTGAAGTTTTACTTGATACTGAAGACAGTGAAGGCTGGTTGGCAACTCATGGGAAACCAAAAGGTAAATTGCTCTTGGGGCCTGTTAATCTTGTGATAAAGTTTTTGTCTTCTGACTTCATTGTTTGTGTTCTTTCGCAGAAACCAAAGGTGATGAGGATGAGAACTTGCCTTCAATGGAGGCCCTAGATATCAACAAGCAAAACCATATCCAGTCAATCCCTTCATATTTCGGAGGTGAGGAAGAAGAAGATATCCCTGACATGGCAGACTATGAAGATCCTGACAATCTAGTTGAAACAGATCCTGTAAGTGTTCAATTTCTTGCTCCATAAGGTAATCACTGTGATTTCCCCTAGGAAGGGAATCTTCTTATAACTGACTACTTAATGCAGGCAACTCTTCAGTCCACATATCTTGTGGCTCATGAACCAGATGATGACAATATTCTGCACACTAGAACTTATGATGTCAGCATCACGTAAGATTTAATTGGATATTAAACTTACTAAAAATGGGACCTCACCTTTACTAATCTGCATTATCAGTTCTCTGATCTTTTTTGCAACGTTTCATGGCTTGAATTGCTGTAAATTCATTTAAACACAACATAATAGTTTGTAATTTTGCAAAGAATTTTATATGAATGTTAATCAAATATGTTTTTCTATTCAATTATAAGCATTATTTGTAATTCCAGGTATGACAAATATTATCAAACGCCTCGAGTGTGGCTTACTGGATATGATGAGGTATGTGCTCTTTACTGCTCCACGTTGCTTCTGTCGTTGAGCAATCTTTATTAGTTGTTATTGAAGTGCTCATAATAGTTGGTTATGTTATTGATTTCTGTTTCTGTGAATATATCCAATTGATTAAATTTTCATCAACCTGATTTGTTATCTTTCTCCTTGTTGTCACAGTCAAGGATGCTTTTGCAACCAGAGCTTGTGCTTGAGGATGTCAGTCAAGATCATGCCCGGAAGACGGTGAGAATTATTGTCTCAAGCATGCAGTCTTAATTTTCTTGACCCTGCTTCTCTGCAACTATACTCTTTTTTTAATCTCCTAAGAACTTAATGACATTAGGATTGCACCAATCATTTATCACTCTAGGCCTTCTATACCTAATTAAGCTTACCAACTGAGTCTGTCAGTTATTCAGGCATTTATTGATTGTTATTTAGATACTGGAAATAGCCTTTTTATATTTTCTTCTGAACTCAAATCTGTGCAGGTAACTATTGAAGTCCATCCTCATCTATCGGGGAAGCATGCTTCTGTTCATCCATGCCGACATGGCGCTGTCATGAAGAAAATTATTGATGTTCTAGTGTCACGTGGGGTTGAACCAGAAGTTGACAAGTGAGTTTATTCCCTTGCATTTTAAGGAAAAATTTGGATATTGTCTAGAAAATTATTATTTCTGCTTATGTTTTAAGTAAACTGTGTACAGTCGATTCTTTTATCTGATTTCTTTCGTTGGTATTTGAACTCTATGTCAAAAAAAACCAAACTCTATTTCTGTTTTTGTGTGATTTTGATTGCGGTGTTCATGACATGTGGGGTTGTTTAAAGGCTCATGGTCCGCTCTCTTTTTTTTTTTACTGTTTTATTTTCCCATTTGTTCCTTTCTAGATCTCCAATTTTCTTTTATTTTATCTATATTTACAGTATGCTTCCTGTTTTATATTTTAACTTTCCATATTTTTCCTTCCATTTATCTATCAAGAACTTGTAATTTATTTTATGCTCTTATATTTTGAGTATGCTCCTTGTCTGATCTTCTAATCTCCCTGTTTTAACTTTCATTTGCATGTATAAAGAACTTTCATCGACAATTTTATTTTCTGCAGGTATCTTTTCCTGTTCTTGAAATTTGTAGCCTCAGTGATTCCAACTATTGAATATGATTACACGATGGACTTTGACCTTGGTCGCTCTAGCCGCTGAAATTAGGTAATTCTCATGATTATTTAAATTATCATTCTTACCACTCTTTGAAGATGAAAGTGATTCGTGGAACGGTGGAAGTGCCCAATTATTCTTCAAAATGAAAATTCATAACATGGGACCTTTATTAACTTGCTAGGTCTTGAATCACTGAGCTTATTTGGTATCACAAGAACTTTCATACTGAACCTGATCAATGTTTCAGTTAAAGCAGCCTTTTATTTAGCCTCTGTTGGTCTCCAATTCTGTTGGGGTTTGTTTTTGGTACTTGTAACTTATTTCATCACTCTTGATCTTTCCAGGTGGAACTACAGTGGATTGAAGAACCTCTGTTCCGAAACACTGAAATATTGTACATACATATGAAAGAAACTTCACCTCCAGTGAAAGACCTATCCAAATATCAACACGAATTTCAGCTGGGGCATCACTATTTACATAAGAGTTATTGATGCTTCTGTAAATTAATTGAAGTTCTATAAACTTCCTTTAATCTGTCATTCAATGTCTAATAAGCTTTGGTTTGTAAAGGGTGACATTGCTGTTTGCAAGAAAACTGAAGCTAGAGGAATGACATAACTACTATTTTAATGATTTACTTAATTATTATTTTTGGGATTTATTTTAGCTATCATGATCAATATTATCCAAATGTACAGAGTTTACCTTTGCTCTACTCGATAACAGATATTGATCGAATTTGAATTTAGATTTGAAATCGGGATGTCAGTTTTTGGTCCATAATTCAGTCGGATTGGGAATTTTACTGCAATATGTTTTATAAGAAATTAAGCAACAATGAATGAAAAGTTAAAGATCTTGTCCATACAAGGTTGCAATCATGCATCATTCAAAGCTGTGTCATTGAGAATGCCCAGAAACTCAGAACTGTTCATATCTCTTGGAAGGTGAAACTTAGCCTTAGCTCATCTCAACTTCGGACGTAAGAAGACCTCGTACAATCCTAGTACAACCACCATTAAAGAACTTGCTTCAACACGTGTGAGAATTCCAAGTTTTGTTTAACGGAATACTACATACTCGTACACTTACATCCCTAATAATGGAAAGTTGTAGCCCTCTTCGCGTGGAAATGGTCAAGTCGAAAGAGATGGTAGTCACTAGTAGCATATATAAGCCATAAGAGTTGAAGGGTTTGTTCATGATTCAACAATGGAGTATCTCAACTTCTCGTTACTCCTCTTGATCCCAATCTTCTTCACTGCATCTGCTCTTAACGACGAGGTAGGTATCTGCGGATCCTGATCAGTTGTGTGTCACTTGTGTGAGATTCTTGACTGGTTTTTGGTGTTGCAGGATAATGTGTGCGTCTATGCCCTCTACGTGAGGACTGGGTCGGTGTTCAAAGGAGGAACAGACTCGACGATCAGTGCCACTATCGGTGACTCGTATGGTCGATCGGTATGGATCCCAGACCTGAAGTTATGGGGTCTAATGGGGCCTAAACACAACTACTTCGAACGTGGTAACCTCGATATCTTTAGCGGCCGTGGTCCTTGCATCGGAGCACCCATTTGCCGCCTCAACCTGACCTCCGACGGATCAGGATCACACCATGGTTGGTACTGTAACTACGTGGAGGTCACCTCTACAGGTCCGCACACTGAGTGCAGTCAGACCATCTTCCAAGTAGAGCAGTGGCTGGCTACAGATGTGCCACCTTACAGGCTAGCAGCTGTGCTTGATGGGTGTGGTTCGTGGAGTTCTGTTCCGGCCAAGCATGTGAAACGAAGAAGACCATTTGTTGTTCGTCATCCTATCGAAGGATCTGCAGCGAGTTGATTGATTAGTGGGAGAATTTGTTTTGGTCTTTGTGCTTTTGGGTTGTTTCATGTTGGAGTTCATGCGTTAAGACTAAATTTGATTTAAATTTTGATTAGTTTAATTAATTTTAGATTTACTGAATTGATTATATAAAATGCTTTGAAAATTTAACCGAAAATTAAGCAAATAATATAAAAATTTAAAGTTTAAAAGATTTAATCTGTATTAAAATGTAATAAAATCAACTAGATATTAAATAAAATTAAAAATTTGATGTATGATCAAAAAATTACAGTTATATAATTTGAAGTATGATCAGAAAATTTAGCCTTACTTAAAATTTAATTGGTGGTTTATGATTGAACATTAGATTTTTTATAAATGATTATATATATCATATCTAATTTTAAATTAAAATTCTTTACTTATCCTTTTTTATCAATATATTTAATTTGTAAGTTATAACATATTTAAAAGTTATATAATATAAAATTGAAGAGTACTGAAACCAATAAAATAAAGAAAAGGTATATTCTTAGCAAAAGTTCCAATTTTGCAATTTATTAAATATCATTTAGTCTAATTTATACGTTGATTAGTATAAATAAGAATTATTGCATATATTTAAAGATTTAAATGCACATTAAAAAGTGAATATCCATTTTATAATAAAATAAAATATATTATTTAGTATATTTAAGCAGATAAAACAATAATAACATGACAAACCAAAAAGTTTAATATTATATTTAAAATTTTATTTTTAAATTAAAATAAAAACAATATCATTTTATTTAAAACATATGGTTTTATCAAACTAGTTTCGAAAACTAATATTTATATATATATTTAATTATTAAATCAAAATTTATTTGAAATTTATATATTTTAAAATATATTTTAAATTTAATTATATTTATTAATAATTATTAAATTAATTTTATAAATTAAACTAAAATTGTAATTATTGTTTATTATTATAAATTTTGGAGACAGAGTTAAAATATATAGTACAACTTGTACAATATGACAATAGATTAATTTGAAATTTTTAAAAAATTTAGGAACTATTTCATAAATTTAAAAATTACTTAAAAAAGATCAGGGCATTAATCGATACTATTACAATACCATATCAAAATCTAATCCGTACTAATTTCGGTATGTTATTCGTTACATTGTAATTCTTACATAAATACTTGAGATTTTATATTTTATTAATAATAATATCTTATTTCCTATATTTTTAACTTTAGACTTTTATTTTAAAAGTAGTAATTTTATATTTTATATTTATGAAACTTATATATAATATTTTACAAAATAATTAATTAATTACATATTTTGATAATTTATTCGACAAACTAATAACTTATAATTAAATAATAATTTTAAATTAGTATTTCTGAATTTTAATGTATATTTATTTTTTATATTTTATATTTTTGATTAAAGTTTCGAGTCGTAGGCCCAAAAGTAAAGAATTACAGAGAAGTGACACAGGGCAGAACCACCCCAACAGAGTCAGCGAACAGGAGCGACGAAAGACCGGCAAGAGGCTCACCAAACCAATGAACACCAATCAGGAGACGATAACTGTAATTGGCTAACCAATCCGCATAGCGATTGGCTTCCCGAAAAACATGGTGCACCCACACCATCCATTGTCGAGAAAGTAACTCGTGGATAGCTGAAATCAATGGATGGACTTGCTGTGACGTGGCACTTGTGAGACTGGACACCACCACCGCATAATCAATAGTCAAAACCACACGGTCATACCCATGGAACCAAGCAAGAGTGAGGCCGTGATAGACGACCCATACTTCAGCCTGCAAGGACGAACAACACCCCAAAAACGCGCCAAATCCAACCAGCCAACGACCGCCAACATTCCGGAGGAGACCACCCGCCGTAGCTCGATCAGAGTCCCCTGCGGCGGAGCCATCCGTGCTCAGATTCACCCAACCCTCGCTGGGCGTCGGCCAACCAACCTCCAGGAGTCGACGTTGCTGGGCTGATGTAGGCAAGACATCCCGCTGGAGCTGCTGAGCCATCAACGCATATTGAACATAGGAATGAATTTCACCAATGTGATGAACAACGGAGTGGACGCCAGGGCTAAAACAACGTTCGTTATGCCAGGTCCAAAGTTTCCAATGGACCACCCGCCTGTATAAAAGATTCGGTCCATAAAGCCCCAGATCCCAACCCGAGTCCAAATCCGCATTAACAAGGGACTACGTAACCGCTCTCCACTTGTATACGCAAGTACATAAATAGTTCTATAACTGAACGATCGTGCAATTCACTCGCTTTTCGTTCAATCAGATTAGTTTTTTCTCCGCAAACCCTAGAAGTGTTCCCCAAATCTATGGACCCATCTTCAATCCCCCAATCTCAAACCCTAGATCCCTCTCTTTTTCCTCCTCCTCCACCACATGAATCATTCGATGGCGGGGACCAGATTCATCCTTCCCGACCACTGGAGGACCATCAATTCGCCGATCCGCAAAACCCCGACAAAACCCTGAATCCTACTGACGGTTTCCAAGACGAACCTCAAAACGGGTACGATCGCCAGATCGTGGAATCCACTCCGAAGCCGGAAATTCCGAGGCCTCTGTTGTCGGAAAATGGTTTCACGAACACCAACAGCGGCGATAGGGATCAGTCCGGAGGAGAAGAGGAGACCTCTAGTCGGCGCAAGCGAAGGAGTCGTTGGGAACAACCTGCGGCTTCTGGTAACAATCAGTCGGCGGATGGAGACGGGAATAGTGACTCTGGCACGGGAAAGAGAAAAAGGAAATCGAGGTGGGCTGATGAAGAGCCGAAACCTGTTATTCAACTTCCTGATTTTATGAAGGATTTCACTGGAGGTATTGAGTTTGACCCAGAAATTCAGGCCTTGAATGCTCGGCTGCTTGAGATTAGTAGATTGTTGCAATCTGGTATGCTCCTGGATGACCGGCCTGAAGGAGCGAGGTCTCCGTCTCCTGAACCAATTTACGACAATATGGGGATTAGGATTAATACTAGAGAGTATAGAGCTAGAGAAAGATTGAATAAAGAAAGGCAAGAAATCATATCTCAGATTATTAAGAAGAATCCGGCTTTCAAGCCGCCTGCTGATTATAGGCCGCCAAAGCTTCAGAAGAAGCTATATATACCTATGAAGGAGTATCCGGGGTATAATTTTATTGGGCTGATTATTGGACCGAGAGGGAATACGCAAAAGAGAATGGAGAGAGAGACTGGAGCAAAGATTGTGATTCGTGGTAAAGGGTCGGTGAAGGAAGGTAGGTTGCAGCAAAAGAGGGATTTGAAGCCAGACCCATCGGAGAATGAGGATTTGCATGTTTTGGTTGAAGCTGAAACCCAAGAGGGTCTTGATGCTGCTGCCGGAATGGTTGAGAAGTTGTTGCAGCCTGTTGATGAGGTCTTGAATGAGCATAAGAGACAGCAACTTAGGGAGCTTGCTGCTTTGAATGGGACAATCAGGGATGAAGAGTTTTGCAGGCTTTGTGGTGAGCCAGGACACAGGCAGTATGCTTGTCCTTCACGTACTACTACATTCAAGAGTGATGTGCTATGTAAGATTTGTGGTGATGGGGGACATCCAACTATTGATTGTCCAGTGAAGGGCACCGCAGGGAAGAAAATGGATGATGAGTATCAGAACTTTTTGGCAGAGTTGGGAGGGACAATGCCTGAATCGGCAACTAAGCAAAGTGCAACATTGGCTTTGGGTTCAAGTGGTTCTGGAACCAATCCTCCCTGGGCAAGCAATACGGGTGGTCTTGGTAGTGCAAATCAAGCAGGATTAGGAATGAATGGAGCTAAACCCTCTATGAAGGAGTATGATGATACGAATTTGTATATTGGTTATTTGCCACCCAATCTTGAGGATGATGGTTTGATTGGTTTGTTTACACCTTTTGGTGAAATTGTAATGGCTAAGGTTATTAAGGACCGAGTCACTGGATTGAGCAAAGGATATGGTTTTGTGAAATATCGTGATGTACAAATGGCTAATAATGCCATAGCAAGCATGAATGGGTACCGATTAGAGGGTCGAACTATAGCTGTAAGAGTTGCAGGCAAGCCTCCACCACCCGCTGTTCCTCCAGCTCCTCCTGCATCTACAATTCCCACTTACCCAATTTCAACTCAGCAGGTTGGCACTTACCCATCGCAACAATTTATCCCCGGTGGTCCTCTTCCAAGCATGCCACCTACTAGTTATGCAGGTGCCCCTTCAAGCTATACTGGGACTCCAGTTCCTTGGGGACCACCAGTTCCACCTCCTTATGCACCTTATGCCCCTCCTCCGCCTCCTCCTCCTCCGGGGTCAGCCATGTATCCTCCAGTCCCTGGTCAGCCTATGCCTCCTTATTCTGTGCCATATCCTCCAACATTACAGGCAAATCCATCAGGTACTCCAACTCAGACTGTCTCTTCAGGCGAATCCCAACAAAGCTACCCACCAGGAGTACAAACTGAAAATAGCACGTCTACTGCTCCTGTGTCATCAAATGTCTATGCAAACTCTATAGTTCCAAATCCATCGAGTGCTGCTCCAACAGCTTATCCAACAGCTTCTCTTGGTTATTCATCTTATTACAGTGCAGTTCCTCCTCCGCCTCCTGGCCCCATCCCGACCAATGACTATTCACAGAGTATGGCTAATGTGCCTTGGGCCTCCAATCCCCCTGTTGCCCCTCCGCCTTCAAGTGCAGAGAAAGTAACCCATGGTGCAGATTGTGAGTATGAGAAGTTCATGTCTGAGATGAAATGACCTGCTGTCTAGTGGCACTATCTTTTGGTTGAAGGTACAGAAACATGTACATTTGTTTATTTTGTTTTATTTGTGGTTATATGCTTAGTTGACATATTTATTTTAGTTGCATATTTCATTTAATAGACTCATATGCTGCTAGAAGGACAGGGCGCATGCTGAAAGATAGTTTTTGGACTTCATCCGTTCTTTGGGACTTCTTTCTTACTGAATATTCGTTTTACTTAAATCCTGCAAGACGTCTACCTTTGTTGAAATTGAGCTTATTCTCAGTAATACTGTGAATATTGCTTCAGGAACTTGAAAATTAGTATCTAACATATATCTTAGCTTCCATCTTTGTATTTTATCGTGCAATTTTATCTGATTATTTGTATGTCCAAGGATATTTTAAGGGAAGATGGTGAATTTTATTGCAAGTGTGTGAGTGCACTGCATAAAAGGCCATTTCTTTATATGCAGTAGGCATTGCATTCAATTTACATTTTATACTCGTAGTTTTCATGTTGCACCATTCCTAGTAATGGACTTTTTTAGGTTAATTATTTTTGTTTACACTTTCTAATTTAGAAGACATCTACCTTTGTTGAAATGGAGCTTATTCTCAGTAATACCCTGAATATTGCTTCAGGAACTTTAAAATTAGTATATCATGTTTATCTTAGCTTGCCATCTTTGTATTTTATTGTGCAGTTTTATCTGATTCTTTGTATGTCCAATGGTAGTTTGAGGGAAGATGGGGAATCTTATTGCAATTTTATAAGTCCGCTTCTTTATATGCAGTAGGCTTTGCATTGAATTTACATTTTGTAATCCTACTTTTTATGTTGTGCCATTCCTAGTAATGGACATCTTTAGGTTAATTAATTTTATTTACATTTTCTCATCTATGTTTGAGGCAAAGCATGTGTGGAGTTATTTGGTTCCACATTGTAAATTTTTAGTGCCATATTAATCATTTAGAACCATGCCCTAATAACCACATTTTCTATTATCATTCTATTCTTATGTCTCTTAACCCTTTTTGTTTACCATTATGGACTAATTTTTACAGGCCTGATGTTTCTTGGAGCAACCTGATTTCTTACCCCTTGCCATGACTTTGTTGGAAGTTTGGGACTCACATCTTTAACCTTGCTGTACTGTTATGACATTTGCAGACATTACGTCGAAGTTCTGTTCAGGCAAAGGCATCTTGGAGACGCAAGTCACAGCTTATTATTATTGATTTTGTTGTCTGTTTTGTAGGAGATAATTTCATTTACTTCTGGATGCTTGTGCTGCCTATGTGGTCTGTTATTGCTAATCATCCCTTTCATTGTCTCATTTGGACTTTCTAAAATAACCGTTTATGATATTCAAAATCTTGGGTTGCTTAACTCCTTGTACTTTACCTCATATTGGTTGTGTATTTCTGATATAATATCCAGTTAACCATGTTATAGTAGTGATGCTTGAAGCTGCTCTGGGTCAGCTTTCTCGAATCATTTTCTCGAGGTGACTATGCCTTAGTGTGAAGGTAATTTGGGTATGTGGAGGAAGCTCTTGTATGGCTACTATGCCTTAGTGTGAAGGTAATTTGGGTATGTGGAAGAAGCTCTTGTATGGCTTTCTTGACTCCTTTGTTTGTTGTTATTCTTTATGAGTTGATGGTATTCAAGCTTTTGTGTGGCAGGTGCAGAACATGAACCATACCTTGGGTCTAATTATACTTGTTTTCAACTATAAAATGTTGCAACAGTCACCATTCACTTTCTGTTGGAATATTTTAATTTTGTTGTTATGATTATGGCTCATTTGAGGTTTGCCATTTAAGCATTTAACCTGCCTTGATAGCTGGTTATGGTGAGGGATTACATGGTCATTACTCTTTTAGAAGCTTAGCTTAACTTCTCCATTATGTAGGGTTTACTACTGACTTTTGTTTCTCGATATTTCACCGTCCCCAGCTCCCAAGCTGTGTTTTCTTGCATTTTTTTCCTGGCATCAGAGTTGACTTGCACTTTCCATGTAGACTAAGCAGCACGTGTCCACCAAATTGCATCTTAAATTTTAATATTTCTCACGTCATTATGTTGGTTCAGGGTGGTGCTGGTGAAGAATTCAAATTCCTGATTATATTGGCTGATGATTCTATTGCATTTTGTCATATGTTCAAATATATGCGCTAACATGCCTATCTGAAAGTTTGGTCAGGATTTTTTTAGTTCTGAGATGAAAAGGAGTCTTTGCAAGGTATTTGTGGTGTCACTGCCTTTCTGGACCCTGTGAAAGAGGATATTTGCCGGTCTGCCTTTAATTTTTTTTAATGACACAGGAGGATAGGTTTCCTGATTTTAGGCTAGGAATTTTCTTTTCTTGGTGGTGCTGATCACTCAAATTTTGTCTGGGTGTATATTTTTACTTCGAAGTTGATTCTGATCTTAACCAGTTGCTTGGTTTCAATCTGTGTTGCCTTTAATTTCTAATATCACTCAACATATCTATAATTAATTTACTTAATTTGACCATTTTCGATTAATGTTTTGTATAACAGATTGTTACAAGGACAACATGAGATTCTGTCAATTTACCTTTTGTTTGGTTGGGTCATTTTCTGTTTGTTTGGATGTGTGGTTGTGCTCCTGTCTATGGTTTTTTGTTTTCTAATGATTATTCATGTTGCTGACTGACTAATTGTGATAATTAATTCCGAGTACATTTGACTAATTGTCTGTCACGATTATTTAACATACATTTGAAGTATTGAAAATTAATTAAGATAATAAGTTATTTTATAATTTAATAATTAAAGTGGAATCAAATGATTCTGAAAATGGGAAACATGGTGCAAATTATCTATCATTTGCAATTTGGATTAGCAAGAGTTCCAATTTCTTTGGCAGAGAGAGAGGACGTTAAAATTCAACCATTATGCACCAAAGGTTCGTAAGAAGTATTAGAACTGAAGAATGGGAAGTATGCATGAATGATAATTGACTCTGTCATGTCATGTCGTCGAATTATGGTCAAGGCCCGTGGCCTCGAGTCACCACCACAACCAACAGGACCATTAAACACAGCATGAAAGAGGATCTAAGCTTTTCCTCGAATGGGTCAATGGTGCTTCCTTCTTTAATCTTCTTATCATTAGGCTTAAGCAACTGGTTCACCAGCTGCAGCATCTTCTCTGCAATCCTCATGACTCTGGCCTTTGTGTTCTCAAATATCCACTCAATCGCACCCATTGCAGGATTGGATGAACTTTCAGAATTTGGTCGACCAGCTTCATCTTAATACAGAAAGAAGATGTGGGTCAGCTGGAAAATTTTTGTTACTGTTATGAATACTAATGAAAATTCTTCCGAAATTTCACAAACCTGCATGGTAGGTGTTTCTCAGTACTTGGACCATCTCATTGTTCAAAATGGCATCCCAAACAGCTTTATCTGATGACAGTGAAATCACCATTTGCTGCACAAGAAATGGTTTCAGGTAAATATGAGCTTTAAAACGTATACATTCTAAGCCATGGAGTTATAATCTCAGGCACCTGCACGGATGGATCAGTCTGTAACATACGGAAGGCGTCATAAACTCGACTCGGTCCATAAGGACTCGGTGCTCTTGAACTGTACATATAGATGGAGGGCTCTGCCCAATCTAACTCCGATTCTGCAGTAGGAATTGAGTTTTGTTCTTCTGTATCCTTCTCCAACTCAATAGCAAGCTTATCCTTTATGACCCTGTAAAACAAATTGTCACAGCTAAGCATAAATCTGTGTTTTCAGAAACTGATAATATTCCAGCAGTTCCAGGATTACTGGATAAACTAGCTGGCTTGAGATGAGGAAAAGTAAGTAAATAGTAGCGTGATGACACCCATGTCAGTAAACCCAAAGAAGATATGAAGAAAACGATTGAAATTCCTTTACATTTGAAGAGCAGAGACAGCATCATGAACCTCCTCTGCAGAAGGAACAGGTCCCAGATAAAAATCATCAACCAACCCATCTCCAGCCTCAGAAGCCCACTCATATTCATCAGAACAAGAACCGCCGTCATAACTAACAGAAGACCAGTGACTGAGGTTTGGTCCCCTGGAATATCCACACACAGGTACACCAGAAGCAAAAAATGGAGACGACCCAGAATCAGGACCATGACATAGACTAAGACTGTTGTTGCTGGAACTCGGCTTGTGCGTTGACCTCGGCGAAGTAGCAGCTACACTATTAGAAGATATCGGTTCCTGTAAGTTGGTGACACCAGCTCTCGCCACCGTCCGACCAACAACCTTCAAAAGGGTGTTTCCTCCGCCACCACCACCGAACATAATCTCAGTCTTCTTCTGGACTTACGTTACGTGGGGTGTTGCGGTTCTGTAATACAGAAAATCCTGCTAGTTCCGAGTTTCGTACTTTCTCTGTTACAAGATTCTGGGAGACTTTAAATATCCACTAGCTCGATTGACACTCACGATAACTCTTTTACATGGATAGAGCAAATGACAAACCAAACTCTTGCAGAGTTTTTATGCTCCGTTCATGGCTGTCACCTGCCAAGCGTTGGAGATCACTACAATGTAAGATTGCTATTGGACCACCTTTAAATAATTGGTATTAATTAAAAAATACATGTATTTTTCAATGCATATAAATCAATTTTCAGGTCAATTTCAGTATTTCTTTTCGATAATTATAAGATAGAGTATCTTATCCGTACTCAACATTTTTACTTGTTGGGCAATTCATGTGTAGTTTAGAAGTTAAAGAGGTCCAGAAGGCAACTCCTTTCTTCTACATTAGTTTATAGAAATTCATTTTTGGATTCTTAGTGGCACAAATGTCATAAGGGATGACAATTTTTGTCCGATCCGACCCTTCTAAGTTAAACGGGTTTCATGTTCGGTTTAGATTGTTTAGTTTGACTTACTCAGATTAATTGACTTGGGGTTAAAATTGTACTATTCGTCTCAATTTAATCCAAAACTTAAATACATTAAATTATATGACGTCGTTTGAGTTAATTGATATTATATTTAAATTTTAAACTAAAAGAATTAATGGGCGATTTCCAATACCAAGATTACATGGAGTTTTTGAATGCTATATTAATTACTATATATATATATATAACCAAAAATTAAAATTTAATTACTAAATTTCAATTAATAAAAACAAGTAAAACCTTTTTATCATTCAAGAAAAGACTAATACGAGCTGGGATGACAATGTGTCGACCATGGGCTAACTCTATCAATTTTTTTAAAATTAAAAGTATAAAATAATGTCTTTTTTTAATTACATCAAGGGCTGAGCTGTCCAGACTCAGACCCATCTGATTTTTAACTTTTCTAAACAAAATGATGTCATTTTGTTTATAATAGTTGAACATCCAGCAAGTTTGGACCTAGGATCGACCTGTTGAAAATACCTTAATATAAGTTTATAAGTCAGTCCGTTGTTATTCCTAAAAATGACACATTTTCATAACAAATTCGAGTAGGAGTTGGATTGTCCAAACCGACCTAATCTGAACCCTATATTTGTTTAAATAATATTATTTTTAAAATTAAAAATATTTAATTGAATTTGACCTAAATCCGGTTAAATTTTGGATGCTTAAGCATGATCGATTTCAGGCTCGAATCCGAATACAAAATTTCAAACTAAGCATAGGCGCGAAATATGGAGTAGAAAATATGAATTTATCTAATTTATTTACTAATCATGTTCTAAACATAAATAGTTATATGCCTGTTTCCAGGAATCAAAAGCTGTATATATATATATATCATTTTTGCTCAATCAAATTATAAACAATAATAAATAATTAATGCTAATTTTAATAATTAAAAATCAAACCAATTTATTCTATTCTATCATAGAAACCTTGAATCGGTTAAATTTTCAATTCGATTTTTAACTTTTCGTTAGACTTATTTTAACAACTCTTATTATTAAAACCAATCAAAATATTAATTAATCGGTCAATTTTATAAATTAATAAATTCTTATAAATTAAAATAAATCAATTAATTTTTATTTGATAATTTATTTTAATTAAACTTTAAATTATTTTATAAGTAAAGACAATCTATTTCGATCACATTTCAAATTCTTCAATTTTATTCAATCTTTAGTGGGTTTCACGACAATTTAATACTAATCGAATATTTTAAACATTAAACTTCTTTTGTTTTAGTAGTTTAACTTTTGGTTCAATTATTATTATTATTTTTATATGCGCATTAAACAAATTGATAAATATAAAATGAACTAATAAATTAAAACTAAGTAAAGGATATAAAAGTGAAAGATGCAATAAAATAATTTCTACTTATAATCTAAATTAAATATTAAGAGAGTCATTGTAATCTTACGGATAACTCTAATTTAAAAATTCTATAAATTTAAAATCAATTTGTGATTAATAAATTGTAATTATATAAATTATTATTTAAAATATATCTTAAGAAATAAGTTTTAGAAATCCAAAATTAACCTTTTCAATGTTTTTTTTTAATTGAGAAAAACGAACGGGCTCGGACCACAAAAAGCCCGAAACCTATTATCAGTGAGGAGGGTAAATTGGTCATTTGATCACTCTCTAAGACCCTAGCGGATAAAAGAAAGTATAAGCCGAAACCGGAGAGCCGAAGACCCCTCCCTCCATCGACAGACCTAAAATGGGTACGAAAGTTTTCATCTTTACTTTGATTTTTCTCATTTTTAGAGTTCATGTTGCATTACACCATTTAAACCGCACTCTGTGATGTGAATTTGGTACTGGGTGTGTTTTAAAGTTATAAGACTAAGGACAGTTCTGTTAGAAATGCGAATTCTTGATAATGCAGTTTTAGTGTTTTCTTTTTGTTTTTTCACTAGATGTTTTGATTGGTGAAGTAGATTGAATTTGATGAGAATGTTGTGATCAGTTGAAAGATGGGCAACCCGTTCTTTTAGTTTTAAGAGATCTCGTTGTTGTTTTTGAAATTATCAGGGGCATACAAGTACGTATCGGAGCTATGGAGGAAGAAACAATCAGATGTTATGAGGTTTCTGCAGAGGGTGAGGTGCTGGGAGTATCGCCAGCATCCTTCAATTGTTCGGGTCACTCATCCCACTCGCCCTGACAAGGCTCGCAGATTGGGGTACAAGGCTAAGCAGGTTTGTCTAGGACTTGATCACAATGTTGTCTGTGTACTATTTGTGTTATGTTTTGTGAAGTGCAGCGACAATATTCTTATAGGGTTACGTTGTATATCGTGTACGTGTGAGACGTGGTGGAAGAAAGAGGCCTGTTCCAAAGGGTATTGTGTATGGCAAACCCACCAATCAGGGTGTCACTCAGCTCAAGTTCCAACGGAGCAAGCGCTCTGTTGCTGAGGAGCGTGCTGGTCGTAAGCTTGGTGGCCTTAAGGTTCTCAACTCTTACTGGATCAATGAGGTATTGTAGTAATAACATGGCAGAACAATCTGTTGAATGTCAATTGTTGCCTATGTCATGTAAATTAGGATGGCGATTTTTGCTCAGGGGAGCTAGTTTTTGCTTTTAACTTAAAATTTATGTATGTTGATGTGCCTGATCGAGATTTGATCTATGTAGGATTCAACATACAAATACTTTGAGGTAATTCTGGTTGATGCTGCCCACAATGCAATCCGCAATGACCCAAGAATCAATTGGATCTGCAATCCTGTCCATAAACATCGGGAGCTTCGTGGACTTACATCTGCCGGGAAGAAGTACAGAGGACTCCATGGGAAGGGGCACCTGTACCACAAGGCAAGGCCATCAAGAAGGGCAACATGGAAGAGGAACAACACGCTTTCTCTCCGCCGGTATCGTTGAGCTCTGTTTCTGTCAATCGGTGTGTTTGTCATCCTGGTTTTGTTTTCTATATTGTAGGATTGGTCGCCTATAGACATTTGGGCCTTTTTGGTTTTAAAATGTATTCATATATGATGAAACAAATTGAGTTGTTTGTGTAATGGAATTTATTCGATATTTTTACCTCATTATCCTCTTTGAAATGTTTACAATATTCCTTACAATGTTGAGTGACTGTACTGTTTTCTTTTTGCACCTGATATTGATTGAATTCATTCTTGAGTACCTGATTACCAGACTTTGCGGATTTTGGCAATCACAAACGAATGATGTATGAAAATTTTCTCAAGTAATTTTCAAAACTGTCATATTGGTATGTCGAGAAGAGAACAAGAATAGTTTATCATACTCAACTTGGGATCTGCTTCTCTTTACGTTGTATACTTTTTAGATTCATGTTAGGTATATCCTGCACTGTTCTTGAAAACTTTTCTGACCATTGCCCTGCCTTCAACAACATTTGTCAGGATTCTTACCTGAATTGTTTTGTATCATCCATAACTTCATTAAACAAAGAAACGGGACCTTTAATGGGATTGGAACATTTCAATGCTCAAACTGCTTGAGGCCTGCCCCATAACCTGTATTCTTTTCTCCTGCAAACCCGTGCAGACCTTCAAGGTGTGTAGATTCTACAGTTTACACTTTTAGCAGAAAAAGTAGTAAACATTTAAGCAGCCATAATGACCATTATGAAGGTCATACTTAATGGCCCCATTCTTGTTGTAAAAAAGTAACCAAGTTCATCATTGATCTCTCCCCGCAAAATTTAAAATTTAATGACAATACTAACTTAAGTAAGAAAGGAAAGGATCAGTTTGGTCGAAATTCTACAGTAGCAGAAACAAGAACAAAGAACAAAGAACAAAGGTGATGATTCAAAGGAGACCCAGCTACTCTTATTGTTACTAAAAAGAGAAGCAATTGGTAATTATAAGCTTTGAAAGCTTGGTAAAAGTAAGATGTAAAGGGAAAGGTAACAGTTTGGAGCTTTTGATTTAGATACAGACTAGGGTATTATTGGAGTTTAGACAAGGATCCAACAAAAACAAAAATGGTGTTTTTGTTTTAGCCAAGTGTAAGAGGTTGAGTTCCTAGTGGAATACAACCTGAGAGTTTGGATACCATGTGGATGTTGATTAGTGAAGTAACATCCAGGAAAAGGTTTTAGAACAAAAGGGTGAGCATATAAAGATAATGGGTTCATTATATTAAAAAAGATCTAAAATTTACTCAATTTTATAAAACTTTAAATAGTGATAATTAAAATTAAATATTCAAACTTTCAATTTTTTTTCAAATCGAACTTAATGTTAATATCTCTATTAATGTTGCTGAGACGATGACTTTTCTTTCTCATTGTAAATTTCTTTATTTTATTTCATCTCTATAAATATAAGAACAAAATACATTTAAAGTATAAATATGTTAAAAATACAAATATTAATTAAATTAAGCAATATCATTTAATTTTGAATCATTCTCTTATTGAATAGTATATTCAAGATACAAAATTTACGAATTTTAATACACATTCAACAATTTATCTAATTTACATTCGAAAGATAACAACTACGAAATTTATCATAATGAGAAAATTCCAAATGACCCTTTTCTCTTTTTTGGTTGTTCATGTAAGAAATAAGTAGTGCTAAGCAAGTTGTGCACAACTTAAGTTGGTATTGAAGCCTCTAGGTCATGCACTTAAGAGCATGGAAGAAGCATCCAACGTTCATAAGAGCTATTTTTTCACGCCCACCTTTTCTCTGAAAATATCACAGTCCTGCGCAAAGATTAAAACTGTTTTTTTCCTTCTCATAATAGCCTGGTTTAGGGGATTCATGAGTTGTTCACACACAATTGGATGGTAGTACATCGTCACATATACCGTGAGAGCAACCGTTGTGCAGATTGGTCAGCGCATTATGCTGAGAACTTTGCGCTAGGTCCTACTTTCTTTGATCGCCCACCCATCGGGTGCCATGTTTTCCTTTTAGCAGATTTATCGGGATCGTGTTTCCCGCGCCTTATTTTGTAATTGGCTATTGTTCCTTTTTAAAAAAAAAAAACTGTTTTTTGCTCCAAAAATGTTATTTTGGGAAATTCTCACATACCCTTCTTCTTCATCTTTGGTTCTTAACCCTTACTTTCTACATCTATTGCTCTGTTTTATTTTTCACTTTGGAAGGTCTAACTCATTTGGGATGTCGAATTCTCTTTTTTCTTTTCCTTTTCTCATATTGTCTGTTCTTAGTTCCGCGCAATCTACGTTTAAAAACAAGTGGGAGAACATGAGACTTAATGATGATCATGGGACCCTTCATTGAAACCAGCTTTTGTTTCTTTGCTTCAATCCTTTCAAATGTGTGATTCTTGTTCACATGTATTCCAAATCACCAAAAAGCTTGTTAAATTTTGCAGGTGTTAATCATTGAAAACAAAATGACATCTAATCGACTATGTGTCGGATTAGATAAATTATTGGATATGTTTAATTAAGTCAATTACCTATTTAAAATAAGTTATGAATTAATCAAATTATAAAATGAAACTTAAGGTATATTATTAAATACGCATAATAACCTAAAATAAATTATTTAGCAAATTAACGGGTCAAAATAAAACGAAAAGAATAAACGAATGTAAGCATCTCTCGTAACGCAAGCTGCATTGTTCGTCACCACTCGAGAAGCAAAAGATTTGAAAGTCTCAGGCTCAAAGTACATGCATAGATATAGATAGTGGTCTAATAACAATGACAAGGGCCGACAATGGAAACTCGGGACAAAGTCGTATATTAAAGTCTGCATTGAATCACTTACGAACTAATGGATGTAAATAAATAGCCCGTTTTTCGCTACCAGACGACCAATTTACATAGAATTGTAATTTATACAACTTGAACCTAATAGGGTTGATGCTACATAGTTTCTTCTCTCTTTTATGGTAACTATGAGATGAGGAATGTTTTTCTAAAGATGACTTGTAACAACCGTTGAAGAGCATCTTAGTAGAACATATCAAAAGTAAGGCTAGTTGAGTTATTAAACGTACCTTTTGGACTATAAGAAGTGACTAACATGCTCTACTTCACTCACCTTCAAACCCTAATTATTTTGTTCTCCACTAACAAGGATTAGATATATGTCATAATGGGAATTGAAAATTACAAGAAAAAACAAAAAAAGTGTGATTGTGAAGTCTAACATGAACCCTTTTATGTCTTGCATCCAATCTTCTTTTAACTTTAATATTCCATTGTTTCAATCTACTGTTTTTGTGGGGTTTGTTCAAGTCCTCCATCACTCATTTACTAATGTTGTGAATCTCTTTATCTCTCTTTTTTTTTTTGTTAAACTACTAAATGTACATATTAATTAACCGTATCTTCCGAATAAATCATACAGTTATTCATACCAGGTTCAAATCAAATAATATTAAAAAGTACGTTAACTTTTGTTACTTAACTAATTTACGTTTCAAATACTTAAGTGAGTGTTAGATAAGGATGATAATGAATTAGATTAAGTCGAGTTCATTATTAATTCGGTCTTATTGCCTATAATTTAAAACTACTCTAAATTTTGATCAGCCTTAAGTTAAAAATTTTAGTCAAGACATTGTTATTTTGTAATTAATCAAAATAACTTCATTTTATTCTTAAATTTCTGAAATTTATGTATTAAAATAATATCATTTTAATCAATTACATCATATTGATATCATTTTAACAAAAGAGTTCAAACTTCAAACTGTTGGTTTTTAACCTAAGTCTAACTTGAAGTCCAATCAATTATAATTAGTTGATCTTGTTGACTTTGATTTTAATTGCCAACCCTAATGGTAGCTTTTTGCAACTTTCTATGACATTATCTTGTTTAGAACATTGTGAGCTACCAATTGGCTTCTTCTGCATTATCTGTGGACATATCTTAGAAGCCAAAAAGGAGGAACAGGATCGCCTGTGAATGTGTGGATGTCATGCAACTCGGCAACAGTACTTGGTTATTACAAAGTACGTAGCTTATCTTTCAGACCTAACCAGACCAACCATTAAAGGCCTTGCAACTTCGTACACTGCACTTCAGGCTCAGACTGCAACACTTGGAACATGGCTGTTGCTCCTTTGCATCTATCAAACAAAGATGTAACAAAAGGGTTACCCATCGGCTGCTATACATTAACCCCACTCACATGCCTTTGATTTTGGACGGTAGCTTCTTGTCGGTCAAGATATCATCTTATAAGCTTAGAGAACAATATTCATTTCGTCACAGTAATTTTTGTTCGATTTGGTTCAATTCGACTCAAAGTCAATGTAATTATTTCTAATTGATTATGTTTCAATTAATTTTTAGTTTTTAACTTTAAATCTAAATCAAATCCAATCGAGTTTCAAGTCAAACTTAAATTTGAACATGAATTTTTGGATTAGATTCGAAGTTAGCCCAATCTAATGCAATATTTTATCATTTAGAAAAAGAAAATAATAAAAGGGAAGGAATATTCAAAAAATATAAGAAAAAAAAAGAAAGAGAAACTAATATGAATAAAAACAATTAAAAAAAAAAAGCTGAAGGTGATAGTTTTGTCTTTAGCACAAAAGAAGAAGGACAAAATCGTCAAAAAAGGGAAATCACAGCGTGAAATCCAAAGGGCACGCCTTCTCCATCTTCTTCTTTCGTCATCATCACTCTTGTTGGACTATATGGTGACACCCATCACCAGACGACACAAAAGATTAAAAATAAAATTATATTTTAAATTTATGAGATTCTACTTAAAAGTTAAATTTTCAGAAAATGTTCAAAAGTTCAAAAAATTATTTAATTAATTAGTGTAAATATTTTTTAATATTTTATAATATTTATAGTTTATAATAATTTAATTTTAAACATGGAGAAATAAGGTAAAATTTAGGTTATCAAATTTCTATTAATATTATAGTTTCTAATTTAGAATATGATTTTTATTATTTACGTATTAATTCAATTAAAGAGACAAAATTATATTAAATACTCAAAATTTGCATTTTGTAGAATATTTAAATCTATAAAACAAAAGATTTAATGTTTAAAGGGTTCAACAAATATTAAACCGTCATAAAACTATTAAAAGATTAAATAAGATCGAAGAATTTAAAAATGTTTGAATCAGACTATATAGATAAAATTATTTAGCTGATTAATTAATAAACTGATCATTTTTATTAAAAAATTATTAAACTAATTTAATCAATGAACCGAATGTCCGGGGTCGACAGACGGTTTGGTTTTCTTCACGCCGTTTCATTCTTACTTTCATCTTGCTTTCCTCTACTCTTTCTTATTCTTAGTTTAGGAAGTTTTCTTCGACATTGCCTGAAATTTGATCTCTTACCCTTAAATAGGTACGTCCCTTTCCTCATTTCCTCTTCTAAATTTCCTCTTAGTGAGCATATCGTCTACTGGGTTCTCGGGTAGGGTTTCTCGAGGATGATGTTGTGAGAAGTTGTCGAAAGTTATATTAAAGCGGCAGCGATGTCGAGTTGGGAGATGTTGAAGATTACGACGAAAGGCGGAAAGATGAGTCAGGTAGTAAAAGGCTGCTTGAGCAAATCGAGGATGTCATGGCGGAGTTAGGTCGGTCGATTGTTAGGAATGGTATCCCTCGATCACAGGGAGCTAAAATGGCCTCGGGGATGAAAGAATTGACAACGAGCAAGTGGGTGGTTTGTTGTCTCACGAGTATTTCTTCTCGGTTCGTGGCTTGAGACTACAAATGCGTCGTGCGATAAATGGATAAAGTGTCGTTGATTATCAATTAAGGCCGAGTGATTATTAGAATGGGTGGAGGTTCATCAATGGCCTTGCTCTTCTTGTGCCACCAATTATTGCCAGTCGGTCATATCTGCGCCACTTTTTGAGAATGTTGAGTGAGCTACGGGGGTGGGATCCCTCCACAATATAAGGATGCATTACGGTCTGCCAGTGGGACAACTTCTAAAATTATCGGTTGTGACGAAATATTTCTTGCGAAGCCTCAGGGATCTTCCTCGAGTCCCAATAGTAGGTATCTCTAGCCGGCGATGGAATGACTCGTCAGTCTATTCCTTCTACAAGGAGGCGGGAGGTGAGTCGGTCGTATAAAGGAGCTCGGCCAATATAACCCGCTCGGATTATTTCGGGATACGATGGGGGCCTCGGCAACTCTCTTCATTGACCCACTTTTCGAAGTTTGCGGGCTGGGAGAGGAGCACTTTGGTTGACCCTCGTGGTTGAATTATTTCCATTGCTTGTAGGTTTTGGTTGATTTCTCGCTTTAGTTGTTTGTTACCATGGTCAAAGTTCATGCTTTCCCGGCTACCCAATGCTGCTAAGTGGCATGGTCATGGGACCTTCGGGCCGGAGACGGAGGATAGGAGAGGCGATGGGTCATAGTTCGGCCCATTGCTTCAGTGCGTATGTTCCTCCCATCTCCGAGGCCGTCCATGGCTTTCTTCCGTAGTCGTCCCACTGGTGAGTGCTGTTGTGATCGGGAAGAGGAGAACCTCGAAGAGGAGAAGGGGCTCGAGTGATCGGCCAGTCTCCTCAAGTAGTCGTGGACCTTCCAGTAGTCGTGAGCCTCCCGTCCACTTTGGATAGAAAGCGGGGAAGGAGAAAGTGGGAGATCGTCTTGCCCGTCGCCCGGGGTAAAGGGAAGAAGCCAGTGAAGTCTTGACAAGTGGGAGCCGGCGATTAGCCTTGAAGAGCTGCCTTGATCGCCAATCTTTGAAGTGGCTCTTCATCTCATGAGAGGTCATTCCTCTTTCGGACGAGGCGCTTTGGCGTTAAGTGTTGAGGTGATGGTGATCATGATTCAGCAATTCCATGAGGATGTGGCTCTCACTTTCCATGCATCAATGAATCGAGTGCAGAATCGAGAATCCATTCCCTCTGGGCAGTGAGGCGGTTTGAAAGTAGAACTCGGAGGTCGAGAGGAAGGAGACTTCTCCAGGCTCAACTCTCTTCCTTGGAGGAGAGAAGAAACTCTGGGAGGAGGATGTGGCGTCTTGAGAGCTCGGCTCACCGGAGCCGGAGGAGAGAAGCTCCTGAAGCCTCGGCTCCTGCAGAGGAGTCGAGAGGGATGGCGATGGCGGCAAGGCTGCTCGAAGAATCTGTGAGATTCTGAAAGGAAATTTGGACTCGGAGGCGGCTTAGGAAAAATCTCTGGGACCAAAGCAATCGAAGATCGTTGAGGAGGTGCGAGCCTCAGTAAAAAGACACAAGGGTCGAGGCGATCATGCGATGGCGGGCGATTCTTGTAGTAGGAGTGCTTGGAGTACTCATGCGACTTAGCCCTCATGATCTTGAAGAATTGCTATGATGCTGCTTTCTTGAGGGTCGGACGGTCCTTCGTTTGAGGGGTTCGTCAGTACTTCTACGCCATTGGCCTCTCTGGAGGAGAGTAAAGAGAGAGCCATGGAGGACCGGGGTCGATCCGGTTGAGGCTGCGACCTAGCTTTTGAGGAGGACGAGCTTCCTCGTGAGGATACTTCTCGCACTCCTCTGGACCTGCTCCTTTTCGACTTTTCCGCCTTTGCTTTGAGGCATCCACAGGCATCGCCTCCTTCTGTAGAGTTTTGAAGCTCACTTTAGTCGGAGCTTGTGATGAGAACAAATTCATGTAATGCAATCTTTACTTTTGCTTCATTTTTTTCGATATCTTTTCCGTATTTATGCTCTACTTCGATGTATGGTGAATTTTGATGAAGTTGCTCATAGTCGTAGAACTGGGAATCGACTTATAGTAAGTCTGAACCGAGGTCTCAAAGATCTCGTCTTGGCGACGATTGACCGCTTGATCGATCCGTGTCAATGCCAAGCAAGGTCCCAAGTCTTGTCTTGGCGACCCAAGCCGTTATCGGTTTATATGAATCTTGGGCGAGGTCCCGAGTCTTATCTTGGCGACTGGGGGTACATCGATAATCGAGGCCAGCGGTCCCAAGGATCTTGTCTTGGCGTAGCGTCGAGCAATAGGCGATCTATGGAGATCTTGGTCGATGGCGGCGAGGCTCGAGGATCTTGTCTTGGCGACTCGGCCGTATATGGTCGATCCATGGAATCTTAGGCGATGGCGAATGAGGGTCCCGGATCTTGTCTTAACGACGACCGGCCGTAGTCGATCTATGGAGATGCCGAAGCGAAGCGAGGGTCCCAAGGATCTTGTCTTGACGACCCGAGCCGGCCAAGTAGTCGATCTATGGAGATGTCGGCGATGGTTGATCGGATTTTTACTCTTTGCCACGTATAATGGAGCTTTTCATTGCCAGAAACTTGAAAACTCCTTTATTGATGATAATGAGGCGTGGTAGTTAAAAAACTTGTCTGGCGGGGGCGGGGAAAAGGGTACCCACAAGTGTTGTACAAAATATTATTGAACAAACATTAATCAAAATAAGACTTATCTCTCGGTAGAATGCCTTTAAGTTTGAGAATTTCATGGCCTTGGTAGGATTTTCCCATCGCCTGCCGTAGAATGTAAGAACCATACCGACTTCTTTCGGCGACACAGTAGGGTCCTTTCCGTGTATGTCCGAGCTTCGGTATGTTTCCCGACCGCCTCGGCTTTTAGTGGGACGCGTCCCCGACCTTTGAGTCGCTCGGCCTTACTCTTACATTGCGAAAACCTTGTTGCCTTAGCGGCGTCTTCAGGCAGGCGGCGGCCTATCCACCCTTTACTTAGAATCACGAGTTAAACTCGGCGAGCTTCATATTTTGTTCTTCTTCATCGGCTCGGCGTCGAGAAGGCTCGTCGGGACCACCGCCTGTCTAATGTTTTCGTTTCAACTAAATAGCACTCCACTGCGATTTCTGTGACCTGACAATACCAATTCCGTGGGGTGTGGGAACTTCATAACAGTAGTAGGTGGAGAGGCAACATCTCGAGGGTGTTTTGGGTAGCTCGTTCGATTATTGCATTGTATGCCGCGAAACTTCACATTAGGAATTCAACATCCCTTCTATTTGACACGGCTTTTGCACGAACTTCACTTTTAAATGGACTCGGGAAGGCGAGCGGGTGCGTTTGATGCTCGATTACTGCTGATAGGATCCTACATAGGCAATAGTCGGTCTCGGTACCTCAATCAGCTTGAAGGCCTCATAATACAACAAATCGTCGAAATTTGCCCGTGTCAATCATCACCCGCTTCACCTCGTGGCCGTCCGTATTCGGATTTACAGGCGTCATCATGAGGACAACTTACGCCATCAAGGTTAGACTCATTGAGCGATATCATCCCATCGTGCTCCCTCGGCTTTTGGTTGATGAGTCTCTGTGACACATTTGGCATATCTTTTCTCCTTTAGTGGTGAATCCCATTGCGTTTCCACGAAATATCATATTAATGACCCCGATCGGTCGGTCATCTTTGCATCCTTTCTATCGTCTCTTTCCCTTGATCGTCCTCTCTCTTGTCGTCGATTATGCGTGCAAAATTTTCACTATTAAATTAATTAATTCGGTTCGGTGTTTAAAATATTCCGAATATGTATTGTTATCATATTACTTCCTTTAACTGCGAAAGAAGCACTTTCGGTTTTAGTTTGTTATCTTTTTATAAAAAAAGACGAAAAATAAACTCTTTTTCCTTTATTTAATATAAAGTAAGGTTAAAATTATATAAATTCTGTTGCAAAAGAAACCAGATGAGCTCATAGACTGAGGGGTCTTTGCTTGTAGTTTTCTAAATACGGAACTGTCCCTCTCAAAGGTAACCTTTTCTCTGTAACAAAACAATCCTTCCCTCTGCTCTCGTCTTTTATTTTTTATTCGTAATAATAAAATTTTAAATATACTTTAAATAAATAAAATATTTTCAATTAATACAGTGTTAAAATAATTTTATTTTATGGTAAATAAAATTAAAACAATATAATTTTCTAATTATATTAAATTAATTATTTAATAAATTAATTATTTCATTTATAATTTTAATCAATTTTTAAAAATTGAATCAAATATTATATCAATAAAATAAAAATTTAAGGTTTAAAGATTTAATCAATATTATCATTATTATAATCATCACTCAATAGAAGTCGAAGTCTGTGAAAATTTGATAATATTCAGTCCTATCCTTACTTAGTAGAGAAGGCATTTCTGACATACTCACATGTAACGATGTGAATAAATTACAAAAATTATACATGGACGTGCATACATTTTAAGAATTAATTAATAAATTAGTTGATTTTATTAATAAAATTGTTAAGATAAAATCGAAATTAAAATTAAAATTAAATAAAATTAATCAATTCAAATTTCAAGATTTGTATGATTAATCAAACTAAGAAGATTTAGTTTTTTTAATTGTTGGTATCAGTGTCTTGGTGGTTGGTAGACTTGAGAATTAAACTCAGGCCGACTCAACCTAACATAGCCGAGTTAAGTCAAGCTAAGTTTCAAGTTTAATTTATTTAAAAACGGCTCAGACTCGGGCCATCTAGGTTCGAGACCTAAAATTCGACAACTGTAAAAAAAAAAAATGTCATTATTTATTTTTATTTTTAATAAATAAAAAATAAATTAGGTCAGGACCAGACTACCTCAAACCCAATTAGGTCTATATTTAGGCAAAATTCGGGCTCAACTCCTGTTGCAACCCCGATTAACCGGGCAGTAGTGCCTATAAGTTGTATTGATCTACCTCCATTAATGGAATCCATTAGTACATTTTGAATCTAATATATTATAGTACAATTAGGGAAAAGACGTTGTGTGGAGGTATTCAAATGATTTACTCCTTAAGTCAATATTCTACAAAAAAAAAAAAAAAGACTAAAAACATCGTTTGCCTCCTGAAAATTTGTCATTGTCTTGAGAAAGTGCTTTACACCACATTAATAATAACAAAGTAAAACCCACGAGGGCTGTGGTGAAGCTGCGCGGATGGATCTTATAGTTATTCTCTTTTGGTACTGTTCCTGTGTAGGCAGGCTACTTAGGAATGTAGAGGATGATGAAATGATCACAGTTCACAAATGAAAGTGGTTTACATAATTTAAAATCTATAAGAATGGTTATGGAACTAACCATCTCAGTTACAAGCTTTGTCCAATGATTAAACTGAGGTAAGAAAATGGGAATGGTGGTCCAGGAGCCTAGTCCCTTTCAGGTTCACCTGGAAACTCTATAACGGTGAATGTTTGGAGATGAATATAAAGAAATAGAAACAACTTTCTTGGATCCTGTGAGAGACCATTGTCACACTGTTACCTGAAATCAAGTTTCTGAACAAAAAAAGAAAGAATTTTGATAGGCAAAGGAAAAAAAAAGAGAGAGACAAGGAATGATGGAAAGTGGAACAAAAAGAAGGGAAAAGAAAACCAAGAAAACCAAAAGTATGTGGGAGAGAGCAGACAAATGAGAAATACTGATAAAGACCAAGTTCCTGATGATGGAGGTAGAGAGCGTATCAGTAGTTTCCTTCTCCAGGGAAGCACTCTCTGAGGTCAGAAATCAGAATAAAAAAAGCATCATCTGATTTCCCTAACCAAAATCTCAGAATCCCATTAAACATGAAACATCATTTGCTCTTCACATGCTACTTATTCTTCTTCTTCTTCTGTAGAACTCCATTAGTTTTTTCTGATAAAGCCCTGCCTCTGCAACTTCGTGCTCTCCTTTCTCTGAAATTGTCATTGCAAGACCCAGATGGCACATTCCAGGATTGGGACCCTACTACAAGCTTCTCCAAGAGTGATTCACAGGAACCGATTTGGTGTTCATGGTCTGGTGTCAAGTGCAACCCCAAAACAGCTCAGGTCACATCACTCGATCTCTCACAAAGAAATCTTTCAGGTGTTATTCCTGCAGAAATCCGGGACTTGAAGAGCTTAATCCACTTGAATTTAAGCAGAAACGCGTTTGATGGTCAATTTCCACAAATCATTTTTGAACTAACTGACATTAGGACTCTTGATATAAGCTACAACTCCTTCAATTCAACTTTCCCACCGGGGATTTCCAAGCTCAGGTTCCTCAGACACTTCGGTGCTTATAGCAACAGTTTTGTTGGACCACTACCCAAAGATTTGATCTTTCTACGCTTTTTGGAGCTGCTCAACTTAGGGGGGAGTTACTTCGACGGAGACATTCCGACGACTTATGGGAAATTCCCAAGATTGAAGTTTCTTTACTTAGCCGGAAATCAACTTGTAGGTCCATTGCCACCACAATTAGGATTCATGAGCCAGCTCGAGCACTTGGAGATTGGATATAACATTATGTTGTCAGGCAGATTACCAGATGAGTTCTCATTGTTGACCAATCTCCAGTACATGGACATCTCAAATTGCAGCCTCTCCGGCGAGCTCCCTCCAGAACTTGGAAACTTAACAAAGCTTGAATCTTTACTGCTTTTCAAGAACCAGTTAACCGGAGAAATTCCAGTAAGTTTTACCAACTTAAAAGCTCTAAAGAATCTAGATTTGTCAGATAATCGATTATCAGGAACCATTCCAGAGGGTTTCTCGTCATTGACAGAGCTAACCAGATTGAGCTTGATGAGGAATGAATTAACAGGAGAAATACCACAAGGAATTGGTGAGCTTCCAAATATTGAGACACTATCACTTTGGGAGAATTCACTATCAGGAATTCTCCCACCAAAGCTTGGCTCCAATGGGAAATTACAATGGCTAGATGTGTCATCCAACTCACTTTCAGGTCCAATCCCACAAAATCTTTGCCAAGGAAACAAGCTTTTCAAGCTCATACTCTTCTCCAACAACTTCGTCGACAAAATCCCACCTTCACTAGCAAACTGCACCTCACTGACAAGGCTCAGAATCCAAAACAACCGACTCAATGGCACAATTCCAGGCGGTTTCGGCCTGCTTGAGAGTCTAACCTTCGTGGACATAAGCAAGAACAACCTAACAGGCGCAATCCCTTCAGACCTCGGGAATGCACCACAACTACAATACCTCAACATCTCGGAGAACTCATTCGACGCCACTCTTCCATCAAACATTTGGAGTGCGCCGAATCTGCAGATTTTCTCAGCCAGTTGGAGCAGAGTTGTAGGCGAAGTTCCAGACTTCATAGGTTGCAAAAGTGTATACAAGATAGAGTTGCAAGGAAATTCTCTCAACGGCAGCATTCCTTGGAATATTGTTCACTGCGAGAAGCTCTTGTCGTTAAATCTGAGCAGCAACTCGCTCACCGGAACAATCCCATGGGAGATATCGACGTTACGGACGATCACCGCCATTGACCTCTCCCACAACCTCCTCACCGGCACAATTCCCGCCAATTTCGAAAACTGCACCACATTGGAAACCTTCAATGTGTCATACAATCTCTTAACGGGTCCTATCCCGAAATCCGGTTCCATATTCCCAAACTTACACCCGTCATCGTTCTCCGGCAACGACGGCTTATGCGGCGGCGTTTTGACAAAATCATGCACCGCCGACACTCTGAAGCCCCTAGAGGTTGAACCACGTGAACGACAACAGCCTAAGAAGACGGCGGGGGCAATAGTGTGGATCATGGCGGCGGGGTTCGTCGTCGGACTAGTCGTGCTCATCGCCGGAACAAAATGTTTCCGGTCAAATCACAGCCGTCGTTTAATGACCAGCGTGAGATCGGACCGTGGAAATTAACCGCTTTTCAACGGCTGAACTTTACGGCTGATGATGTGCTGGAGTGCCTGTCAATGACAGATAAGATCATAGGGATGGGTTCCACGGGAACAGTGCACAAGGTCGAGATGCCTGGTGGCGAGATCATAGCGGTGAAGAAGCTGTGGGGCAAGCAAAAGGAGAGCATCAGACGGAGGAGAGGGGTTTTAGCCGAAGTGGAGGTGTTAGGGAACGTGAGGCACAGGAACATAGTGAGATTGTTAGGGTGTTGCAGCAACAGGGAGTGCACGATGCTGCTCTACGAGTATATGCCCAATGGGAATTTAGATGATTTATTGCATGGCAAAAATAAGGGTGAGAATTTGGTAGCTGATTGGGCTACCAGGTACAAGATTGTACTTGGCGTTGCTCAAGGGATTTGTTATCTTCACCATGACTGTGACCCAGTGATCGTTCACCGTGATCTGAAGCCTAGTAATATATTATTGGACGGTGAGATGGAGGCCAGAGTGGCCGATTTTGGAGTCGCTAAACTGATCCAAAGTGATGAATCCATGTCTGTCATTGCCGGATCTTATGGTTACATTGCTCCAGGTGAGTTCATTTCATCTTCTTCTTTTCTTTATTAATTAATTTTCAGTTTCAATTTTATTTGTTATTTTGATATTTAATTAACCATTTTTGTCTTCATACTAATCTTTCTCTTTTGTAGTTCACCTTTGTTTCAAATCAATGTCCTTTCTCATGTTATATCCAAATGATTAAGGGTTAAACTAGGGACAACAATTTTTAACCTGTATACCTATATTTAGTTGTATTTAATGATTTAGTTTATAGAGCAGGCAAACTCGAGGTTCATATTTATATTTAGTAGTATTTAATGAGTCAATTTATAGGGTGGGCAAATTAGAGATCCGATTATTTTAAGTGAAACAACTTCGTTTTATTTAGAAGAATTAAAATTCAGGTAAGTCCAAGATGGACAAATTTACGCCTGATTTAATTAAAAAATCTATATTTTTAATTTAAAAATTATTTAAAAACTTGGGGTTAGTGGTTCATTGTCATCCATAGGTTAAATAGACTCTTACATGTTATTTTATTTTTATTTTATTTTAAAGTTATTATATCTATTTATGTTATAAAATTAAAATTTTATTATAAGACTACTGAAATATAATTAAAAGCTTTATAATAATTAAAATATTACAAGACTAGAAACAACAATTTTAAAATATGAAAATTAAATTTAAAATGAGGTTTCAAGTGGGTGTTTATCGGATTACATAATAAAACTCTTATATAGGGTCATTTTCAATCAACTTCTCTTATCTATTTCTCTGTATAGGGTCATTTTCAATCAACTTCTCTTATCTATTTCTCTCTCTTTTTTAATTAAAGCAAATGGGATTGGAAATGATCATCCATTCTCAAAGATTGGTGAATCTTACAGTGTCCACTCTTCAAAAGAATTTCTTAAGATACTTTCTATTCATTGTGGTTTGACTTTGCTTTCCAATCACTTGTGCGTTCAGTTTAAACCTAATGATGATTGTTGTTGATGTTTTTGTCTTTCTTTGCAGAGTATGCTTATACCTTACAAGTTGATGAGAAGAGTGATATTTATAGCTTTGGAGTTGTGTTAATGGAGATCATAAGCGGTAAAAGATCGGTCGAGTCCGAGTTCGGGGATGGCAATAGTATTGTGGATTGGGTGAGGTCTAAGATTAAGATGAAAGATGGTATAAATAATGTTTTAGATAAGAATGCCGGAGCTTCCATTCCTTTTGTGAAGGAGGAAATGATGCAAATGCTTAGGATTGCTTTATTGTGTACTAGTCGGAATCCAACAGACCGGCCGTCCATGAGGGATGTGGTTTTAATGGTGCAAGAAGCTAAGCCGAAGAGAAAATTGTCTGAAAGTTAAGAGGTTGTTGTGGTGGTGATCACAGTCTTCTTAGGTTGGGTGTGATATATATGGCAGAAAAGTTATATGGGGGATTTGTTAATATGATATTTGTAACTTTTTTCTAAATTAATTTTTTTAAAGGGGTGGGTGATTGGTATAGGTTAAGTGATTTTTTCTTTATTTAAGTGTAGTTTTCAAGTGTTCTTGTTCTAATTTTGCTTTGGTGTTACTTTTTTTATCCACACTTTATAAGATGGAGTGTTGATGATGTGTAGCGTGTCACAGAGACTACGGTGGAAACTACTATTAAATACTTAACATTAGGCTCGAAAATTATGTCTAAGGGAGCGGTTGGTTTATATGGGAGAATAACAATAAAAATGAAAATGAATATAGTGAATAATGATATTATAATTACTATTATAATTGGTAGTGGTTGATTTGTAAAAATATTTTAAAACAAAATTTTACTATATTTTTATTATTAATTTTATTGTAATTAATTAATTACAATAATTTAATTAACTAATGAATTATATTTTAATTAATTATATTGTAATTAATTAATTAATTTTAATTAGCTATAATGTAATTAATTAATTAATAATAATAACTTAATTAATTAATTAAATTTTAATAAATAAATAAATTAAAATATTTTAATTAATTAATGAATTATATTAATGAATGAATGAATTACATTTTAATTAATTATATTGTAATTAATTAATAATGATATTTTAATTAATTATATTGAAATTGATTATATTTTAATGTAATTAATTATATTTTAATTAATTAATTACAATATTTTAATGAATGAATGAATTATATTTTAATTAATTATATTGTAATTAATTAATTATATTTTAATTAACTACAATATAATTAATTAATTAATTATAATATTTTAATTAATAAATAAATTATATTTTAATTAATTATATCGTAACTAATTAATAATAATTTAATCAATTCTATTATAATTAATTAATTCTATTTAATTAATTATTATTTAAACTATTTAAAAAAAAGTGCTACTAAGGAATGAGTTTCATTCCTCTATTAAATGAAGGGTATAAAGGATTCCCAAAAAATGAGATACCAAACTATTACTCCTATAATGATAATCAACAACCAACAACCAACTACTCACTTTTTATTCTTTACCCATTAATTCCTTCCTATATCCATCAACCAAAGCACTCCTTTCATAAACTGGTCATATTTCAATATTTTGTCTTTTGGTTGCTACTTGCTACAGTGAGTCCTTGTATGACAATTCAACAAACATCTAGACTTAGAAAAATTTTGCACAATTTGGTAAGAAATTGACAATGCTAAGAAGTAATTTTGAATAATTACTTGATACTTACCAAACATTATCCAAATTATCTCTCAAATAGACTCTTTTTTTTAAGAACTAATAACTACTTTGAGTCAAACATCTAAGTGTGCAATTGTGTGATAGTCATGACGTAATTACGAATTACCCAAGTTAAGACAATGCCAATTACTTATAACTATCTTTATTATACACAATGTTGGGCAATAATCAAGTTGTTGTTACTTGTAATCATTTTCAGGAATTAATAAAATCTATTATTATTTCATATTTTGTGATATTTTATAAATCATTTCAAAACATACCGCATGGAAAGTATTTATTGAAAGTTCACTAGGCAATATGAAAACTATAAATTGCATAGTCAAAATATTTACTTTATATTTTCTCAAGTAATATGGAACTAAAAATTGAATAGCAAACAACATTTATGTTATCTTTTCTTAAGTACTAAGAAAATCATAAATTGAAACATATACATTATGTTTTTCTTAAGTAATATGAAAATTATAAATTACAATATAGAAGTCTTATATTTATAGACTTCCTACTGAAATAGAGGTCCTATTTTGGAATACTTTTTAACAAGGAAATCAAGAGATTTCTAAAGAATAAAAATAACCAAAGACTAAATGCAATTATCCTAATAGTTAAAGCAGTCCTATTAATAATAAAATAAAAACACCAGCTACGCATCAGGTCCTCCAACTTCATGAAATTTGCGCATGTATGTCCGTCCTACAAATACGTCCATAACTAATACCTTCGGATTGTGTCAAGGTTCACAAATTCTCGATTAGAGGAATAATAAATGCATGAACAAAAGTGAAGAAAGGTATCAAAACAATAACTTTGGTGCTCCACTAAGCTTTAAGCAACATTCCTGTAATTAGAACCAAAACCAAATTGACAAGTAAACAAACCTTTCCTACATCATTCCTCCCTAAATCAACAAGCATGATGTGTTCTGTATTTAAAAGCTCCTTTTCCAGCATTAAATCTTCCTTTGGTGTATTACCCCTTTTAGTAGTTCCAGCAAGAGGTCGATTCGTGATTTTATTATGTAGAAACATTCAGAATACGAGCAAAATAAACACAGAATACAGACTAATTCTCCATTTTCTGTCATATTATTACATTAGCTAGTGCTTACCTTCTTTACACTTGTGAGAATTTATGGACTTGAGGTAACTAGTTTGCACCCTCTAGCCTAATGACAAGCAAGCAAGAAAGTACTCAAAATTGTAATTTTAGGCTAAATTAAACAAATGTAACAAAACTATAAATCAGTCATATATGGATTTGGATTAACAATCTTTAAGGCTCTGTAGATATCAAATGGGTCTGCAATTGTTCGACGTTCAAAACATCGGCTTAACAAAATTTGAAATATATCACCAGCCAGGATATGCTCTTTAGCCTGCAAAACTACTTCCTTGTATTCTTCACTTGTCATGTTCGACACCTCCAATTTGGATCCATGTTGATGAGTGAACAAACTAATTGAACCAAAAGGTAGCCTTTGTTTGAAATTAAGAATGAATTAACCATTATCAATGGAATTGGTTAATAATGGATAAAATGTAATGGAAGATGAGATATAAAATCGACTTCTCAAAGAGAGATATTATGTACTCTATATACTAAAATTTTCAAATAATTAACTCCATCATTAAAGGCCTCTTTAATTGAAGAATATCGGTCCAATCGCACCCAATGTACTACATATGCTTTCTTATGTCAAAAAGAAGAAAAAAATTACTAAGTGAGTTTTCAGTTGTACTTGTCAATATCTGCAGTGTCTTTGTGTATTTTTTTTAATCAATTTGATCATATATATCTTATTTCTTGAATTTAATTCTTTCAATTATATCCATTATCTAACATAAGGAGCAAATATAATCATACAACATTATTGCAGCAATGATTTAGTTGGTGAAGCTAAAATGAGAAATTCCAACAAATTTGGATGAAGAAAATAATCAAAACAGATAAGGGAAGGGAAGTGTTAGAATGTCCATATTTAGATCAAGTAATTAGACTATGAACAAGGAAATCAAATGAATTTAAAATTCCCTTGCTCTTATTTAAATTCGTGGAACGACCTATTTTGAATAATCAATTTAGCTCGTCAAATGGAGACTAAAACCTTGGACCTCGTTTAAGAGAGCTCCAATCTTTTTGATAAATTTTGACTTGACTCCTTTATTTCTCTTCTATCCTTTTAAATAAGGACCAGTCTTATTACAATATAGAAGTCTTATGTCTATAGACTTCCTACCTAAATAGAAGTCCTATTACAATATATAAGTCTTATATCTGTAGACTTCCTACTAAAATAGAAGTCCTATTTTGGTAGACTTCTTAATAAGGAAAAAACGAGATTGATAAAGAATAAAAATAACCAAAGACTAAATGCAATTATCCTAACAACTAAAGCAGTCCTATTAATAATAAAATAAAAACACCAGCTATGCATCAGATCCTCCAACTCTAAGAGATTGTGCATGTAAGTCTGTCCTACAAATGTGTCCATACCATAACAGATACCTTTGAACTGTGTCAAGGTTCACAAATTCTTGATTAGAGGAATAATAAATTCATGAATGAAAGTGGAAGAAAGGTATCAAAACAATACCTTTGGTGTTCCACTAATAGGGCCAACAGGCAATACAGCGCGCAAAACATCCCAACTATTTAGATTATTAAACATCTCTTCAGTAATATACAAACGCAAGAACCATAGCATAAAGTGAGAAATTATTACTACAATAACTAGTAATCGTGAATTTATAAACTGCACCAACTTATACATACTGTAGAACTGATGTGCATAACATGGGAATATCATTCAATATTCATGAGCTTTTCAACTTTGACAGAAGTAGGTTTGGAGACCTGCATAATACCAATGTCTTGAGCAATGATTAATTACTTTTCAGATTGGCTAAATCCAAAGAAGAGAAATTCTATTTGATATTTCTCCTTTAATAGCCCAGTTCAGAAGTAGCATTGTATAGCGTTTACTAAGTTTTAAGCAACATTCCTGTAATTGGAACTAAAACCAAATTGACAAAAACACAAACCTTTCCCACATCATTCCTCCCTAAATCAACAAGCATGATGTGTTCTGCACACTTTTTTTTCATCATTTAAAAGCTCCTTTTCTAGCATTAAATCTTCCTTTGGTGTCTTAACCCTTCTAGTAGTTCCAACAAGAGGTCGATTCGTGATTTTATTATGTGAAAACATGTCAAAATACAAGCAAAATAAACACAGGAGTAGAGACCAATTCTCCATTTTTTGTCATATTATTACATTAGCTGGTGCTTACCTTCTTTGCACACGTGAGAATTTCTGGACTTGATGCAACTGCTAAGCACCCTCTAGCCTGATGACAAGCAAGCAAGAAAGTACTCAAAATTGTAATTTTAGGCTAAATTCAAAAAATGTATCAAACCTGTAAATAAGTCATGTATGGACTTAGATTAACAATCCTTAAGGCTCTGTAGATATCAAATGGGTCTGTAAATGTTAGACGTTCAAAATGCTGACTAAACACAATTTGGAAGATATCATCAGCTAGGATATGTGTTGGGTCCGGGACCAAAGAGGAAAGTACCAATTATGTGGGCCGCGGGGGTATGCGGGGGTATGCGGGGCCTGTTTGCCTCGGTACCAAATCCCGGACCCAACAATATGCTCTTTAGCCTGCAAAACTGTCTCCTTGTATTCTTCACTTATCATGCTCGACACCTTCAATTTTGATCCATATAGATGAGTGAACAAACTAATTGAACCAACATGTATCCTTTCTTTGAAATTAAGAATGAATTAACCATTATGCATGGAGCTGTTTAACAATTGAAAAAATGTAATGAAAGGTGACATACGAAATCGAGTACTCACAGAGAGATATTATGCACTCTAGATACTAAATTTTCCAAATGATTGACTCCATCATTAAAGGCCTCTTCAACTGAAGAATATTGGTCCAATCGCACTATTGTATTACATATGCTTTTAGATGTCAAAAAGAAGAAAACAATTACTAAGTAATTTTTTATTGTACCTGTCAATATCTGCAGTGTCTTTGTGTTTGTTTTTTTATCAATTTGATCGTATATATCTTATTTATTGAATTTCATTCCTCCAATTATATCCATCATCTGACATAAGGAGCAAATACAACTATACAGCATTATTGCAACAATGATTTAGTTGGTGAAGCTAAAATGAGAAATTCCAACTTATTGGGATGAAGAAAATAATCAAAACAGATAAGGGAAGGGAAGTGTTAGAATGTCCATATTTGGATCGAGTAATTGGACGATGAATAGGGAAATCAAATGAATTTAAAATTCCCTTACTCTTATTTAAATTCGTGGAATGACCTATTTTGAATAATCAATTTAGCTCGTCAATTGGAGACTAAAACCTTGGACCTCGTTGAAGAGAGCTCCAATCTTTTTGATAAATTTTGACTTTACTCATTTATTTCTCTGATGTCCTTTTAAATAAGGACCAGTCCTATTACAATATAGAAGTCTTATGTCTATAGAATTCCTACCTAAATAAAAGTCCTATTACAATATAGAAGTCTTATATCTGTAGACTTCCTACTATAATAGAAGTCCTATTTTGGTAGACTTCTTAACAAGGAAAAAACGAGATTGATAAAGAATAAAAATAACCAAAGACTAAATGCAATTATCCTAATAACTAAAGCAGTCCTATTAATAATAAAATAAAAACACTAGCTACGCATCAAATCCTCCAACTCTAAGAGATTTGTGTATGTAAGTCTGTCCTACAAATGTGTCCATAACAGATACCTTCGCATTGTGTCAAGGTTCACAAATTCTTGATTAAAGGAATAATAAATGCATGAACGAAAGTGGAAGAAAGGTATCAAAACAATACCTTTGATACTCCACTAACAGGGCCAACAGGTAATACAGCACGTAAAACATTCCAACTATTTAGATTATCGGACATCTCTCTAGTAATATGCAAACACAAGCATGAAGTGAGAAAGTATTACTACAATAACTAGTAATCGTGAATTTATAAACTGCACAAACTTATACATGTTGTCAAACTGATGTGCATAACATGGGAATATCATTCAATATTTATGAGCTTTTTAACTTTGACAGAAACAGTTTTGAGACCTGCATAATACCAATGTCTTGAGCAATAATTAATTACTTTTCAAATTGGATAAATTCAAAGAAGAGAAATTCTATTTGATATTTCTCCTTTAATAGCCCAGTTCAGAAGCAACATTGTATAACGTTTACTAAGCTTTAAGCAACATTCCTGTAATTGGAACTAAAACAAAATTGACAAGTAAACAAACCTTTTCAACATCAATCCTCCCTAAATCAAGAAGCATGATGTGTTCTGCACACTTTTTTTCATCATTTAAAAGCTCATTTTCTAGCATTAAATCTTCCTTTGATGTCTTAACCCTTCTAGTAGTTCCAACAAGAGGTCGATTCATGATTTTATTATACAGAAACATGTCAGAATACAAGCAAAATAAACACAGGAGTAGAGACCAATTCTCCATTTTCTGTCATATTATTACATTAGCTGGTGCTTACCTTCTTTAGACACGTGAGAATTTTTGGACTTGATGCAACTAGTAAGCACCCTCTAGCCTGATGACATGCAAGCAAGAAAGTACTCAAAATTGTAATTTTAGGATAAATTCAACAAATGTAACAAACCTGTAAATAAGTCATGTATGGACTTAGATTAACAATCCTTAAGGCTCTGTAGATATCAAATGGGTCTGCAAATGTTCGACATTCAAAATGTTGACTAAACACAATTTGGAATATATCACCAGCTAGGATATGCTCTTTAGCCTGCAAAACTGGCTCCTTGTATTCTTCACTTATCATGCTCGACACCTCCAATTTGAATCCATATAGATGAGTGAACAAACTAATTGAACCAGCATGTATCCTTTCTTTGAAATTAAGAATGAATTAACCATTATGCATGGAGCTGGTTAACAATGGAAAAAATGTAATGAAAGGTGACATATGAAATCGACTACTCACAGAGAGATATTATGCACTTTAGATACTAAATTTTCTAAATGATTGACTCCATCATTAAAGTCCTCTTCAACTGAAGAATATTGGTCCAATCGCACTATTGTATTACATATGCTTTTTGATGTCAAAAGAAGAAAACAATGTTGGATCAATGGTGGTTGAGAAATTAAATCCTTCTATGTTTTGATGATAATAAAATATATAGAATTGGTTAAGAAATTATTTCAGGTATTTATGGATTGATATTTAATTAAAGGATTAATACAAATCAAGAGATATACAACGTGCAAGAGATCCCAACAATAAATATTGAATATCATACAAAATCTGTCATAAGATCCAGCACTAGTCAACTACAATCTGGCAAGTCGACTAATAAAATCAGATACATCAGTTGGGGCATGAAACAAGTCGACCAACAAGTTGCAAGTCGACAATTATTTAGTTGGATGGGTGCACTAGTCGACTATCATTACACTAGTCGACTATTAGAAGAGCGGAGATGAAACTCGCATGGAAAAACGTTGGTACTAGTCGACTACTCCTTAAAGACAAAGCTGACTATAATGTACTAGTCGACTATAACACCTCGACTAGTCAACTATGTAACATCCCATCACCGATGGGAATGGTATTTTAGTAAATTGGGACGGGTTAGGAGTATTGGATTATAACTCGGCATGAACATACATCGTATAGCCTCTATAACTGATGATTGTTTTGCACATGCACATGGTATACATGCATTCATGACATTTCCGGCATAAGTGTCTAATTGTGATCTTTTGTGAAATATATGTGAAAGTTGTATTTGGAAAATTATTTGGAGTGCGCCATAAATTGTTTTCTATTTTAGGATTTATGATAATTTTTCGAATTTTTCGGGTTCTTTCCTAATCAAAAATTCCAACTGACTGATTGAGTGAGCCTTTTTGTACTGAAAAGGATTGCCTAATGGCATGAGATTAGTGGACAAATGAGGTTAGGATATTATTTTAGTGCCATGATTAGAGCTTAATTGGGATTAGTGCTTAATTAATTAGGATTAGTTGAGAAATTGTATTTTATTCCATTTAAAGCCAAGTGTCCCTTTTTAATTAATTGGTTTTGTCTTCTTTCATCATCATCCACGACTTTTCCTCCTTGTTATACTTAAAAATACATTTTGGAAAGCTTTGGAAAGCTATTCTTCCTTCTCATCTGAAACTTGCCATCTCCTTCAATTGTGTTTTCCTTCTTTGACTCTTTCCTTTTTCTCCCATATAAGTTCCACTTGTTCTTTTGCTTGCTCCCTCTTCCTTCTCATGTAAAGCTAGCTCACACCTTGGGTTGATGATGAACTTTGTTATGCTTATGAAAACCGTGGGTGAGGTTTGAAAAAAAGAAGTTGGTGAGAACTTGAAGATTTGAGGAAAGTAAAGCTTGAACTTGTTTAAGGTGAGATTTGATGTTTGTTTTTATGCTTTTGGTAGTTAGAAGCCATTATGGGAATCACTTATACATTTATTTCATGATGATAAGGGTAGGTTTGAATGGGTGTAAATGTATGCTTGAGTATGGATGAATGAATGACTATAGTTCCATTGATTTTGGCTTGGTTTGGATTGAGTTTTGCAAGGTTAGGTGAATGGAAAACTTAGGAAGATAATATGTGTAGGTGCTGCCACTTATGCTCTATTATATAAGTATATGTTGTGATGAAATTGTGGTTGATTTAGAGGTATAAATGGATGCTTAGTGATGTGTTAGTGATGTTAGAAGTGATAGGAGTTTGGTTGTTGATGTAAGCTAGAAAATTGTTATTGACCCTATTGCAATGTTTTGATCATAACTAATTGTGTAGGTGTGAAAATGAGGTGAAGTTTGTGCCCAATGAAACTTTGGGATGTTGGCTTCAACTTTGTGTGAAATAGGTGGTGTTAAATTGTAATGTTAGAAGGGTGAATTTTTGCATGGAAAGTTTCTGTTTGTAGGGTCTGTGAACAGTACCCGCATATATGACCTGATTACTTTGTTGATTTTTCTAAATTAATTGAGATGGAATTAAGGAAAATGGTCTTCATGAGAGTTGAAGCCTACATTGTTAGCTTTCCATTTCCACTGATCTTGTAATTTTTTTATCAGTATATTGGGAGTTATGCATTGTGGCATGTTGACTGATTTTCTGTCATTTGAGGAAACCTAGCCTAATTGTCGATTTTGTGAACATGCGGATTAGAAGCAATTTTTAGCAATTTATGTGGACTGAATTGGTGTGAGTGATCTTATGAAAAGTTGTAAAGGAAGAAATTATCTTGAAAATGATATATGGAATGTAACTTTTGAAGGTCAGATTTGGGAGTTATGATTTTGCAAAAACCGAACCTAAACTAGGTTGTGAATGGCTGATCATGACTGTAGCTTCCATAACAGTTTTGAAATTGTTAGAAATTGAATTGGAGTTTGAGTTCTTCATGAATATTGAAGTTTGAGATCTTATCTTTTCAGGGATATAAGGTAGTGAATTTTTTGACTTTTGTGCTAAGAGAATTACTGTTTGGAAAATTACTGTCCAGATTGGTTGATTTCAGTAGGCAGATTCTTTGTGGAATTGTTTGACCTTGTTAGCAAGTGAATTTGATTTTGGGTTGTTCATGAAAGTTGTAGATAACATTGTGATCTTACTGCCTTAATTATTTTGTAATTGTTGACTGAAGAATCAGAGAGTTATTGAATTTACAATGTACTGCCCTGTGTTGATAGGTTTTGAGTAGGCAGTAGGTTTGATAGGATTTTGACACCTTAGGGTGAAATTGATTTTATGGTCTTCTTGAGAATTGTAGAGGGTTTCATGATCTTTCCAATGAGATATAGTTGGTAATCTTCTGAATTGTGTGCAATGAGTTATTGGTGTTGAAAGTTGGCTTGAAATCGTGAAAATAAAGAAGGGAATAAGGGTTATGTATATATAGATATTAATTGTTTAATTTGAATTTTGGTTTCTTTTTCAATTTCTTTCCGTCCGACGCCTGATTGACCTGATTCTTGAGGCATCGGATTTGTGACATATTGAATTTCATTTTGTGAGAAATTGGAAATTTTTAGACGGAAAATTGACGTGGACCCGGGTAATTGTTCTGTGATCACCGTTTTATTTATTTTTGGACCGATTGAGGTCCAAATTGGGTGCTGTCAGTGGCTATAGTTTTCTAATTTTAGATGGAATTTTTATTATGGGAAAATTTTAGATTAGGGCTGGGAATGCCATAAACATGCATTATACACGTTTTAATTATCTCATGTGCATTGGTTGATATTTCTAACTATCCAGTTGGTAACGTGTCCTTATTTTAATTGTTATAGAGGCACAGTTGGAACATCATCCCACGGACGTTGCAGAGACTTTCTGGAATTAGTTCGGAAGTTATTAGGTGAGTAACCTAGATGGTTCCTCGGTTAGTTAGTGTTTATAATTATGCACTTATAACTCTGTGGAGAATAATGGAGGGACGATTGTGTTTATTTGTGCTTGGATTGCAGACCGGAGGTCCAACAGATTGGGAGATTCTGACATAGAAGTGCTATATGTGATTTTCATGTGGTTACTTGTGAGTGACTTGTGTGAATATGTTGAATTGGGGTCGGTTATGATGTTGGTTTTGTTTTATTTGGACATTTGCATTCATGGATAATTGCATGATTAGTAATTGGCAGTTGTGACTAGAACAGCCAACGAGAGCTTTAAGCTCAACGTGATTGGGCCCTGAGCCCACAGTGATTCAGAGCCTAAGACTCACCGTTTAATGTGCCCTTAATGAGACAGTTTCAGGCGCTCGGTCACAACAACGTATTAAATTGGAAAAGCGTCACATACGCATTTCATATGCATTTGAATTAGTTCTTTTGACTGATATCGTAATAATCATGTGGTACTTCTGAATGTGTCTTAGTGAAATAACTGTATGTATTTGTGATATACTGTGTATATGCATGAATTGGGTGAACCATCGATGATGGTTCCTCACTGAGTTCGCAAACTCACCCAAAATTGCAAATTATTTTTCAGACCGGAGAGTAGACTCATAGCTCCGAGAGACTTTTCCCGCCGTAGATTGAGTTGGCAAGGAAGTCATGACACACGTGTCGGTCGGTGGCACTTTGTGAGGGATGACCTAGCTAGCTTTATGTTTGATTTTCTTTTGGACTAATGTACAGAAAATAACAGTTGTGTAATTTACTGCTTTGAGATTATGAAATGAGAAATTTATGGTTTCAAAAAAATTAGTGGATTTCATATTAATGCTTTATGATTTTTGATTCCATGTGGAGTGTTAGCGATTGTTCGTAGCGCACCCTTATCGTAGGGTGTGTGTCGGAATGACCTACGGGCGTCCCGATACATATCTTAGGGTAAGGGGGTGCTACAAACTATCAGGTGTAGCTGACTAAAATCTGTCCGAATGAATCACAAATGGAAAGGAAATCATGCTACAACAGCTATATACAACGGCTAGTAGATTTCTCCAACGTCTATAATCATCTTAAAGTCTGCAAATAAATAATGTAAGAGAAGATGATTGTGCACGGAAGTCCAAAAAAAGAAAAAAGCATACTACTATAGTTCCTAATTTGCTCTCATTCTGCTCTCAGCTTGTTCTAAATTGTTCTCAACTATACTGAGCAGTATTACTTCATCTTTATCACTGTTATTATTGTGAGTTGAGTGATTGGTGGAAAATCACTTGTGAGGTAAGATTTGTGCTGGAAGACAAATCGGTTGTTAGGTGTAGCTTGAGCCGGAAGTCAAGTTGTATTGAAAAGTTCACATTGAACTAAAAAGTGTGTAGTAAAGTGTTTTGCCAAAATCCTTAGTGGGAACTTAGGTAGAGGATGTAGGTCTTAGCACCGAATCTCTATAAAACAAGTGTTTGTCTCTCTTCCCTACTCTTTTACAATTCATTTATGATTATTTAAATTAGTGTGTTCTAATTCTCTGTTATTTGTAGCGCTTTACGATAAAGTTTCAAAGATCTATTCAACCCCCCTTCTAGATCGTTTTCAAACAATTACCTAGTGAATTTTCAGCTGTACCTGTCAATATCTGCGGTGTCTTTGTGTTTGTTTATTTTATCAATTTGATCGTATATATCTTATTTCTTGAATTTGATTCCTTCAATTATATCCATTATCTGACATCAGGAGCAAATACAACTATACAACATTATTGTAACAATGATTTAGTTGGTGAAGCTAAAATGAGAAATTCCAACTCATTTGGATGAAGAAAATAATCAAAACAGATATAGGAAGGAAAGTGTTAGAATGTCCATATTTGGATCGAGTAATTGGACAATGAACAGGGAAATCAAACGAATTTAAAATTCCCTTGCTCCATTTTAAATTCGTGGAACAACCTATTTTGAATCATCAATTTAACTCGTCAAATGGAGACAAAAACCTTGAACCTCGTTGAAGAGAGCTCCAATCTTTTTGATAAATTTTGACTCTACTCCTTTATTTCTCTTCTGTCCTTTTAAATAAGGACCAGTCCTATTACAATATAGAAGTCTTATGTCTATAGACTTCCTACCTAAATAGAAGTCCTATTACAATATAGAAGTCTTATATCTGTAGACTTCCTACTAAAATAGAAGTCTTATTTTGGTAGACTTCTTAATAAGGAAAAAACGAGATTGCCAAAGAATAAAAATAACCAAAGACTAAATGCAATTATCCTAACAACTAATGCAGTCCTATTAATAATAAAATAAAAACACCAGCTACGCATCAAATCCTCCAACTCTAAGAGATTTATGCATATAGGTATGTCCTACAAATGTGTCCATAACAGATACCTTCGAATTGTGTCAAGGTTCACAAATTCTTGATTAGAGGAATAATAAATGCATGAACGAAAGTGGAAGAAAAGTATCAAAACAATACCCTTGATGCTCCACTAATAGGGCCAACAGGCAATATAGCACGCAGAACATCTCAACTATTTAGATTATCAAACATCTCTCCAGTAATATGCAAACGCAAGAACCATAGCATGAAGTGAGAAAGTATTATTACAATAACTAGTAATCGTGAATTTATAAACTGCACAAACTTCTACATGCTGTCGAACTGATGTGCATAACATGGAAATATCATTCAATATTCATGAGTTTTCAACTTTGACAGAAGCAGGTTTGGAGACCTGCACAATACCAATGTCTTAAGCAATGATTAATTACTTTTCAGATTGGCTAAATCCAAAGAAGAGAAATTCTATTTAATATTTCTCCTTTAATAGTCTAGTTCAGTAGGCATTGTATAACGTTTACTAAGCTTTAAACAACATTCCTGTAATTGGAACTAAAACCAAATTGACAAGTAAACAAACCTTTCCCACATCATTCCTCCCTAAATCCATAAGCATGATGTGTTTTGCACACTTTTTTCATCATTTAAAAGCTCCTTTTGCGGTGTTAAATCTTCCTTTGGTGTCTTAACCCTTCTAGTAGTTCCAGCAAGAGGTCGATTCGTGATTTTATTATGCGGAAATATGTCAGAATACAAGCAAAATAATCACAGGAGTAGAGACCAATTCTCCATTTTATGTCATATTATTACATTAGTTGGTGCTTACCTTCTTTACACCGTGATAATTTTGGACTTGATGCAACTAGTAAACACCCTCTGGCCTGATGACAAGCAAGCAAGAAAGTACTCAAATTGTAATTTTAGTCTAAATTCAAAAAATGTAACAAACCTGTAAATAAGTCATGTATGGACTTAGATTAACAATACTTAAGGCTCTGTAGATCTCAAATGGGTCTGCAAATGTTCTACATTCAAAATGTTGACTAAACACAATTTGGAATATATCACCAGCTAGGATATGCTCTTTAGCTTGCAAAACTGCCTCCTTGTATTCTTCATTGATCATGCTCGACACCTCCAATTTGGATCCATATAAATGAGTGAACAAACTAATTGAACCAGCATGTACCCTTTCTTTGAAATTAAGAATGAATTAACCATTATGCATAGAGATGGTTAACAATGGAAAAAATGTAATGAAAGGTGACATATGAAATCGACTACTCACAGAGAGATATTATGCAATCTAGATACTAAATTTTCCAAATGATTGACTCCATCATTAAAGGCCTCTTCAACTGAAGAATACTGGTCCAATCGCACTATTGTATTACATAAGCTTTTTGATGTCAAAAAGAAGAAAACGATTACTAAGTGAATTTTCAGCTGTACGGTCAATATCTGCGGTGTCTTTGTGTTTGTTTTTTAATCAATTTGATCGTTTTGTGTTTGTTTTTTATCAATTTGATCGTATATATCTTATTTCTTGAATTTGATTCCTTCAATTATATCCATTATCTGACATAAGGAGCAAATACAACTATACAACGTTATTGCAACAATGATTTGGTTGGTGAAGCTAAAATGAGAAATTCCAACTCATTTGGATGAAGAAAATAATCAAGACAGACAAGGGAAGGGAAATGTTAAAATGTCCATATTTGGATCGAGTAATTGGATGATGAACAGGGAAATCAAATGAATTTAAAATTCCCTTGTTCTTATTTAAATTCGTGGAATGACCTATTTTGAATAATCAATTTAGCTCGTCAAATGGAGACTAAAACCTTGGACCTCGTTGAAGAGAGCTCCAATCTTTTTGATAAATTTTGACTTGACTCCTTTATTTCTCTTATGTCCTGTTAATTAAGGACCAGTCCTATTACAATATAGAAGTCTTATGTGTATAGACTTCCTACCTAAATAGAAGTCCTATTACAATATAGAAGTCTTATATCTGTAGACTTCCTACTGAAAAAAAAAAGTCCTATTTTGGTAGACTTCGTGATAAGGAAAAAACGAGATTGCTAAAGAATAAAAATAACCAAAGACTAAATGCAATTATCCTAACAACTAAAGCAGTCCTATTAATAATAAAATAAAATCACCAGCTACGCTTCAGATCCTCCAACTCTAAGAAATTTGTGCATGTAATTCTGTCCTAAAAATGTGTCCATAACAAATGCCTTCGAATTGTGTCAAGGTTCACAAATTCTTGATTAGAAGAATAATAAATGCATGAAAGAAAGTGGAAGAAAGGTATCAAAGCAATACCTTTACTGCTCCACTAACAGGGCCAAAAGGCAGTGCATCGCACAAAATATCTTGAGGTTATTAAACATTTCTATAGTAATCTGCAAATGTAAGAACCATAGCGGGAAGTGAGAAAATATTGCTACAATAACTAGTAATCGTGAATTTATAAACTGCAAAAACAAATACATACTGTCGAACTGATGTGTATAACATGGAAATATCGTTCAATATTCATGAGCTTTTCAACTTTGACAGAACCAGGTTTGTAGACCTGCACAATACCATTATCTTGAGCAATGATTAATTACTTTTTAGGTTGGCTGAGTCCAAAGAAGAGATTCTATTTGACATTTCTCCTTTAATAGCCCAGTTCAGAAGCAGCATTGTATAACGTTTACTAAACTTTAAGCAACATTCCTATAATTGGAACTAAAACCAAATTGACAAGTAAACAAATCTTTCCCATATAATTCCTCCTTAAATCAACAAACATGATGTGTTTTGCACACTTTTTTTTCATCATTTAAAAGCTCTATTTCCAGCATTAAATCTTCATTTGTTGTCTTACCACTTCTAGTAGTTCCAGCAAGAGGTCGATTCATGATTTTTTTATGTGGAAACAAGTCAGAATTCAAACAAAATAAGTGCAGGAATAGAGACCAATTCTCCATTTCTTGTCATATTATTACATTAACTAGTGCTTATCTTTTTTACACGTGTGAGAATTTTTGGGCTTGATGCAACTAATATGCACCCTCTAGCCTGAGGACAAGCAAGCAAGAAAGTACTCAAAATTGTAATTTTAGGCTAAATTCAACAAATGTAACAAACCTTTAAATAAGTCATATATGGAATTGGATTAAAAATCCTTAAGGCTCTGTAGATTTGAAATGGGTATACAAATGTTTGACGTTCAAAACGGTGACTCAACACAATTTGAAATATATCACCACCAGATATGCTCTTTAGCCTGCAAAACTGCCTCCTTGTATTCTTCACTTGTCTTGCTCGACACCTTCAATTTGGATCCATATTGATGAGTGAACAAACTAAGCGAACCAGCAGGTAGCCTTTGTTTGAAATTAAGAATGAATTAACCATTATGCATGGAACTGGTTAACAATGGAAAAAATGTAATGGAAGGTGAGATATAAAATCGACTACTCACAGAGAGATATTATGCACTCTAGATACTAAAATTTCCAAATGATTAACTCCATCATTGAGGCCTCTTCAGCTGAAGAATATCGGACCAATCGTACCTACTGCATTACATATGCTTTCTTATGTCAAAAAGAAGAAAACAATTACCAAGTGAATTTTTCAATAGCACCTGTCAATATTTACATTGTCTTTGTGTATATTTTTTTTTTATCAATTTGATAGTATATGTCTTATTTCTTGAATTTGATTCCTTCAATTATATCCATTATCTGACATAAGGAGCAAATATAACCATACAACATTATTGCAACAATGATTTAGATAGTGAAGCTAAAATGAGAAATTCCAACTCATTTAGATAAAGAAAGTAATCGAAATAGATAAGGCAAGGAAGTGTTAGAATGTCCATATTTGGATCAAGTAATCGGACGATGAACACTAAATAAAACAAATTTAAAATTCCTTTCTTATTTAAATTCTTGCAATGACCTATTTCAATAATCAATTCATCTCGTCAAAGAGAGACTAAAACCATGGACTTCATTGGAGAGAGCTCCAATCTTTTTGACAAATTTTGACTTGACTTCTTTATTTCTTTTCTGTCCTTTTAAATAAGGACCAGTCCTATTACAATATAGAAGTCTTATATCTATAGACTTCATAACTGAAATAGAAGTCCTATAAGAATTGAAGTCTTATATTTATAGACTTCCGACTGAAATAAAAGCCCTATTTTGGAAGACTTCTTAATAAAGAAATAACGAGATTCCTAAAGAATAAAAATAACCAAAGATGAAATGCAATTACTCAAACAGCTAAAGCAGTCCTATTAATACTAAAAAAACACCAGTTACGCATCAAATCCTCAAACTTCAAGAGATTTGCGCATTTAAGTTTGTCCTACAAATGCGTCCATAACAGATATGTTCGGATTGTGTCAAGATTCACAAATTCTTAATTAGAGGAATAATAAATGCATGAACGAAAGTGGAATAAATGTATCAAAACAATACCCTTGGTGCTTTACTAACAGGGCCAACAAGTAATGCAGTGTGCAAAACATCTTTAGATTATTAAGCATCTCCAGTAATCTGCAAGCATAAGAACTATAGCATGAAGTGAGAAAATACTGTTACAATAACTAGTAATCTTGAATTTATAAACTGGAATAACAAATACCTACTGTCGAACTGATGTGCATAACATGGGAATATCGTTCAATATTCATGAGCTTTTTAACTTTAACAGAACCAGGTTTGTGGACCTGCACAATACCAATGTCTTGAACAATGATTAATTACTTTTTAGGTTAGCTGAATCAAAAGAAGAAAAATTTTACTTGACATTTCTCCTTTAATAGCCTAGTTCAGAAGCAGCATTGTATAGCATTTACTAAGCTTTAAGCAACATTCATGTAATTGGAACGAAAACCAAATTGACAAGTAAACAAACCTTTCCCATATCATTCCTCCCTAAATCAACAAGCATGATGTGTTCTACACACTTTTTTTATCATTTAAAAGCTCCTTTTCCAAAGATTAAATCTTCCTTTGGTGTCTTACCCTTCTAGTAGTTCCTGCAAGAGATCGATTCGTGATTTCATTCTTTGAAAACATGTCAAAATACAAGCAAAATAAACATAGAATAGAGACCAATTCTCCATTTTCTGTCATATTATTACATTAACTAGTGCTTACCTTCTTTACATGTGTGATAATTTATGGATTTCATGCAACTAGTATGCACCTCTAACTCGATGACAAGCAAGCAAGAAAGTACTCAAAATTGTAATTTTAGGCTAAATTCAACAAATGTAACAAACCTGTAAATAAGTCATATATGGACTTGGATTTACAATCCTTAAGGCTCTGTAGATCTCAAATGGGTCTACAAATGTTTGATGTTCAAAATGCCGACTCAACACAATTTGGAATATATCACCAGCCAGGATATGCTATTTAGCCTGCAAAACTACCTCCTTGTATTCTTCACTTGTCTTGCTCGACACCTCCAATTTGGATCCATATAAATGAGTGAACAAACTAATTGAACCAGCAGGTAGCCTTTGTTTGAAATTAAGAATGAATTAACCATTAGGCATGGAACTGTTTAACAATGGAAAAAATGTCATGGAAGGTAAGATATAAAATTGACTACTCATAGAGAGATATTATGCACTCTAGATACTAAATTTTTCAAATGATTAACTCCATCATTAAAGGCCTCTTCTACTGAAGAATATCGGTCCAATCGCACCCAATGTATTACATACGCTTTCTGATGTCAAAAAGAAGAAAACAATTACCAAGTGAATTTTCAGTTGTGCCTACCAATATCTACAGTGTCTTTGTGTATGTTTTTTTAATCAATTTGATCATATATATCTTATTTCTTGAATTTAATTCCTTCAATTATATCCATTATCTGATATAAGGAGAAAATATGACCATACAACATTATTGCAACAATGATTTAGTTGGTGAACCTAAAATGAGAAATTCCAACTCATTTGATTGAATAAAATAATCAAAACAGATAAAGGAAGGGAAGTGTTAGAATGTCCATATTTGGATCGAGTAACCGGACGATGAACAGGGAAATTAAATGAATTTAAAATTCTATTGCTCTTATTTATATTCTTGGAACGACCTATTTTGAATAATCAATTCAACTCGTCAAAGGGAGACTGAAACCTTGGACCTCGTTAAAGAGAGCTCTAATCTTTTTGATAAATTCTGACTTGACTTCTTTATTTCTCTTCTGTCCTTTTAAATAAGAAACAGTCCTATTACAATATAGAAGTCTTATATCTGTTGACTTCCTACCGAAATAGAAGTTTTATTACAATTTAGAAGTCTTATATCTGTGGACTTCCTATTGAAATAGCAGTCCTATTTCTGAAGATTTCTTAACAAGGAAATAACAAGATTCCTAAAAAATAAAAATAACAAAAGTCTAAATGCAATTTTCCTAACAACTAAACCAGTCTTATTAATAATAAAATAAAAACACCAACTACGCATTAGGTGTGAGAATTTCTGTCATATTATTACATTAGCTAGTGCTTACCTTCTTTACACATGTGAGAATTTATGGACTTAATGCAACTAGTAAGCACCCTCTAGCCTGATGACAATTATAATTTTAGGTTAAATTCAACAAATGTAACAAACCTTTAAATAAAGTCATATATGGAGTTGGATTAATAATCCTTAAGGCTTTATAGATCTCAAATGGGTCTGCAAATGTTTGACGTTTAAAACGTCGACTCAGTACAATTTGGAATATATCACCAGTCTGTTAGAAGGATTAGAAGGATAAGATCATTTGTAAATCATATCCCTTTAATC